>CM037877.1:255261080-255628107 GCA_021292165.1 Shinisaurus crocodilurus
GAGAGTTTTAAGGCTGATTTGGTGGAGGCAGCCAGAGAGAAAAAAAAGATTTCCACCTGGTGGCAGCGGAAAAGGCCACAGGAAAGGAAGGGCGGAGGGCAGTGGGGCCACACCCTTCCAGACACCTTCCATTATCCCGTGGATTGACAGGGAAAGGGGCTCCCTATCCCCTCCTGTCTCCATTCTCTGCACCCTGCAATTCAGACATTCTTTGGTGATTTGGCAACCAAGGTGGAGAACATGCTCAAGTTAAACTACAACAAAAGTCTTCATTATGCTCCCTTCATGGAATTCAAAATGTTGACAAATATGGGATGCTTTCCCATTTTTCTTAAACTGAAATTCACAATGGAATCAGTCCCTTATCAGCTCCTGGGCAGAATGGAACCACATGTGCTAGATGTCGGCATTGCTTGCATAACCTACCTCACTGGGTTGTTGTGAGGATAAAATGGAGAGGAGGAGGACTATGTAAGCCTCTTTGTGTTCCTTGCAAGAAGAAAAAAGGTGGGATATAAATGTAATAAAATCAATCAATCAATCAATCAATCGATATGTGCTTCCTAGGTGCAACTGCTGATAAAATGCACATTTCCTGGCATGCAAACACACACATGCACGCACGCACGCACGCACACACGCTCAGCTCTCTTGGGCATGTGCAACCACTAAGCTTGATGGCAAACGGAGTTCCTTACTCCATAAAATTCACAAGCACGCCAAATCAATGGCAACCGATCACTCCGTTGGTGACTTTGTGAAAGAAAAGAGCAGCAAATCCTGCAGAAAACATGCTTACCTCACATAACCATGAAAGCATGTGTTGAAACACTTCAGTAGATATGCAGTCGGATACATATTTCATGGAGCTTTAGATGTTTTTCAAAGAGATCCGTGAAATATGGTGGAGGAGAATGCACGGACCATACAATCTCTGAACTGGTTACAGAACGGAATGAGCGGATACATGCAGGGCCGGCGCTACCGCTAGGCAGACCCAGGCGGCTGCCTAGGGCGCGTGGCGGAAGAGGGCGCAAACTCTGCGCCCCTTCCTCGCCTCCGGTGCGCTCCTGCCCTGCCTGCCGCCTCCGCCGCTCCTCCCCGCCCGCTTGCCAGCCGCTGCCGCCGCCGCAGCAACCGCCCCCCGCGCGCGCGCCCGCCCGCCAACCATCTACCTACCTTCGTCCCATCGCGTCGGAGGAGGAGGCGGCGGCAGCAGCAGCCAGCAGCGGTGGGCGTGGGAAGGTAGGTGGTTGGCGGACGGGCGCGCGGTCGTATGTCTCCCTCGCATGGAATACTGATGGTGTTCAGCTGTACCAGGGGTAGGGTCGAGTCACATTAACACTTCCATCCCAGTAACTGTTGCACATATTCGAGGGTCCCATGTGCAAGAGTGTGCCTCTGGATTTATAACCCTTTGCCAAATATTCAAAACGTTGTTCCTCTTCAGTGTTCCACCACGCACCACTCTTCCCGGTTACTCCATTGTATTATCAGTCTGTCCTCATATCCTCCATCCCAGTAAAAAAATTAGCATTCTTTAGTCACTAAGGGCGCAATCCTAAGCAAGTTTAGAGAGAGAAAAGGCCTACAACTCCCAGCATGCCCCAGCCAGCATAGCTGACTGGGGCATGCTGGGAGTTGTAGGCCTTTTCTCTCTCTAAACTTGCATAGGATTGTGCCTTAAGCATCTCAGTCTTCATTGGGCTGTTTTATTTTAAACTTCCCCCACCCTTAGGGATTAAAAAATAGATACTTTGAACTTTTGCAAACCTTGGGTTTCCCCCTAGCATGTGCATACCTTCCTGTTGTCTTTCAGTGGCCCTGTTTTTGCTTACAATTCTATCAGCACTCAACAGCTGAGTTCACCTTTAGAAGGAGCATTATTTGATATTCAAGGCTTGTGTGACCTCTTGGCATAGATGGCCTTTGTCTGACTTAAAAGCCAAAGGTTTCCAATGTGAGGAAAGCCTTACAGGGGATGCTGAAGTGTGAGTTTGTGCAAAAACAGAGGGTCCTATTGTCTCTGTTATCAAAGTTTACTTCAGCTATGGATACTGTTTGCTGAAGAGAGATTATGTCAGCTATTCATACAGAAGGTGAAAAAACGAAAAGTTTTCCTTAAGTCACCATACGCTGATGAAAGGTGTAGTAGGGAAAGGCAGCATGAAATAGCACTATTCCCCTAAAACTAGTTTCAGTTAAAGAACTGAGGACTCTTCAACTACATCCTGGACTCCATACATAGAAATACTGGTAAGCAGAATGCGGTGTTCAGACTATGCCCATGAAATATCCTTTTCTATCCTTTTCCTTTTCTATCTGACCAGGTTGTTTCCTGGACTCTGCAAGATGAAACCAGCTCAAGGCTATTTGACGTGGGTTAAAGGTTTCCCTGTTTTGGCAGCTGAATGCTAGCAGCATGATCTATACCGTGGTTAATAATTTGTTTCTGGGAAGCGTATGTACATCATTTTAATAAAGCTAACTTGTGTGATTTTATGAGATTGTGGGATGCATACGTCTATAACAAATGGCTGTGTGTGTGTTTTCCTTCCTCACTTTGATTTTCTGAGATAAAGTCCTCTCAGTGAATTGTCCAACTTTGTCTTTACCATCTTCTGATGTCTGTGGCAGATCTATGCCTTTAGCTCAGGGCATTTTCAAATATCTGTCCTGGATCACCACCAGAGGCTAGTCCATCCCAGGATGAACATTAGGCTAGAAGGAAGAATAGGGCTCCACTCGTACCTGTGTGCAAAGAAGGAACCAGAGCATTAAACTCTGCATCTGTTAGGTTTAGCTGCATCTAGTATCTTATTCCTGAGAGTCCGAGCCCTATGGTTACAACCCATCTAAAACCTGTATTGTACATACATGTCCATGTTTCTGCCATTCAACAGGAGGGAACTCTGTGGTTGTACACTGGGCAACCTCAGAATCTTAAGCCATAAGGCGAATGCACCAACTTCCCTGCACCCTTCACTGAGGTGCATGATCAAGCGTAGAGGATTCTGCATGAATTGGCTTTCTTTGCACCATTGCGAGGGCTCAAAAACACCCTTTCAAAATGGTGCGCTGAATGCCAATCTGCCAGTTGGGTACTACTAGCAGATGCAGTGATTACATCAGTGTCATTCAGCTCTGATTTCTCTGCATTTCTGGGCTGTCACAAGCGAATTCGGGGAGGGAGCTGCACACAAAGGCCCCGCCTGACCCGGAAGTGTGCAGGCTTGCAGCCGGGGCATTCTGTCGCTCTTTTCTTCCACCCGGTATCTGAACATACAATAAAGGCAGCTGTTTGGAACAGGGCCGTCTGCTATAGAAAGAGGCCAAGAGGGCAGAGAATAATTTATTTACTCCTTACAATGCACTGTTTGAACAGACTCCTAAACAAAATGCAGGCGGAAGCTGTTTTTGGACCGGGGAATATTAGAAGAGGGGATGGAGTTTTGTAGGGAGTCAGTAAATGGATTATGTGCCCTGCCACAGTCTGGCTTTTAATTGATGTGAGGGGGGGGGGGAATGGGCTGTGAAGTCTCTGTCTAATTACATTAGAGATGCTCTTATTAGGTTGATTATAAACTCTTTCTCTCTCTCTCTCTCTCTTCCTCTTCAAAAGGAAAAATGTGCAATGTGAAATTCCATTTTGACTGGAAAAGTTAGGGAAAGTCACAAGATTTTAAAAAAAATAATAATTCAAAAATTGACCTCTCTTTCTTAGAACGCATCTCCACCCACCCCACCTTCATTCTCTTCCTCTCCAACATCCCTTTGGGAAGCTTTATTTTAAATGCACAGGTATCCTAATCTGCTTCTAAATTGCACACCACTGGACGAGTGGAAAAGCAAACGCAGGCTTGTGACTCAGAAAGAATGCTAACAAGGGTGTTTTTCTTCTTTTTTAATTCCTTCTCTAAATGACCACTTTCTCCTTCGCATGACACCACTGTCTGAAGGGCAAACTTCCAATTTGAAGAGAGATGCCGTGATGACTTTTGATACTTCCATTAGAGACGGACATAGCAATCAACCGAGCCAGTGTTGCATCTGGCGCCTTTTGAAAGATAAGAATCTTTTGCATGGCGGGGGTGGGGGTGGAGACTAATACCTACAATCCATCCTCCTCTTCTTAAATATATGCTTAGTAATTATATTACAGGGAATAGATAGGGGCATATTATTTCCCTGTTCTCATAATACAAGGACTAAAGGACATCTATACTACTTCAGTCAGCAGGTTTCACATTTAGGTTTGGAAACTTACATCAGATTGGCTAGTGTTCCTTGTATTTTTGTTTCTTGGTTTTGCTGTAAAATGAGCTATGACTCACTTACTTGAGCCAGCTGAAATTATTTGCAGTCAACAGCCCCAGTGTACTATTGCAACTTGTTTTATCCTTCTCTCTGCTCCTGATCCAATGTGGTCTCGGTTAAACCAGACCTGCTTCCAGCAAAATCTTCCCAGGCCAAGACACGGAAATGGGTCCTCCAAACATGGGAAAGCGAACCGGCAAGCTTTATTTTGGAGGAGGCGGAAAGGGTCAACAACAGCCACAAACAGTGTGACGGAACATAATGTAGGAAAATAAGAAGATCAGACGAAAGGTCTGTAAAGCTGTTGACTAGAGGAAAGAACATAGTCCACCAAGTGGTGGAGGCAGTTCATGCACTAGAAAACCCAGAATTCGTCACTCTGAAGGAACCTATTTGCATGTTGAGTGGAGCTGCACCATATCCTTTACTGTAACTCTTGCAATAAGTTCAGGAATAAATCGATGCTTGGAACACTGCTGCCTTCTCACCAGCCAGCCTCATTAAGAGTATGGGTTCACCCTGAACACAAGTGGCACTTGGAGAATACAGGGTGTAGATCTGGTCAGGACTGTATTAGATCTGCTGATTCCAGGATCTACAAGAGCTGGCTAATCTCATACTGAAATAGAGAATTGCTAAGCTTTCCCAGAGAGATCCTATGCTGTAATTCCCATAGACTGAAATGGGTAAATACTAGGTATGCTCTTAGGGATGTTGGTGAAATCAGTAACAGTTCCAATGAGTTTGGATTTGTATGAATCCGATCTGCAGGTTCCACAGACTTTCAGACCATTTTTTAATGGGGGGGGGGATATCTGCAAACGCACTACAGCGCACTTGTGCAAGTATGCATGGGTGCAAATGTGCATTTGCAAACATGAATGAAATTCTTGTACATCCCTTTAGAAAAAACAACCCTGACTCCATCAATGAGTGGATGATGGAATGGAAGATGCCTAACATTCCATGAAACACACACGGAACAGATTTAACAAAATCCAAATATTCCTAGTGCTCATCGTTCTTGGCCGAAATCACTACTAGAATGGGAGGTTTTGAGCTATGCTAACAGCTTGGATCTGGCTTAGCAATTCCTGTTGGCTCAGAGCAGCAAAAACTAAGAGGAGCTCCAGGAGCTCCCACCTGCTGGTTGAGGGCTATATTGCAATGCACCCAATGTGCTGGAACCTGCTATATTGCAACACACTCAATTTGCTACTGCCTCTTGCTGGAGCTGGATATATTGCAACACTTTCTACATCTTTGTGGAGCACGCAGGGGACCCCTACTCATTGACCTCATCCTTGAATTAACTTGAATTAATTAAAGAAAGGCCAACGGATAGAGACTTCCATGGCATCTCTAGACCATCGAAGGAAGTGGGAAATTTTGGACTAGGAATATATTTCTGGTTGTTTATGTTTGGGATGAACTGAATTTAAGACTGGAAAAATTCTCAAAGTTCACGACAAACTGAACTTGAGAAACCAAGAGAAGCCAAAATTGACAGATGAGATTTGTCCATCCCTACGTAACTAGTTTGTAGAGATCCAAGCAGGAATGCAGTGGTAGACATCTTAGATGGAGTCTAAGATGGAACTGCCTCTGTCTACCAACAACACAGGTTGAATAGTTCCGTTCTCCTAACTCTATCCTCCTTAGAGCCCACAGCATTCACTTCCTGATCAAGAATATTGCTCAATGTTGCTTGATGCTGCCAAGCAGATGGTGAAGTGCAGCCTTCTACAAAGAGAGCCAAAAGATGCTACATGGCAACTTTATAAAGCTCATGGAGTGATTTCAGCTCACTGTGGGAGGCCGACGCAAGGCCTCCAAAAGGACACAGACGTTCTGAAACAGATTCTCAAGGGAAATGTAAATGGCTGCCAAATATCTACGGGGTTATGGATCCTTGTGCTATATTGCCATGCCAAAACTCAGTCACGGAAAAGGAAGGCAGTTTTGTGGCACCAGCCAATGTACGCAAATGTACTTGATGTGCGTAATATATTGAGATACCTGGTCACTGAACTTTTCAATCAGGAAATACAAACAGCCCTGCCCCAAATTTATTTTGTGTACAAATACATTATTTGTTGCAACACTTCTGTTAGATCTGGATAGACGGTTTCAACGAGTATTGAGAAAACAGACCCTGCTATTTATTTAATTTTAAATCTGAAGTTGCAGTGTGACTATTTGGCCAGTGGTACAGATAATCTAAAAGTTGAGTGTTGATGTAGACAGACATGGAATTTACAGGAAGGACTGTGGCTCAGTGGTAGAGCACATATGTTGCATGCAAAAATCCCAGGTTCAGTCCGTGGCAACTCCAGGTAGGGCTGGGAAAGGCTCCCATCCGAAACCCTGGAGAGCCACTGCCAATCTGTGTGGACAATATTGGGCTACATAGACCAATGGGCCTGACTTGATGTTAGGTAGCATTCAATGTTCCACTTCAAGCGAAGCTTCCACATGTCCCAGCACATGGTTAGAAGGCACATAATGCAGCAGTCATGTTGAAATGAAACAGGTTTAGGTCTGGCTAGTTGTAGTGTTCTCCAACCTTGGGTCCCCAGATGTTTTTGGCCTACAACTCCCAGCATGCCCCAGCCAGCATAGCTGGCTGGGGCATGCTGGGAGTTGTAGGCCAAAAACATCTGGGGACCCAAGGCTGGAGAACACTGGGCTAGTGGCTGGATGGGGGACCACCACCAGCAACCTATCAATATGCTACCTTGAGCTGTAGAAAAGTGGAGCTGCAATGGAATATGGAAAATATTAATATCTTTTAGGATTAATGTCAACACATATTTTAAGAATAACATGATATATTCCGTCTGATATTATTATTTTTAAAAAAAGAAATATCTGTACTATTTTGAAAGGAGTCAGTTAAACCTTTCATTCAGCCACCCTGTTCCCAAGCTGTATGTGATGAAATCCTTAGCTGGGTGGAGAGGTATCCTACATATATTTGTGGTAGATTAAAACACACACACACACACACACACACACACGACACACACATTCCAAGGCAGCTGTCTGGGCTTCTGCACTCCAGCAGGGCTTACTGTGCTGATGCCTGTCTTCCCACAGGCCCCGCACTCGCTGGAGCACTGAACTCCAGCAGCGGAAATGCAGTAGACATCCCTGTTGTTTCCCCCACAATGTCCCAGATGTTACATGTGGAGCACTGCGGGAAAACCAAAATGGTGGATGCCAGCTGAATTGTGGGGGGGGGGGGGGACGGACGACAAAATTGTGGCCACCATTTATTTATTTATTTATTACATTTTTGAATCGCCCATCTACCCAGTCACTCTGGGCAATGTACACTCCAACAATACAATAATAAAACAGACATAACACAATTAAAACAGTATAATTTTTTTAAAATAAAAAAATCCTAACCCACCCCATATTCCCGCCTGAAATACCACAGGTTTTTTTTAATGCGCAGCGGAAGCTCATCATGGAGGGGGCATGGCGAAAGTCACTAGGGAGGGAGTTCCATAACTTGGGGGCCACCACAGAGAAGGCCCTCTTCCTAGTCCCCACCAGCCTGGCTGCTCTGGCTGATGGGACAGGGAGAAGGCCGTCCGTGGCAGATCTTGTTGAGAGGCCTACTTGATGTTGCTAGAGAGGCGCTCCTTGAGATAAACTGGGCCGAAGCCGTGTAGGGTTTTAAAGGTCAAAACCAACACCTTGAATTTGGCTCGGCAAGCAACTGGTAGCCAGTGCAACTCCTTGAGCACTGGAGTGATCATGCCGGTGGCTGCCTTTAACCAGGCGAGCTGCTGCGTTCTGTACCATCTGTAGCTTCTGAACCGTCTTCCATAACATTCCTCCCCCTTCCTGGTGGCCACCATGTTTTGTTTTACATTTTGGCAGCCGCCATTTTGTTTTGTGGACCATTGCAACGTCTGAAGCCTGGTCGGAGGAATCAAAATGGAGGGTGGCAGGAGACTTTGTGGCTCCATGTGGCTTTAAAAAAAAAAGCTCCCACCACTCTGATGCATGACCAGGTAAGCCCCCTGTGAAGGAGCACAATGAGTGCAGTTTGCTTAGGATCTCCTCAAACCTGGAGCTGGTCCTGATAGCAGCCCCAGTGTGAATGGAACCGGAATAGTTCCAGTTAGCTGCTTGAGGTTGGATGTGTAACAGGTGATTGGCATTATTTCATGTCTCCAAACTTGAGAGTCTAAAAACCAATGCAGTGTGCATGCAACTATTGCCATACTGTGCATAGCTTTGGAACAGGCCGAAATGATACAAGGCTATGAAACAGGGAAAATGAATGGTCTCTTATTGTATGGAGTTATTTTGCTGTCAACAAAATAAGCACGGTGGTTTTCCCCTTTGTATATTAGGCATCTGTGAAATCTGCTCTAGAAATGTTTCTCAGTTTTGTTTCCCAGCATTGCTCAGCAGAAATTCCAGCTTCTAATTCCAGTTTCAGCAGTTTGTGCTGCCATTCCTTGAACAGAAGAGGCCTCAGGTATCCTCATACAGGTATGTTTTGCTCACTGCATCACAAGTATGGCCATTTTCAGGTGACATAAACCAACAAACATTCTCATGCATGTGGCTTTTTTTCTTTACACATGGCTGCACCAAATCTTGGACGTCGTAGTCTTAAAACTGCATAAGCATGTCATTCTCATGCATGTCCCGCTTCAATTTAGACCCGCTGTTTTAAATGGGTCTTGCTGGAAAAGGTTATAGTGGGATGCGACAAGATTACAGGAAGTAATTTGGAGAAAATAGCAGGACAATAAAGATAGAGAATACAGAATGCTTGTTGCCATGGCACTAAAAAATATTAGACCACTTGCTGGAATCAGGGAAAGCAACAAGGACTTCGGTAGATGTGCCTACAATTTTGTAACACTAGTTGGCTTTGCCAAAGTGGCAAAAAGATGCAAAAAAAGGGGGGGGGATTTAGATAAGTAAAGGGATGTATGGATTTTGTGAAATCCGTTCTGTCTGTGTGCTTTGGATTGTCAGGAGTCTTTCGTTCCATCATCCGTTCATTGACGGAATCAGATTTTTTTTTTAAATCCAGAATGTCATTCTACTTGCTCTAATTCACATTAGTGCTAATGCACACTTGTGCAAATCCCCCCCCCCCAGTTAAAAAACAGTCCGCAAGTCCGCAGAATCCGCATGGTTTGGGGAAACACTTGATTCTCCGTAAGTATACATCAGTGACCAGTTCTGCAACTTGACCTACTTTATTTATATAATCCTCGACATTTTTACCCTGCTCTTTTGTCTGAAATATAATTGGAGTGGCTACCGAAGCTTAAAACAACAGGAAGTGCAATCTAATATAAAATAGCAATATTTTTTTTAAAAAAAATATGAACATGGACAAGGAGGTCAGCCGGTAAATACTTCAGCAAAACGAGCCAAAGATCTGTTATGAGAATGGAGTTGGGCTGGATGCCCTCTCTGGGTACCTTCCAGCCCCGTGATTCTGGATTGTAAAACTGGGATCTGCCAAACTGGTTGAACCAGTAGGAGTGCTGGAGATTAGATCAATCGCCCTGGCAGAGTGGTCTTTCCTTTATGAAGGAGACTGGCCTTTGTTAAGGATAAGGCAACGGGCAACAACTCTTTCTTGAAGGGCATGTCTTTTCTTCCTCCTCCTCCTTCCTCTGGGGATGATGTCACCCAGCTGTGACTGTGTAAATACAAGCAGCTTGCAATTTCCGTGTCATGTTCGCTTCTAGGAGACAGTTTCATACCCATGGTATTTAGATAACGCTAAGTTATCAGCTAATAACTAGGATATGAAAAAAAAAAACAACCCACCCAACTCCTATAGAAGAAGTACAACCTATCTGTCTTTTATTGTGGGGCCAGCAGGTGTTCGTACTGAAAAATATATATAAATCAAGCATTTGGGTGAAAGGATTTTAATAACATTGTATTTACTTCAAAATATCAAATGACATTTACACAATAGGATACGATATGAGAGCATAGAACAGCCTTCCCTAAGCTGGTGTCCCTCTAGACGTGTTGGACTACCACTCCCATCATCCCCCAGCTAGCATACAATGCATACAATAATGGTAGTCGTAATAAGGAAAACACATTTCAAAAAGCTTTCTAAGAATCATTTAAAAGCTTGCCTTCCTTAAAAGAAAGTCAAAGTCTCACAGCCGAATGATCTTTTTGAGCTGTCCCAAAGGCGAAGACAAATCAAGATTAGGCAATGTCTTCTCATCCTGAAATCTCTCAGCACTGTCCCTAATAGTTATATGGTTCCTGATGAGCTAGTACAAGATGGTGAACAAAGAAAGGAACTAAGCCCTGTAGCCTTTAATGATGGACTATTAATTTTACCAAAATTCTCAGCCCTGACCTGGGAATAATATTCATTTCATTTCTTTGGTCACAACTTCTAAACAATATCCTTCCTCCTCCAAGCCATGGCTTTTTAAAGGAAAATTTGGGACTGCACAGTGGTATGTCATTGTATTTTCTGCACACAGTGCGTGTCGCAGTTGTGCCTTTTCCTTTTGTGTGTGCACATATTTTGTTTCTTTGAGTCATGCTCCATGACATTTAGAAGCCGGTACAGGCAGCGGGAGAAAACTGGGAATTGGACGCTGCTACGGCAGAAGGCAGTTCCAACCAAGCTTCGCGCAAGATGCGTCATGAATTCCAAAAAAACTTTATTTGAAGTCAGAGGTTTAAAAAAACTAAGACAAAGAGGGAGAAACTGATGCACAAACACAGTAGACAGGACTAAAGGCCTCATCACACACCTTTCTTAGGGCCAAAACAGACATGAATTTAAATCCATTTCTAGCAACTACGTCTCCCCCCCATTTTTACTCTAGAGTAGGCACAGTGGGCCTGATCCAGATCAGAACCCTAGTGTGGGGGATAGGGGGGCCTTTAAGATCTGGGCTGGGCCCCTTGCGCCTCTTGTAGAGGGAAAAAATGGAAAAACAAACAAACTTGTAACTGATAGATATGGATTTAAAGTAATGTCTGTTTTGGCCTTTAGTACAGACTGAATTAGATCCTGGAACAACCAAAGTAAACTGTAAGAAATAGGGTTGGATCCAGATTTAGTCATACTTAGAGCAGACCCATTGAAATCAATAGGAATTAAGTTAGTCAGGACTACCTAAACTACTCCAACCTAGGTGTGGCATGGAGGAGCACATCTCCACCTGGGGCTTCAACTGGAGATCCGGTTTGACATACGCAGCCTTCCCAGTTCAACTGGGGACCCAGTTTGGTATATGCTATGGAAAGCCTGCAGACCCCAAAGCCACTCTGACTGAGGCAGTGGTGGAAGAGTGTCCCTCTGCTCCATATCTTGGTAGGGGCTGCTTCGCCCACTCTGTGCCTTCCCCCACTGGGGAGGACATGGGGGGCGGGGGCATCCTGAGGTGAAATCCTCGTGGTTATCTCAGATTCCTCCCCTTGCTAGCCCTGAAGGGGAAGGCCAGGGCCTGTGGGAGGGTTCTCTACTGAAGCACCATGGACTCCATGGGCTGGCCTGGTGGGCCAAGAGGTTTCAAGCTGTTGGGAATTGTCAACAGTGTGTGTGTGTGTGTGTGTGTGTGTGTAAAAGTAAAAGATCTCTAAACTAGACTACTGCAATGCACTCTACGTGGGGCTGCCTTTGAAGACTGTTCGGAAGCTGCAGCTTGTGCAAAATGCGGCAGCCAGGCTTATTGCGGGGACCGGAAGGTCCGAGCACATTACACCAGTTCTGGCCCGTTTGCACTGGCTGCCAATATGCTTCCGAGCCGAATTCAAGGTGCTGGTTTTAACCTATAAAGCCCTACACGGCTTAGGACCACAATACCTGACTGAACGTCTCTCCCAACCACAATCTACCCGGAAACTACGCTCAACATCTGGGGCCCTCCTCCAACTGCCACCTCCAAGAGAGGCTCGGTTGGTGGCAACGAGGAGGAGGGCCTTCTCGGTGGTAGCCCCCCAATTATGGAATCAGCTCCCCACTGAGACCCGCCTGGCGCCAACCTTCCTATCTTTTCGGCGCCAGGTTAAGACTTCCCTCTATGCCAAGGCATTTAGTTAGGAGCTTGGAATAGCACGGGGGGGATTGTCACCTGTAGGCTCAGTTTTATTGGCTTTTGTACTGTTATTTTAAACTGTTTATAAATTTGGTTCTTAATTCTTTAAACTATTTTGTATGTTTTTATTGTTCTTTTTATGCATAAAGTATTGTGAACCGCCCAGAGAGCTTCGGCTGTGGGGCGGTATATAAATGAAATAAATGAAATGAAATGAAAGTAAAAGAGTAGACCCATGAAACCTCTCCCAGTAACGTGAAATTTGCTGAGAGCTTCTGCTATTGGGCAGTAGAGAAATGTAATAAGTAAATAAAATAAAATAATGAAACGATGTTCCAATCCATTGTGATATAATCTGGTTGAGGTAACTCTGGGCAGGCATAGGGAATCAAGGATCCTTTTAAAGGGAAGATTTGGAAAAAGCCTACTCCTCCACCTCCTTCATATCACTTCTCATTACTTTCTCAGGCGCTCTCTAACACCTTCTCCCCAAGCAGTGCATTGATGCCGTCCCCTCCCTGAGGAGCATGGTTAAGCTCCCCATGTCTGTCATGAATATGAACATGGCTCCTGTTTGCAGCGTAGGCCGCATTCTCCCTAAGCTGATCTAATTAAAGGAATAACCCTTCTCCAGCAGTGGATCAGCCGATTATCAGCACGCCATATGGTCCGGGAGACAGGGTGGCGGGTCAGGGGCGGAGACTTGTGGGATGCTCCAAACTTCTGTCTTGCCTCAGCTTTTACCCAAGGAGACAGATAATCTTGTTGTCTGCCACAGTAATGTGGAAGGCCATGAATAAACTTTCCTCAGCAACCCCTTTGAAATGTAAAAGGTTCACCCACCGAGGAGCCCTCCAAGACCCACTTTGGGATGTTTAACCAGCTCACTAGAGAATCTTTTACCATCTGCAGTGGGTCCTTAAAAGTGATCTTGAATGTGCTCAGTAGCTTAATGCAGGCAACAGTTTAATTTCATTAGCATTTTAATTAGGTGGCAGATTCAGAGTGGGACAGGGAGAAGAAAGAGGGGATTGAGTGGAGGCCCTGTGCTGTGTGTGTGTGTGTGTGTTCGCAATAATGCAGTCATGCCGGAATTATGAGTTGTGGGTACACGCATCTCGAAACAGGATCATTTGCCTTTTCTCCTAGAAAGGCAAACACTACACATGCATGCTGGGATTCTTGATTGCATGCAAGGGGATGTTCCCCTGCCCAGTCACAAAAAATGGAAGCGCCTCTGCATGTACGGAGCTTCGTGTGTCCCACAGAACCACTAGGTTGTACTTATGATGATCTGGAATGGAAATCCTCAACTTTTAGCCCTTCTCCCAAGAGACTTTCAAATCTCCTTTTGTAGTTCGTGCATTTGCATGCTGATGCTGCACCAATCTGCCCCGTGTGGGATGACGAAACAAGGATGTATTTGTTATATTATATATTACTGTATTCACTGTGTATGTCTTGTTGGTCTTCTGAATATTATTGTTTTATTTTATTTGCTGATCTTATGACTGTAATAAATTGAATTGATGTATTTGTTGTGTGTTGTTTAGCTTACTGGCCTAGGAGCTAAGTCTTGTTAAGGGGGCCAGTTTGGAAAGATTAGCAAAGTTTCCTTTAGTTTATCTGCAGAGGACCAGAGGTTTTACAAGGAGTTTTGCTTCTATCAGAAGCTGAGGTTTTGCAAAGATTAGTTTAATTAACTTACAGAGGAGCTAAGGACTTGCAGGGTACTCTGTTCTGTGCTAGGGTTTCTGGGTTCATCCACTCCTGCATTTGTGCATAATTGCAACACATGCAAACACCTCTGAGTTATAGGTATGAGAAACATAAAACTGATTTCAGAATTACTTGAGCAAATGGCCTCAAAGAGGGAGCATTGACAAATCTGGCTGAAAAGCAATGCTGGACATCACATGTACATATTAACATTTTAATTAAAACACGTGTATCTTGCCTCTCTGTCCTTCAATGTGGGACCCAGAAGGTCACACATTTACAACCCACATGTAAGACATAACAGACAAAACTACATTAAATTAAAACAAGCAGCAGAACAATCAACATCACAGAGCCAGCAAACAACAGGAGGACAAGACCTTTGCCAGAACATGTGAATAGGAAGCGGGACAAATGCGCCTTCTAGGGGGGAAAGTGTCAGTGCCTGGGTGCCACAACAAACAAGGCCCTGACCTGTGCATCCCCCCCCCAACTGCATCTCCGTTGGTGGTGAAACAGGGAGGAGCAGGACCTTCCCTCCAGATTGAAGCAAGTGGCAGGATAATGTGGAAGCAGATAAACTTCTAGATATTCTGGCTCCAAGCCATTTAGGGCTTCAAGCACTTTGAACTGGGCTCAGAAATGAACAGGGAGCCGGTAAAGATTTCAGCATGATATTGATGTAGGTCACAATCCATGGAGCACTTCTCCTCAATGAACAATGGCCCCTTGCCCCAGTTCCCGACAGTCTCAGGAGACTTTGTCCATGTGAGTGTGGACCATTACATCTACCCATGGCTTTGCCTGCCTGATCTTCCTAGCTTGAGAGTCAATAGGGGGGGTTGAAACTGACAAGAGGACTTCAAAGAGCAGGAAATGTGCCAGTTGTTAGCAGCAGCCCCCTGCTTGCCGACACGAATGGAGCCAGCAGGGCCCCCCGGATGATTTTATGATCGATCGCATCTCAGCCAGGGATGTGCAAATCAGCAAAACTCGAGCTTGTCATGGTTCTCCAAATTCCACCTCAAAGCTCATTCTGATCGTGTCCGTATCGGATTGCGGGCTTTGCTTTTTTTCTGTTTGCATGGAAATTTGTGTGCATTTTTCTGCACATTTCCCCAAATGTGCACCTCAGTTGTGCCCCCCCCTTTTTTAAAGGTATGCATTCTTCTCCCATTGACTATGGCATGTTTGTGTGCATCCACCCCCCCCCCAAGTCCGCAATTTTCATGCACATTTTTCAAATGTATGCTTTTTCGTTTGGTTCTGCGAATCACATCCTAGCCTCAGAAATGTACGGACTTCAACTGCAGATTGAGTTCGGGTCTGCATTCAGGTCCAGGTGGTGTGGTTTTGGCTAAATTCTGGTAAAAAATAAACTGAAACAAATTTCTCGTACATCCTTAATCTCAACTAGGACCTCAAACCCACCAGTCCACTGGTAGCACAGGGACAAGCTGGTCTGTGCTAGACCTCATTGCCATTAAGCAGGGCAGACTCCGGCCAATAAGAGTTTAATTAAAGGTTCTACCAGCATTAGCGGCATTGAGCGATCTTTGCTTCTAGCAAGGCATGCCACCTTTATTCTGGTAAATTTAATGGCTGGAGAAATGTGACAAGGGAACCTTCTTCCTCATCACTACTCTGTCTCCATGCTGAGAAAAAGCTTTAACTGACCAATTTAGGCCTGTCCAGAGCCCTGCCAGAAAAGAAAGATTCCAGGGATCCCTTGGGAGAACTGATGTTGCTTTCCCCACCCCACTATATCTGGAATAGCCTTCTCCACTCATAAAACTACTTCATTTTCCTTCTTTGGCTGGCTCCCTCCTTCAAGAGCTGCTTGCTTAACCAACACATCTCTGAATCATCTTGGTCTCACTTTATGAGTTCCTCCTTTACCATCTGATTCTCTCCTGTCCTCCTATCCACACCATTCATGTTGCCTAATTCATCTCTCTCTCTCGTCTCTCTCTCTCTCTCTCTCTCTCGTCTCGTCTCGTCTCTCTCTCTCTCTCTCTCTCTCTCTCTCTCTCTCTCTCTCATGTCTTGTCCATCCAATGTAAATTGTATGCCCTCTATCATGGCTGGCAATACTGCTGGGCAAAACTGGGCACTTCCTAAGACCCCCAAAAGATTTAGGGCCCCTCCAATCGTGGTCTATGGAGGGATGTTGCCTTTACACTGCATATATGGTTCATGCCTTGGTCTCCTCTCACCTAGACTACTGTAATGTGCTCTACGTGGGGTTACCCTGGAAGACGGTTCGGAAGTTGCAGCTGGTACAGAATGCAGCAGCTCGCCTGGTTAAAGGCCGGCGTGATCACATCACTCCAGTGCTCAAAGAGTTGCACTGGCTACCAGTTGTTTGCCGAGCCGAATTCAAGGTGTTGGCGTTGACCTTTAAAACCCTGTATGGCTCTGGTCCAGTTTATCTCAAGGAGCACCTCCTGCGACATCAAGTAGGCCGCTCAACGAGATCTGCCACAGATGGCCTTCTCCCTGTCCCATCAGCCAGAGAAACCAGGCTGGTGGGAACTAGGAGGAGGGCCTTTTCTGTGGCAGCCCCCAATTTATGGAACTCTCTCCCCAGTGACCTCCGCCATGCCCCTTCCTTGATTAGCTTCCGCCGTGCATTAAAAACGTGGCTTTTCAGGTGGGAATATGGGGTGGGTTAGGATTTTTAAGTTTTGTACTGTTTTAAATTGTGTTTTATACTCTGTGTGTGTGTGTGTGTGTGTGTGTGTCCCTTGTATTTTATTGGACTGTACATCGCTCAGAGTGGCCGGATGTCTGGCCAGATGGGCGATTCATAAATATAATAAATAAATAAATAAATAAATAGAACAAGTCCCAGAATTCCTAGGGTCCAGGTCTAACTGTCATTGTCTTAATACCGTTTTATGGATTTGTTTGTGCACTACAGCTGTTGGTGGAGAGGCAATTAATGGATTTTTTATTTTTATTTTTATTTTTTAAAGAAATGACATCATGAAGGCAATGATTCCATTCAGTTTTATCATCTTGGCCATAAGTAGTCATGATATTCAAAGTTAAACAATTAAAATCAAAGTCCATTTATGAAAGAATATCCATATATATGAATAGAAAGATACATACGTTACGTATTTCGCCTCTTTTCAGAAAGGTCCCTTCCATGCACACAATTAAAGCATGGAGGGAGAACACACCTGCTGAAATTTATCAGTAAACTGAATAACCAGGTTGAAGCTCTTACTTTTGACTGGAATTATCACCCGTCTCAGAGATTTGCAGATTGTGTTGTTTAATACTCATGATTCAGTGGAACAGATCTTCAATAAAGTGGACCAGGAGCTTACCAAACTGAACCTCCATGAAAGAAAGTTGCCAGAGTGGATAAACCTTATTACTGAGGCCATACGTCGGGGTGGGCAACTTGTGGAGCTCCATATAGTTTGGCCTACAACTCCCATCAGTCCTGGCCAGCATAGCCAATGGTGAGGGTTCATAGGAGTTGCAGGACAAAACATCTGGAGGGCCACAAGTTGCCCACCCCTGCCATAGCTCAAGCTGGGCCCAAAATACCTGAAATCACTAAAACTTTGCTGTGTACAATGGCTGACTTAACAAAAAGGAAATCTGGAAAATGCTTTCAATATGATGTCATGGTTTGAACTTTTAACTAAGCTGTTCCTGAGGGTTCCTCCAACCCTCCAGAGCAGCTCTTCAGGGGGAAGGAGGAATCAGAACCAGCCCCCCCCCATCTCCCTCTCACTTCCTCCAGTGGAAGATCTACCCTGCTCTCAGTGAAGTCCCACTCACAAGAAGTCTGGATCCAACCAAGAGTTAATTTCTTAGGTATTGTAAGCCATTTTCTATGTAAACTGCTTTGGACCTCATTTCTTGTGGAAAATCAGCAGCCACCTGCCATGCTGGCTGTGGATGATGGGCACTGTAGTCCAACACATCTGGTGGGCACTAGGTTGGGGAAAGCTGAAATAGACAGATGATGGTGATGATTGATGATTGACAAATGACAAATCAACTAATGATTAACTTCTAATTTTATAACTGGAGGGAATGTTTCTTGCATGGAGGAACATTATGTGAACCACACCTGCAG
Organism: Shinisaurus crocodilurus; assembly: GCA_021292165.1. Taxonomy (NCBI): domain Eukaryota; kingdom Metazoa; phylum Chordata; class Lepidosauria; order Squamata; family Shinisauridae; genus Shinisaurus; species Shinisaurus crocodilurus. The sequence goes on from CM037877.1 coordinate 255,279,291, forward strand.
CCCAGAATGCTACAACCCATGTACAAACAGGTTTATCACCTCAGCAAGAGACAGGCTATAGAGGACAGATGGCTCCTACTACAGATGGTCCAGTTTCCCAGCACACATTAATTTCTGGCTTCACAGACAGCGAAGTAATCAGAATAATCTAAAAGAGCCTTCCTCAACCTGGTGTAGTCCATTTGTCTTGGACTTCAACTCCCATCAGTCCCAGCCATCATGGCCAATGGTCAGGAATGTTGGCAATTGTAGTCCAAAACATCTGGAGGGCACGGTGTTGGGGAATGCGGACCTCAAAGATGCTTTGTTGTTGAAGATGAACCCCACCCTGCAAAACTGGATGATATATTATTAATATATTCCCCCAACAGTCCAAGTATGGAAAACCAAATGAGCCGAGCGTTGAAACATGGTCCCTTTAATTTCCATTCCGCCTAAGCCACATGGACTACAAAAACAACATTTTAATTTAAAATTCAATTTCTGATTCCACATTCATTCACAGGCACTGCCACAGAGCGGAGATTTCATTAAAGGGTTTAATAGATTTTATAAGAGTTGTCAGATCCAAAAAGGTTATGGAGCAAATGCATTCTCTCTGCTTCCAGAATTTCAACAGCAGTCCAGTAAACAAATTTACCATGAAAATGGAAGCAGGAGGGGGACCCCCCCCACTCACACCAACTTGTACAGACCAGGAGAAACAGACCTCATATGAATGAATTAAAGACCTCAAGTGAGGTGGCAGGGCCTGTCTATCCCCTTGCTTGTTCTAGGATCAAACTCCATCTATTCATGTATCAGCTTGTCCTGCTTCCACCAGGTCTGCCATGTGAGTCAAATCTTTCCATATCAGGCGTAGTCCTGTAGGCCAAGGATAGGCAAGTTTGTGGGAGTTTGTCTTCATAGGGCTAGTATCAAAACCCACTGAAAGACCTAAAAACAGCAGATAAATAAGTCACACGTTCCCTATTGATTTACTGGCAGAGATATGAAGTAAAGCAAGGGTGGGCAACTTATGCTCTCCCAGATGTTTTGGCCTACAACTCCCTTCGAAGCTCTTCACAATCCCTTTTTGTTTTTACCACCCTGAAGAATTTGGTGTCCTCAGTAAATCTGGCCATCTCCCTGTTCACACCTAACTCCAGATCATTCCTGAAAAAAATTAAAAAGCACCGGTCCAAATACAGATACAGTATCCTTATATTCCTGTGCTGTTTGTCATTTTGGATTGTATTTTATTCTTTTTAACTATTAGTATTGTACAGTCATGCCTTGGATTGAGAGCATAATTCGTTCTGGAAACGTGCTTGTAATCCAAAACACTCTTATATCAAAACGAAATCCCCCCCAAAAAAATTTGTACAGAGATTTTTAATTTAAGCCGTACTACAGTACTTGTATTGCAAGACGTCGCTTGTATATCAAGTAAAAAAAAATTAAATAAATATTTAAAAATTTGCTTGTCTTGCAAAACGCTCTCAAACCAAGTTACTTGCAATCCAAGGTATTACTGTATTTCGTTCTTAACCATTAGTAACCTGCCAAGAGAACATCCGTTACCATGTGAATTAAAAATAGCAAACAAATAAATAAACGATAAAGAAAGAAAAGAATACCTGAACCGCACCATTGGAGGGACGGTCCATTTATTCCCATTCTCTGCTTCCTGTCCTTTAACCAGTTCCCAATCTGTAGGAAGACCCACCCTCTCATCTCACGACTGCTTAGCTTGCTCAGGAGTCTTTGGTGAGAGACTTTGTCAAAAGCCTTTTGAATGTCCAAGTACACAGTGTCTACTGGATCACCACTATCCACATTCTCGTTGATGTGGCATGGGGTCCAGGCCCCACTGGCTACTCTCATGCTCAGTGGTGCAGCTAGGGCTGGACCTCGGGGCCAAAGTTCAGGGCCCCACTAGGGATGTATGGACTTTGGTAAGTCCATTCCATCTGCATTTTGTGGGTTGTCAGGTGCCTCTTGTTCCGTCGTTCTCTCACTGATGGAACCGGATTTTGTGCAAATGCATTCATACGCATTTTCTCAGTTTTGCACTTCTGAAAATACGCACACACACAACCCCCCCCCCCCGCACATTTTCATGCTTTAGTTTATGGGGGGAAATGTGCATTTTCGGTTGGTGTTCTTTTTATTTTCTGTATTTTTCTATGACTAAATTTGCATAAAATTATGGAAAGTAAAAATAATGGTCCGCAAGTCCATGGAATCCAAGTGACTTGAGAAAAGCTGCTCTGCCACAGAATCTGTGGGTCAGATTCATAGAAATCTGAACTCACTGATATCCGTTGTGGATTTCTCCAACATCCCTACGCCACCCAGGGGAGGGGGACCAAAGGACCACCCAGAGAGTGGCAGGTGATCAGGGGAGCAGAAGCGGGCCCTGCAGTCACGATGATGCTATGATTTGAAAGAGATTAAAATGCAAAGCTGCAGATGCTCGAAGTATTTTTTTTTTTTTTTTAAATCAGGATTGGCAAACCTTCTAAAGTATAAGCCAGGGGTGCAGTACCTCAGGCCTGGAGGCCAATTCTGCCCCTCCCCGGGGTCCCAATCCAGCCCTCTGAAATTTCCCAGATGGACATGCTCTCTTCCCCCACCGTTTTCCACTGATCCTTTGGTGGTTCATCCATTTTTGTGCAATTCCCCCCCCCTCTAAATGGTCGAGATGCCTCTCCTAAGGCTTAGTTCCTGGCAGAAAGACATTTAAGCTAAAATATGCAGGTATTTTGGGGTGTCTTGGCCCTGCTCTGTTTGCCTTCGACCCCATCCACCTCTGGAATGCAGCCTCTGAGAGCTTCACCCAAATGGAATTTGGCCCTTGGACAGAAAGAGGCTCAACGCACCTGGAATAAGGCATGTAGAAGCAGTTCAAAAGCATAGAATGGCAGCTGGCACAGGGGGGAGAAATGTTAGCTGTTTGCTTCACAATTGAAGTAATACACAAGACTGTCAAAGGGACCCCTCTTTAAGACCCAGAAGTCCAGGGTCTAAAGTTACGTGGCCGCCCCACTGTTCATTTCCCCAGACACACTGATCACATGGCCTGTTGATGTCAACTGAAATGGATCCAAATATGCATGTAATGCCAAAAAAGAGAGGCAGGCTGGTACTTTATAGACTTAGCCCTAACACCGAGCTTTGAATGAGTATGGCACAATGCGGCATATCGAAGCAGACAGAAAGTAGTTCTGCCACACACCCCAATACATTGACAATGGGAAATACAAAACCCAGAAGTTTCCCTCGGATTGTCACAGATGTTTCGCCTGATGGGGCACCTCCAAGTTTACTTGCATTTCACTGGAGGCAGCATCTGAGTGTCAATTGTACTGTTGGAGTTTTCTGTTGTTCAGGTCTAGGGGTGTGTGAGGAATCTGATGGGGTGTGCAAATCTGACAGATTTTCAAGTGTGTCCCCCCCCCCGATTCTAGTTTGATAGCCCTGCGCTGGTGCTGACTTGCTATGATGTGAGTCGAGCCAGCTCACGGACTTCCAGCTCTAAGGCGGGCCACGGTTTGTGCATTTTTTAAAAAAAATGCTAAGGAAATGTGCGCAAATTGTGTAACTTTACACAATTTGTGAAAATCAGGGTGTTTCCTATGTTTTGCACAAGGAAGCACCCAAGAATCATGTGGAGCTAGCATAATTTGCCCATAATTGGACACAATTTTATGCAAATTGTGCTAGATCCATGTGCCTTTTGGGTGCTTATTTGCGCAAAATGTACAAAATATCTCAATTTACACAAATTGTGTAAAGTTACACAAACTGCAGCCCATCTTAGAGAAGGAGGTTCACTGACACACACACCCTGACTTGATCATTGGATCAGAAGTGGGCAGGAATTCCGCTGAGCTCAAACGAGTAGGACTTCCCAATGTCAGCACTTCCCTATAAATCAGGACTTCTGTCAGAGTATGGCTGGTTGCTTGTGCTCCTAAGGACAGCCTAGGCCCAAATGAATTTCTTTGACCTACTGCCACCTACTGCTCAGAAACAGTAAAGCCTGCCAAAAAAAGAACTAGCCCCAGATGGTAGGGGGTGGGTGGTTGTTAAATCTACAATTTTGGAACAAGAAAGGATTGGACAGGTGTCTGAGTGATAGTGTAGGTATAGAATAAGGTGTTTTAGGGTAAGGGTTGGAGTTGACAGCTTCCGGGAGTGTAAATTCTGATGTAAAAAAGGCAAGAGAACCATTCCTGCTCCATCCAACTAGCTTATTTCCCTTACCTGAACAGGTGTGTCTGTGACTCACCTGACAAAGAGAGAAAACAGTGGCGACATATGAACAGATCCCACTCAGCAACAGATCGATGTATAAAATCCCAGCTGAGTGTTTTGGGCTTCAAGAATTAATGTATTGGTAGTGGTCCCTGCTCAGTGCCAAGAAGCAAGAGCCTCTCTCTGACTGGGCTGGGAAACGTTCTTATCTCCAATCAGCAGAATTGTTACCTGGGGCGAGAAGGCAGGGCCTGGGAAAGAAACTGGCAGGGCGGAGGTTGCCCATGCCTACTGTAGAGTGGTCTAAGCACTTAACATGCATAATGAACTGTACATGAAACAATTTCCAACTGAATTCACTGTTTACATTTTTCCTTTCTGTACCCACATGTACATATGTACACCAGGACCTGCTCCAGTTGGACTGCCCTCCCCCCCGATGGGCTAACTGACATCAACGGCCATGTGGGAAAGGAGAAGGAGGCAGGAGCAGGCCAAGGGAACCTCAGAGCCACAGGGAAGCTGGTGTTTTCATGAATTATTGCAAACCGCCCAGAGAGCTTCAGCCATTGGGCAGTATATAAATGTAATAAATAGTATATAATAAATAATAATTTGTTTAATATATATATATATATATATATATATATATATATATATATAGGAAATAAATAATAAATAATAAATAATAAGTTGTTTAATATATATATATATATATATATATAGGAAATAAATAATAAATAATAAGTTGTTTTATATATATATATATATATATATATATATAATAAACAAATATATATATACCTGTCATCTGAGGTTAACACTTCATGCATCTTATGAAGTGAACGTAAAGATGCTGGAGCAATCTACAATGGATTCAAATGAGATTGGATATCTGTGAATCTGCCCCACGGAGTCTGCAACTTTTTCCGAGTCACCCGGATTCTGTGAACTTGCGGACTGTTTTGTGTGTGTTTTTTAACTTTCTGGAATAGTGTGCAGATTTAGTTGTACAAAAATATGAATTTTTTAAAAAAAGACTGACTGAAAATGCGTATTTCCCCCTCCCCCCATAGGTTAAAGCATGGAAATGTGCATTTTGGAGGGATTTGTGCATTCTGGGGGGATTTGCACATCTGCAGCAGTACACATTTGTGCAAGTGTACACTTTCCCAAATGTGCATTCATGCTGGAAATTGAGAAAACACTGATTCCATCATCAATGAGTCAAAAGACAACCTGCGAAACACAGACGGAATGGATTCAACAAAATCCATGCATGCCTAAGTGAATGCCAGTCCACGAAAGCTCATAATAAATTTGTTAGGGCACAATCCTATGTCCCTCTGACCTTGTCTGGGGGGGCCATAGGATTGGACACAGAGAAGCCACTGCGACCTCAGAAATCCCTTCCGAGGTCACAGCGCCATGGAGCGCCTGCCCCCCCCCCCCGTAGCTGACATGGTTCTTTTCACGCCGGCAGGGAAGCGAACATGGAAGACTACATTCAGTTCAGTTCCCCCATGGGAGGGCGTTCCGGGGGGCAGGGAGGGGAGAAGCAAGGCACCACCAGATTCCAAGGAATCCAAGCGGTGTCTCAGCCTGTCCTCCTCGTGAGGGGAGGTAAAACATCTAGACCAGTGTTCTCCAACCTTGAGTCCCCAGATGTTTTTGGCCTACAACTCCCAGCATGTTGTAGGCCAAAAACATCTGGGGACCCAAGGTTGGAGAACACTGATCTAGAAGACCTATATCGGCTAGCCAGATGTATTTGAGGGCAAGGGGAACACGGTGGAGATCCTACCCCTGTGCTGCACCCACCCTCAATGGGATGCCCATAATCCTCTGAGTTCGGAGGGTTACGGGCAGCCTCCCAGGATCGCACTGCCCATCTTTAAGATGTCACAGATATCTTTGTTGGGAGAAGAATAGACTAACACACATCTCACTGACATGCTAGTTTTTCCACATGCAGGAAGACTTTATTTATTTATTTATTTATTTATTTATTTATTTTGCATGGGAGAGCATTTCAACATGCATTTTCCTCGCCTGTAGTCAGAAGTGGTACCAGGAAGCACTTTATTCACCTGCTCTTTTCTGCACATTTGAATTGGTTCTAGGCTCCATCCTCTTAAAAAAAAGAACAACACACAAAAAACAAAGAGTGAGAGAACAAAGTTGTCCCTGTCGGTCCCCTAGTAAGCACAGTTAATACCAAGTGACAAAAGAAACAGTGAGGGAAACATGCATAGTTGTCGTTGTGACAAAGGTCACATGGTACTTTCGGACACCGCCACAAATCTTAGGCACTGAGGTCCCCACACAACTCAGATGTGTCTGTAAATTCCGCACCGGTTCCTTTGGAAACGCATGAGCAAAACTCTAGATCCCGAACCACCTTCTTCTTCTGTCCACAATGAAGACTTTGTCACAGTGCCAGCTTGCTGGGAAATCCAGCCTCCCGCCCGCATCCCTCTGTCTCATTTCATCAGAAGCCTGAATGTACACAAAGGGACCACAGAGCATCTTCCTCCAGATGCGAAGCCAGTCTCATATTCTCGCTTCCTCCCCTGTGACCATTGCCTCACTGTTCCTGACTTCACCCCTTCCCCATTTTGCTCACGTGCCATCTCTATTCTGCTTTCGGGGGCTCTTTGGCACTTGGCAAGAATGGTGGGCTTTCATTGCTTTCAGAACCTGATGTGGGTGATAATGAAGAGGAAAATTCACCGGGGAATTCCCCCTGGCAATCCCCCCCCCCATGAAACAAAAGGAGCATAGTTTTTCTCTTGTGTGGCTCCCACTCATTTCAATGGGGCTTGTGCAGGACTGAGCCCAGAATGGCACATCGTCAAAACTTCAGCCAAAGGATAATCAAAGGAGTTCTATAAAAAGGGCACACACAGGCGCGCGTGAAAACAAGTTAAGCACTCTGCTTGCTGTTGATGTCGAGAATTCTATTTTGCCCTTCAAAAATGTTTTGGAAGGTTCACGAAGTGACAGAAGTTATGGATGCATTGTAAGCCCCGTCTGGCAGAGCTGCATTTGGAGGTCAAGACAAGATAAAACTAGCAGTGCAATTGTGTGTATTGAAGGTTCATTCGGTTTTATTCTATGTGAATGAGGCATGAGCCTAAGCATGGTTACCAAGAAAGAAATCCCGCAGAATTCAATGGGGCTTACTCCCAAGTAAGTGTGCATAAGATTTACAGTTCTAATGGGATTTACAGTGTTCTTTGACATTTGTTAACCACCCTTAGCCTTCAAGATAGGGCAGGGTATCAATTTCAACAAATGAATCATAGTTAAACTATTGTGACATTTTTCTAATGTATGGCTGACATATTTGTGTCTCAAATCTTGCACTTTTCCAAAGCAGAACCATCGCTATATTTAACATCAGTGGCTCGATTCTAAACTTATTTACTTGTAATTAGCTTGCACTGATTTCAGTTGGATTACATTTCGGTTGGATCACATCCAAGTAAAACATGGTTAGGTTTACAATATTGCATAAAACTGCAATTTAAGGTTCTATGGTTTAATTTAATTCCTGGACTTAGTTATTATATTCCAAACTGTACAGTGAGGCATTAGAAATCCGATTGCCTTCAAAAGCAGTGTGGTGCAGTGTTGGATTGGGAACTGGGGAGATCCAGGTTCTAGTCCCACTCGGCCACAAAGCTCACTGGGTAACTTGGGGTCAGTCACGGACTCTCGGCCTAACCTACCTCACAGGGATGTTGTGAGTATAAAATGGAGAGGAGGGCCATGTAATCTGCCTTGGGTTCCTTGCAAAAGGAAAAACAGAGGGGGTATAAATGATAAATAAATTAAGTAGACACTTCATGGGCCTGGGGGACATAGGAAAGATCGGATCTCCCCCTCCAAGGTTGGAGACAGAGCTCCCAACTTGGAGGAGGAGATTTGATCTCAAATCCCTCCTCTCTGCCTCCATGGATCATCTCAGGGGTCATCTCCTCCCCGACGTCGGAGGGGAGAAAAAGCGGACAGACTGGGCGTGCGGCATTGGCAGAGTGAGGGTGGTTCTGAAAAAAAAAAAACCTAGCTCTCCGCCAACACAGGGGAAAGGTTAGACCAGCCTGAGAGCTGGTCTAATGTCATTTCCTCCCCACTGCAATAATTGGTGGTGTGTGTTTTTTTAATGTTTTTTTTTTTTTTTAAATGGAAATTGTTTTGTTTTGTATTTAGAAATGGGAGGAAGAACAGCAAATACTGACTCTCCCTTCCAGCCTGCTGGCAAGAACCCAGAAGGGCACTGGAAATGTTGGAGTGCTCCAACCTCAGAGTTCTCCGCGGTAAGTATAGGATTGTCCTGTTAATTTTAATTCAATACGGCATTAATAATACAGAGCACAGAGATCCTAATGGACATACCCTGAGCTGAGTTGACACCTTTCCTCCAGGGCTGACTCCGGGGTTCGGGGGCCCTCGGGCAAGATGCCATCAGTGCTGCTTGTCTGCTTGCCCCATTCCCTTTAGGCCCAAGCCACACAGCTGCCTCGAGGGAAAAGGCAAGACAAGTGGCGGATGCCGCTCCATCTTCTCACTCTTGTCACTGCTCCCTTGCTGGGAAGAGGAGCAGCAGGTCCAGGGTGCTCTGGAAGTTGGCCGTGGTCCCCCTGCAGGGTGTGGGCCTTGCCAGGTGCCCAGTGATACCCAGCCCTAGGAATGTGTGCATTTTGTTAAATCTGTTCTGTCTGTTTTGAAGATTGGCAGGCATATTTTTGTTTCATCGTCTGCTCATTGACGGAACAGGGCCGGTGCTACCATTAGGCCAACTAGGCGGCTGCCTAGGGTGCCGGGCTAAAGGGGGCGCCAGGAGCATAGGGCTGGAGGGAGGGAGGGAGGGCTCAAGTGGGAAGGGGGCGCGCGAAATATCTGATCTTGCCTAGGGAACCAAAATGCCTTGCACTGGCCCTGTGACGGAATTGGATTTTTCCTCGATTTCCTGAACTGGCTTTTGCATTGGAAGGCATGCACGTGTGCAAATTCATAGATTTCATAGATCATAGAGTTGGAAGGAGCCTACAAGGCTATCAAGTCCAACCCCATGCTCAATGCAGGAAACTAGAGGAGGGGTCTCCCATCCAAGTAATAAGCAGGCCTGACTCTGCTTAGCTTTCCACACTCAGACAAGCTGAGCCAGCATAAGCCACAGGCCAGCTATTCCAAAAATGTGCATTTGTGCAAAATGTGTAAATCCCCTCAAATCCACATTTTCATGCTACTGCCTATGCAGGGAAATAAGCAACTTCAGTTGGTGGTTGTTTTTCCTTAAAGGTTATTGTATTCTTCATATTTTTGTATGAAATAAATTTGCGCAGAATTCCGGAAAGTAAAAAACACACACACACAGCAGAAACACGGTCTGGAAGTCTGTAGAATCTGTGCAACTCATAAAAAGCCAGTCTGCTGTGGAATCTGCGGATCAGGCTCATAGAAACCTGAACTCATTTGAATCTGTTGTGGATTTCTCCGACATCACTAGCCAGCCCTGCCTGTATCCTAGTGAAGCTTGCGGATTTGGCTCGATCCACATTTCAAAGCAAACCAACCCGATCAACACTTCCCAAACTAATGTCCAGATCAGAACACAGATTGTCCTTCAGACTGAGCTCTTTGCCGAATTTTGCAATGCAGTTATTGGCTCAAAAAACAAACAAACAAACATACACGGACCAAATGTGTACTAAATACAGTATGCACATTTTAGGGTAAAATACATTTAAGAATGTATACATTTAGATAAAAAACCTTTAGAAATGCAAGTTTTGCAAGAAAATGTATCCAAAATGCATTTGAATAACTAGATATGAATTTTCATGTGGGTTTTGTTTCTTAAAAAAAATATATCATCATGTTAATGTGGAAACAGGATAGAACAGACTCATGAATGAACACGAGCAAAACTGATGCAGACTGGAAATAGACCTGTCCATGTTTCTCTTCCTTTCTACAGGGCATAGCAGTAGTTGCAGAACTCTTGTTCCTGCACATGTTCCAGCTGGCCTCACTCAGTCCTGTGGCCATGCATGTGCATGCCAGTTGCAGGAGCATCTCACCTCCACTGAAGTCAGGCTCAGTTATTCCCTCCCATCATAGAGATGGGGGGAGATGTAGAAGCCCACAAAGCCCACATCACTGGCTCTCAGGTGCTTCTCTCTCTGCTATCCTATGCCATTTTGGTGCCCAATGTGAGAAACCCAAACAATGCTCCATGTTCCCCAGCAGCGCCCGCTACCTAATCTCTCTCTCTCTCGTAAGCTTGTGCTCCTTATGTTCCTGTGACAGAAGCCACACAGAAGTCATTTATTTCCCCCCACCTTTATTTCATTTTATTTATTTATTTATTTATATTTATACCCCGCCTTTTTTCCTGCAAGGAACACAAAGCGGCTTACATAATCCTCTTCCTCCTCTCCATTTTATCCTCAGAACAACCCTGTGAGGTAGGCTAGGCTGAGAGTCAGTGACTGGCCCAAAGTCACTCAGTGAGTTTCATGGCTGAGCGGGGACTAGAACCCGGATCTCCCACGTCCCAGTCCAACACTGGAACCACTACGCCACACTGGCTCCTTTTTAGTTGGCAATAATTGTTCAGCAGGAACTTTTGGCTTGAGTTTTGTGGGCGTTAAGGCGGCGGGTGACTCTCCTGTGATTTACCTGATGAGATACCTCCCAGAAAAAAATGCTGCTGAGCATCTGCAAAGGGCTCCTCCTCCCACACTAAGCAACCACAGTCTCTTTCCAGATAAACTAGCTCTAGTTGAGGTGGTGAATCTGTGTTTGGGTTAAACTTGCTTTGTAGTTGCTGGCTCACATGAGACTGAGTGCATGAGAACAAACAAAACAAAAACAAATTCCCTGCACATGGCAATCTAGTTTGGGGCAGGGAAGGGTTCTAACCTAGCTTTCTAGCTGACATGTTAATTTTCTATGTGCAGGGAATTGTTTATATTCAGGAGCTTTCAATCACATAGGTCCCCACCAGTTAGGGATGCATGAGAAATTTGTTTCAGTTTGGATTTGACCAGGAATTACCCATTTTGCACCTTTCAGACCGAACTCACAGACTCGGTTGCAATCAGCGGTCAAAGCCCGATCATTTCCGAGCAATGCGACCCATGGACCGAAACAAATGCATAGGACAGCATGCGTACATTTGAAAAACGTGCATAAAATGTGTATTTTTGAAAAATGCGCAGAAACACGCTTCAATCAATGAGGGATTGAATACAATTCAAAGATGTGCACAGCTCATGCATGCGCTTGGAAAAACATGCATGAAAATATGGATGGATTTTCATGTGAAAAGATAAAAAAGCCAAAACAAAACTCACAATCTGATACAGACTTGAGTCGGAACAGACTTCAAGATGGAATTGGGAGAACGTCGGCAAGCTTGAGTTCTGCTGATTCACACATCCCTACGCTGTAATCTGAATTAGTAAAACAAGATTAAGGGCACAATCCTATGCACGGTTAGGTTAGACCAGTGTTCTCCAACCTTGGGTCGTCAGATGTTTTTGGCCTACAACTCCCAGCATGCCCCAGCCAGCTACGCTGGCTGGCGCATGCTGGGAGTTGTAGGCCAAAAACATTCTCACGACCCAAGGTTGGAGAACACTGGGTTAGACAGAAAAAAAGAACTACAATTCCCAGCATGCCCCAGCCAGCCATGCTGGGAGTTGTAGTTCTTTTTTTTCTGTCTAAACAAACATAGGATTATGCTTTAAGTTTCAGTCTAGATGTGTTTACATGCACAGTCAGCGCACATACCAAATTTCTTTTGCTCTCTGTGTGACAATTCCTTTCCCTGCCTTGCCATGCTCTCCCTGTGCGCTTCTCCCATGCCTTGGACTCTGTTTCGGAAGGCTTTTTTTAGTACTTGCTGATTCATTAATGGCAGATTAGGAACAAGCAAATAGCATTAGCTTAACTTGATTTGCCAGGACAGCGGCCAGCTGCAGCGTGTTTTGCAGGTTTGCAGGTTTGCTGGGGAAATGGTGCCACCTGTCAGGCGAGGAGGAGGAGCAGCTCTCGTCTGGGCATGCTGACTCTGATGGAGAGCTGGCGCAGGCAAGGTGGGAAGAGAGAGTTGCCGAGGGACCTGCGAGATATTCTCCTGCCCTGCTGGTACAACCACGTGCAGCTTTTTTAAAACCTTAATTCAAACTAATCAACTGCTGACGACAAGCAGGCATTCTTTCAATCGCAGCCTCGTACGGTTGTAGCCTTTCACAACTGTGAGTACTTGCCCAGTGGTGTCGTGGGACGCAGTACCAGGACTTCTTGGGAGGAATGCTGACAACATCTGCCAACCGCCTTGGAATTCCAGGTTCCCTCTGAGCTTAGCTGCGATTCCTGCAGTAACCGGGGTGGGTGGGGAGGGTGCGGGCATGTATTTTCCCAGCAGCAATATATTGTTGCGAGCTATCCTGATGGTCCTGCACTGGTTAGGGCTCATCTTGAATACTGCATCCAGTTCTGGGTACCAAGACTTTAAGAAGGATGGAGACAAACTGGAAAGGGTTCACAGTAGGGATGTCCACTTACCACCACCACCACCCGCTCATCCCGCGGTGCTCGGCGCCCAGCAGCTGCAGCGCTCGGCGGACTTCCGGGTCCGCGGTGCGTCACTACCAGGTTCCCGGCACTGCATTTTTTTACTTAAATACAAAGGTAAACTACCTTAAAACTGCTGCGATTTGCTATTTGCAGCCGTTTTAAGGAAGCTTACCTTGGTATTTTCACAAAAAACGCAGCGCCAGGGACCTGAAAATGATGCGCCGCGGACCCGGAAGCTCCTTTCCCCATTGGAACTTGGGATGAGCCAGGGCCAGGTAAGTCTCGTTGAGCCTCCCCCCCTCGAAATTCTCGGCCATCCCTTCAGAGGAGGGCAACAAAGATGATCAGGGGATTGAAGGAACTGGGCATGTTTGGCCTTCAGAAGAGAAGACTGAGGATAGCACTCTTCCAGTACTTGAAGGGTTGTCACACAGAGGAGGGCCCGGATCTCTTGTCCACCATCCTGGAATACAGGACATGGAATAATGGGCTCAAGTTACAGGAAGCCAGATTCTGGTTGAACATCAGGAAAAACTTCCTGACTGTTAGAGCAATATGACAATGGAACCCATGACCTAGGGAGGTCATGGGCTCTCCCATATTGGAGGCATTCAAGGTGTGACTGGACAGCCATCTGTCAGGAATGCTTCAACCTGGATTCCTGCATTGAGCAGGGGGTTGAACTCGATAGCCTTATAGGCCGCTTCCAACTCTACTATTCTATGATTCTGTGATACTTGAATTTGTCAGATCCTTTGTTTTGAATGAAAGTATATTCTAGCGACAATCTCTTGGCCAACTTTCAGCTTCCTTATGTTCTACAATAGCACCCCCTGGTGATCTGCAACATAATAGCACTTAGTTCAAATTGAAACATGACTCACTCATGCCACGACATCACTTCTGGTATGGATGGGCAAATACAGTAATACCTTGGATTGCAAGTAACTTGGTTTGAGAGTGTTTTGCAAGACAAGCAAATTTTTAAATATTTATTTAAATTTTTTGACTTGATATACAAGCAACGTCTTGCAATACAAGTACTGTAGTACAGCTTAAATTAAAAATCTCTGTACAATTTTTTTTAGGGGAATTTCATTTTGATATAAGAGTGTTTTGGATTACAAGCACGTTTCTGGAACGAATTATGCTCTCAACCCAAGGCATGACTGTAAGTCTATTTCTCCTCTGTGTCACTTTTACGCGTGTTCACGTCTAAGCCTGTTCTGTTCTATTTCTGCATTAATCGGTGATCTATAAAAAACCTGCACGAAAATTTGCATTGCATGCAAAATACAGGGGAGGAACATTATAGGAGCTAGCCACAGTGCTCCATGGTGGTGAACCTATCTTGGGAATGTAGCTCAGCACCATGGATAGCTCCTCTAAAGCTCAGAATAAAAGCTGCAATGGATCAGGAGCCCCACTGACACAGGAGTCACCAGCCTCCCCTGGCAAAGTATGTACCTATTTATAAAAGGTCCCAAGCAAGAGAGGTCCCAGGTTCAATCCTGAGCATCTCCAGGTTGGTTTGTGAATTTTTAAATTTCATTTCATACAAACACAAAAACACATATATAACAAACAGTATACACAATTAAAAAGGACTTCCAATCTTCTCCACAGCTTAAGCAACCACAGTTATTTCTTACAACATTTTCTGTTAACAAAACCTCACATTCAGTTATGGCAAACCAAAAGCAAAACAACATTTTAATCCAATTTAAAATCCCATTATTAAGAATATTAAGAATCCCTCTCTAGTATAGTACATTTACTCCTTGTTTCTTTCTATCTATCCATAAACCACTTCACTTTTAATTTTAAAGATATCTTTTTTTTTTAAAGAAAAGTTTGAAAGTTAAAAAGTAAGTAACAGCTAACCAAACAACAGAAGCACATTAGTCATCATTCTACTTGTAAAAGACAAAAAAAAAGAAAAGAAAAGAAAAAAGAAAACCTCCAAAAAACAAAAACAAAGAACAACCTTCCCCTTCAATATGTCAAATCTTCCACACAAGATTAAAGACATTTTTAAGTAAATATTTCCAAACAGACCTAATATGCTTATATCTTAATAATAATATTTTCTCTTACATCACCATTTATATTTGAAATCCAGACCAATCATATAAGCAATCCCTTTTCTTAAATGTTTAATGCCCATACAAATCATATAGGCAATCCCTTTATCTGAATAATTCAATAAACAACAACCTTGTATCTTTTCCCAGTCAAAACAAAATCAGATTTTTTTTTTTAAAAAAGCTCATATTTCCCTCTGTCAAATGGATAATCTTGCTCATCGGCTTCATAAATTTTTTCAGCAGGCACATTCAGTCCAGTCCCGAGTTCAGAGCCTCTGTAAATCTCAGCATTCGCCATCTTGGGTTTTAAAAACTGCGTCATAACTTTTCTCCGAGCATTCTCCTTAAACAAATTCAGTCCAATTAAAACTTCAGCGCCTCTGTGAATTTCTGGAAAGTCTCCAACATCCTTAATTACTTCTTTCTCCTCCTGTGTAGTGTCCAAGTCTAGTCTTTTTTTTGTTAAGTCTACTTCAAAGTTTACATCCCAACCTTGGATTCTTCTTTCCAGTTTATTTAGAATATTGTTTTCCAACTTTCTCCAGAGCAACATAAATGCTGAAGTCATATTGCCCTTGTACTTCCAAAATTCCACTGCACATAAAAGAATTATAGCCCTCCTTCCAATTAGCACTTCTTATCTTCTTTGCCTCCCAGATATACCCACATTCAACTTACAGTTAATTATAATTCCTACTGTGCTGTAGAAAGATTCCAAATCGGCCAGTCCAGATATAATCCATCATTTTGGAAGCGAACACGTACATCTCTAATGATCGGTACAAGCCGATCTCATGAATACGGCGCCGTTTCCCCCCCCCCCAGGTTACAGCGACAATCTGTCCGTCGAAAGGCAAACAGAAAGCGATTTATAACCCTGCAAGGTATTTTGGGGGTAACATCAAATCTTAGATTCTTATCAGAAGTAGATTCCCCAGTCAGAATTTCTCTGGCCAGGAACACTGTATCAGTTGTCCCACAGAGATTCTGTGTGACTTCAAGACTCCATCTTCACCCGGAAGTCCTGAGCATCTCCAGGCTGGGATGGAAAAATCTCCTACCTGAAACCCTGGAGAGCCATTGCCATTCCCCGTTGACAATACTGGGCTAAATGGATCAATGGTCTGACAGTATAAGGCAGCTTCTGATGTTCCTAATTTAGAATTAGAATTTAAAAGGCCAAAGATGTGATGGTAAGAGAGTAATCCTATGGTCCCCTGGGCGAGCATCCCAGGGACCATGGGATGGCTCAGAAAAACCCTTCTGAGGTCAGAGACAGGACTCCGACCTTGGAAGGGGCAGTAGGCAATCCCCCCCACCTCCACTGCCAGCACAGAGAGAGCCATGCTGGCTGCCTCTCCGAGGTCGGAAAATTGACCTTGCAGATGGAGGGAAAGGGGCTGTTCCAGTGGGTGGAGAGGGAGGAGACTGGAGAGGGCAGGATGCAAGTTATCCCGAGCCTCCTCCAGCCTCCCCCCCAAGCGCCCTTCCTCTACTGGCTCTCTTGATGGGAGGGTGGGGAGGCAAAGACCGCCTCCCACCGTTCCTCCTGCCCTGCTGGCTTCAGCCCAGCAGGGCATAGGATTCTCGGAAGTTCAGGAGCTTCCGAGCAGTGAGGGCGCAGTCCATAGGATTGTGTTCTAAATGTGTCTTCACATTTAATATGCATTTTGATAGATATTGGATCTCAGCAAGTGGGGAGGGGGAGCCTGAACCTCCCCCCCCCCCCCGCTGTGGTCCTGGAGAATATTTCTCCTTCCAAAGGTGCTTTTTCACTGTGGGAAATTTGGATGTGGTGGGGAGGGACCCCCTCACCCCCACCCCCCAACCTGCACAGATTGGCTGGCTCAAGAATGAGCCAATGTCTCTTTGATGTCAGGATTGCATCTCTAAGAACTAGACTTGATCCTGTTCTAACCTTTATAAAGGTTTCCGAGTAAAGGGCTTTCATTAAAAACGAGAGTCTTAAATCTCTGTTTCTATTTAACATTTTGGTCCAAAGATGGGGTGTATTAATAGAATCAAAGGCCACACACACACACACACACACATAGGGGGGGGGAAAGAAAAATTAGCTCATTTCTGGGTTGCTCCAGGTGGGGGGGGACTGGGCAACCTCTCCCATCCCTAAATAGACATGCAAAATCAACAGCCATTTTGCAAAAGGCTGGGTGAGATTCCAGCAGGCTGAGAGGAGGGAGATGAGAGGGAGCGCAGGGCCATTCCACCAGCCGTGCCAGGAGTATTCATTAATATTCCCCCTTCTTCCCTCCCCATTCCTTTTTCCTTGTGTGTCGTGTCTTTTTAGATTGTAAGCCCACGGGCAGGGACTGTCTTGTTAATTGCTGTAAACCGCCCAGAGAGCTTCGGCTATTGGGCGGTATAAAAATGAAATAAATAAATAAATAAATAAATAAATGTAGGTTATGTTTCCTGCCTGGCTACCGGCTCAACAGCTAATTCTATGGTCCAAAGGGGCAACAGAGCTCCCGCAGCACAACTTCCCGTCTCATGCTGACCCTGCCTGGATTAGGAGCTAATCACCCATGTCTCATACTCTGACTCCTAAATTGCTTCGGGGGGGGGGGGGAGTACCTTTTGCGGCTTCCACTGCTGATCTGTCCCCACCCTACCTCCTCTTAGTACTGTGTCTCAGATATTATTATGAGGAACTCTCTTAAGAGTTTTCATCTGACAGGCAGTGTGGAAAACAACCATTTTGGTTATTACACACATTACATGGGTCATACTGCAGTAATAGTACCAGGAGGAATAGTAGTATTCAGTCAGTCAGTCAGTCAGGTGATCACTCGTGACCGAGTAAGATAGTCTTCCAGGGTAAAAAAGAAAATTTACAAAAAGGAGATTTTAAAAGGAGGAGAATTCTAAAGAAAATTGTGTAGACTCTAGCGATGGGTCCGTAAGTGACTGTGGAGGCCAATTCTAGTTCCACACAGCTTCCCATAGTGAGGACACAGGTTACCAGATGGAAGATGGTCTTGTAAAGGATTCATTTGACGTGCTTTTCGCTTAGCACGTTTCTCCCTTTCACCTTGCACTCGAGCTTCTTCACAGTCCATAGAACCTTTGTGAAAGGCCAACCTCCAGTTCATGGGCCAGAGCTTCCCAGTTTTTGATGTTTATATTGCATTTTTTTAGATTAGCCTTAAGAACATCTTTAAATGCCAACTTCAGTGGACCGGTCATGTTGTTCGAATGCCTGACTGCCATCTCCCAAAGCAGTTACTTTATTCCCAACTCAAGGATGGAAAGCAGAATATCGGTGGTCAATAAGTAGTATTCACAGCAGCAGTGGTAACTATCTTTTTCTAAATATGTATCCTTTCTCCTCCTCCTCCAGCTCCCCTTCTGAAAAAGCGACTTTTCCCATGAAGCCTTTGGTTTAAACCAGTCTTGTCCAACATGGGACTCCCCTTGGACTGCAGCTCCCATTCCATGGTCCTTCCGGCTGGGATGATGGGTGTTATAGTCCAACCTATTTGGAAGTCCAACCTATTTGCTCCCCAACGTAGGCTTCAAGGAAGGAAACCAAGGCGTAAAATGAACATCCAAGTCCTTCAAGATCCTATTAAGCAAACTCGTCTTCAATCACTTCTTAAGGAACATCTACCTACGGAACCTCCTGACAACATTGAGGACCATTGGTCTAAGCTGAAAACCTCCATTACTGCAGCTTGTGAACAAACTATTGGATATGAAACTAAGAAACATCAGGATTGGTTTGATGAAAATGACAATGAGATTAAATATATAATTGACCAAAAAAGGAAAGCCTTCCAAATATGGCAAAATGATATTAACTGCGCTGCCAAGAAAAAAACGTACGCTAGCGCAAAGGCTGAGGTCCAAAGAAGAACAAGAGAACTTAAGAACGCTTGGTGGAAAAAGAAAGCTGAAGAAATTCAACAACTTGCAGAATCTCATGATGCACGGGGCTTTTTTAAGGCCACAAGGGCCATTTATGGACCAAAAACCTATGGTACAAACCCTTTACAATCAAAAGATGGCACCAAACTCTTAAAAGACAAAGAGTCTATTGCACTGCGTTGGAAAGAGCATTATTATGACCTTTTAAATCGTAAATCTAAGGTGGATAATGAGATTTTTTCGCAAATCCCGCAAAAACAAATTAAAGAGGAACTTGCAATACTCCCCACTTTGGATGAAGTAAAAAAAGCCATTAATCAAATGAAGAACAACAAAGCTAGTGGACCAGATGGGATTCCTGCTGAAATCTTTAAAGAAGGGGGGCCCGAACTTGTACAACATCTTCATAAACTCATCGAAAAAATCTGGATAAGAGAAGAGATCCCAGAAGACTTCAGGGATGCCATAATTATCACCCTCTTTAAGAAGGGTGATAGAACAGACTGTGGAAACTATCGGGGCATTTCTCTCTTAGCAACCGCAGGTAAAATATTTGCTAGGATTCTCGCAAACCGTCTTCTATCTATTTCAGAAGAGATCCTCCCTGAAACTCAATATGGTTTCCGCCCCTCTAGAGGGACAGTAGACATGATTTTTTACTGCACGTCAGCTCCAAGAAAAATGCCGGGAGCAAAATCAACCCCTTTATATGGCATTTATCGATTTGGCTAAGGCCTTTGATACTGTAGACCGTACAGCTCTCTGGACTATCCTTATGAAATTGGATGCCCCAATAAATTTGTGAATATCTTGCGACTTCTCCATGACAACATGACGGCAACCGTTTTGGACAACAACGGCTCTCATGGTGCTCCATTTAAAGTGGGATCAGGTGTTAAACAGGGATGTGTTATCGCCCCAACATTATTTGCCATTTTCATCGCCATGGTTTTACATCTTGTCGAGGGGAAACTTCCCACCGGTGTGGGAATTATATATCGAACAGATGGAAAGCTTTTTAATCTCAGCAGGCTGAAAGCAAAAAGTAAGGTAATTACAACCTCCGTTGTGGAACTTCAGTATGCTGATGATAATGTGGTCTCCGCACATTCAGAGGATGATCTCCAAACTATCCTAAATGCTTTTGCAGAAGCATACGAAAAACTTGGTCTCTCACTTAACATCAAAAAAACCAAAGTGCTTCATCAGCAAGTGCAAGCCAATCCTTTGGTGATGCCATCTCTCCAGCTTGGCGGGACAATACTGGAAAATGTCGATCATTTTCTCTATCTTGGCAGCTATCTTTCTGTTACAGCTAACATTGACAGTGAAATCCAGCATCGTTTGAGCTCCGCAAGTGCCGCATTTTCTCGAATGAAACATAGAGTGTTCGAGGATCGGGATATCTGTAAGAAGACCAAAACGCTGGTTTATGAAGCCATTGTATTACCAACTTTATTGTATGCCTGCGAAACATGGACTATCTATAAACGTCACTTCCACCTCCTTGAAAGGTTTCATCAACGTTGCCTCCGGAAAATCCTGCAAATTACTTGGGAAGATAGGCGAACAAATGTCAGTGTACTGGAAGAAGCAAAGACTACTAGCATTGAAAAAATGATCCTTCAACGCCAACTTCAGTGGACCGGTCATGTTGTTCGAATGCCTGACTGCCGTCTCCCAAAGCAGTTACTTTACTCCCAACTCAAGGATGGAAAGCGGAATATCGGTGGTCAATATAAGAGGTTTAAAGATGTTCATAAGGCTAATCTAAAAAAATGCAATATAAACATCGAAACTGGGAAGCTCTGGCCCATGAACGATCTAAATGGAGGTTGGCCTTCACAAGGTTCCATGACTTTGAAGAAGCCCGAGTGCAAGGTGAAAGGGAGAAACGTGCTAAGCGAAAAGCACGTCAAATGAATCCTTTACAGGACCCTCTTCTATCTGGTAACCTGTGTCCTCACTGTGGGAAGCTGTGTGGATCTAGAATTGGCCTCCACAGTTCCACTTACGGACCCTCGCTAGAGTCTACACAATCTTCTTTAGAATTTCCTCCTTTTATCCCGGAAGACAATCTTACTCGGTCACGAGTGATCGCCTGATGATGATGATAGTCCAACCTATTTGGAAGGCACTTGGTTGGGGGAAGCTGGCTTAAATCCTTAATAATCTTCATGCATGCCCATTTGTATGTGATCCCGACGGCAAGTTAGTGGTTGGCGGCCTGCCAGGGACCCGCCCTGCCTCCGGCTTGATGGATGCTGCTGCTGTGCACCTGCCAAGCCAGGCCAAAAGCAGACACGTGCCAAGCCGCTCAGCGGGCTTCCAGGTTCCTGTCAGGCCACTTTTTAAGTAGAAAATGGTGTAAGATATGTTAAAAGCAGCCACAATTTGCGTAACTTGCCCAAATTGCGGCCGTTTTTGACATATCTAACAGCATTTTCAAACGGTGTATATACAATTCCTCAAAAATTTATAGGAACATTCTTGTGTAAAGCATCCACATTTCCAGGAGCACCAAAGAGCACAACAATAAAGGAACAAAGAGCCCTCCCTCACCCATTTTTGCTCATTGCAAATCATTAGTTATCACATCCAAGGGCTGAGCCTGGAACATTCTGCACACAAAGTGTTTGTTCTGTCACTGAGCCATGGCGTGCATTTGTCTCATCCATCCCTTGTTAAATTCCATTCTCCCTCGTCTTCCCTCCTTTCTCCTCACCTCTGTTGTCTTCCCCACTCTCAGAATTTAGACCATGGTGCCTTCGGGATGATTTGTACTACAACTCCCATCAAACCCAGCCAGCGTGGCCAGTGGTCAGGGATGAAGGGAGTTGTATTCCAAAGCATCTGGAGGGCACCACATTGAGGAAGGCTGGTTTAGACTGTAAACTCGTTGGGGGAAAGGGGTGATGTTTTTGTTGCTGTGAAACTCTAGGAAGTGCCAACGGCATTATTTAAACCATTCAACAAACGAATGAACCAACCAACCAATAACACCACTACTGCATCTAATAATAGTAGCAGCAGTACTAATAGTACTTATGGCTGGGTGATCCACAGGGCACTTGACTTGTGGTGAGCGAGCTGAGCTGAGCGTGAGCGTGAGCGCCAGCTGAGGCGCTCGGACTTTCGGGTCCCCGATGCTACGGTGTTTACATAGAAAATAGTGTAAAATACATTAAAAATGGCCACGATTTGCACAAATTATGTAAGTTGTGACAATTTTTAACGTATCTTACACCATTTTTGCGAGAATGCGAGTCGAGCCGGGGAAACAGTAGGGCGAGAGAAGCTCGGGGATCGAGCCCGGCGAGTTAGCTGGATTTCCACCCCCCCCAATTGAGCTCCACACACATCCCTAAATTTAGTAGCAACAATAACCATAGTAGCAGGAATTATAAATAGTAATAGTACTACTAGTAACAACAGACATAATTATGCTGCCCTAATCATTGTAATAAATGTAGTAGCAGCTGTAATGATATAGTAGTTGTAAAAAAATAGTAGCAGTAGTGATACTACTAGCAGCAGCAATACTACGTGGCAGTGGTAGTAGTGTTATGATTGGTAAACAATTCCTCTTTTGAAAGAGTGACAAGAATCTATGCAGGCCTGAAACGTTGGCTTATGGGACATTGGTCAAAAGGCCCGTGGCTTACATTGGCTCAGCTTGTCTGAGTGTGGAAAGCTAAGCAGGGTCAGGCCTGGTTATTATTTGGATGGGAGACCTCTCTTCTAGTTTCCTGCACTGAGCAGCGGGTTGGACTCGATGGCCTTGTAGTAGGCCCCTTCCAACTCTATGATCTATGAATCTATGAAGTATGAACTGGAGTAACCTCTGGACCGAGAGTGAGAGAAAGATTGTGAAAGGAGGAATGTCTGAGTTGGAATGGAGAAGATAATAACATGTAAATACAAATAGGAGGTGTTAGCCTAAAGGGATTAATACATGCCCAGCAGGGGATCAGGCAGAAGGCTGTGTCAATATTCAGTGAGATGAGGAGCTCATGGATTAAGGAAAAGCAGGAGGTAGACAGGAGGAAGTATAGCAAAGAATAAGGTTAATATACATTTAGTCAGGAAGAAATGTCCAACTAGGGGAAAACACAAAAGAACAGTAGGGGGATTAGTGCAGGACATGTCAGAAGTTAGTTGCTCACCAGAGGGGGACCCCTCCCCTCTCCATAGGACAAACAGAGAAGGAAAAGGTATAAGACTTGAGGGTCTTGGAATGGAAGGTAGCTCACAGCTCACCTTTGCCTACACGAGAGTTGCTGTCAGAGTCAACTGCACAGGACAAGCGGCAGGGAGAGGTATACGCCTTTGGGGTCTCTGATCTTTCTTTCTCTCTTTGTAGCATGGCACTCTAGTCTCCAATCTTATTGCTATCCCACAGGCTATATAGGTTAAGGTCTTCCATCTCTTGGAGTTATAAGTATCCGTGCGAATGGCGGATTGTTGGCTCGCCATTAACGCTTGTATTTTTTACCATTAGAGACTATATTCAGGAATCTGTATCTGTTCTATCTTTAATGCAATAAAAGTATTCTTCTATTTTCTAAGTGCGTCCGTCCGTTTTAGTATAGAGATAAGTAGAGAACCTACATCCTCAAGCAACGCACGTTCGACTCCAGCAAAAGATCCTAGTGCCTCTCTGGGTCGCATGGGGTTGGCGCAACTGGTAACTAGGGGTGCCAACTCCGACACTATCCAATTGTAACAGTAGTGGGAGTATATTGGCTGAAAACTCAGTCGCTGATACTTAAGGAGGAGATGTCAGTCTGTAGCCTTCTCTTGCACTCTGCCCTCCCTAATGTGTAGGAAAAGTGTAAACATCTATTTCTCTTACGGTTCGAAGAGTGCCAGCTCAAGGCAGTGATGATTTAGTATCCACAGCATCTGTTGAGCTTGCAGCTAGAAATGGGCTTCCATAAATAAGAGCTCTGAATCCACCCACGCAGGAGTGAGCTAAGAACAGCCATGTGCACCTCCCCCCATCACTTTGCAGCTCAATTATACAAGTCCCCACAGAGCTGTTCAAGCAGTCTTGAACACATGGTCAAGCAAATTAAGTGCTCATTAATTAGTATCAACAACCTTTCCTGGCTCTTGTCCTATTTTTATAAAGAGCTGAGTGGCAATTTTGTTCCTATGTAAAACTTGACAAATACCCTCTTGGTAGCTCACTCATAGTAGGCCCATCGGGCGTTCTGCCTGTGGACCAATGGAGCAGCTGCATCAGAGGACCGGATGTGAACAGCGGTGTAGCTCCATAATGTTAGAACCTGGACTAACAGCCCTATGCATGTTTAGACAGAAAAAAAGTCCTACGGTTCCCAGCATTCCCCAGCCAGCATATCCAAACATGCACAGGATTGTGTCCTTCATGGTCGTATGGGACCCCACTTTAGACTGGGGGGGGGCTCTTTCTAAAGTACACCACTAACATTTATCTCCCCTGCCGTTCCATGCTTTACAACTGCTTCTACATTCCTTGTATATTAGAATATTTGCAAACCCTGCCATTACAAAAAATAAACAAGTATACTCTGAGCCTGAGCAGTGTTGCGTTTTTAGCTCATTTAAATCATAGCACCGTTGTGACCACAGGAATGAAATGGAGCTTGCTTTTGCTGCCCTGCTGCCCTCAGCTCCTGCCAGTCTCTGGGTAGGCATTTGTGGGCCTTCTGGGCTGCAGGGCCCTAGCTGCTGTATCACTGGGCACGGGGCCTACTCAGACCTCTTGATGCCAAAGGGTCTATTGCAGTGTTCTCCAACCTTGGGTCCCCAGATGTTTTTGGCCTACAACTCCCAGCATGCCCCAGCCAGCAACTGGGAGTTGTAGGCCAAAAACATCTGAGGACCCAAGGTTGGAGAACCCTGGTCTATTGCCATAGTGTATCCAGGATGTTATGGACTAAGTGATCCATTCAAGGGAAGGATGATGACTCCATGGATTAAACATGGTCTAAGGATTATTCACACAGCACCTTGATATTGTGGCCCTGTTCACATCTATGCATGCATGCACATGTATGCACACACACACACACACACACACACACAGAGGGCAGTATAATATTCGACCCTACCGTTAACATAAATTATGTTGTGATATCGGAAGTAGGGATGGGCGACACTAAAGAACTTGACCCACTTGTGCTCAGAGGACTTCGGCTCACCTTGCTGACTCAGGAGCCGAAAGTGGGCTGAGTTCTGGCTGGTGTTTTTTTGTGTTTTTTTTTGTTTGTTTTTTTGCGGCTTCTGCTTTTAAAGTGGCTGGAGACCCCCCTGTTGGGTTTTGCATAGGCAGAACGAGATTACCACCTGACATCGGGATTATCACCTGACCTGGTGGGTGTTACTTGAGTTCAAGTATACAAGGCCTTTGGTCATAAGACATAGTCTCGAGATGATGTGACTCAGCAGCCTTGAACAGATTTGGGGTAAACATGTTGATGAATAGGTTATACAACTGGGGTGAGTAATATCCTATTTATAGATGCAGGGTCTGGGGTATAAAGCTAGCACACTTGCTGATAGCTTTCACATTTGCTTGCTTGCTCTCTCTCTCTGCTGCTTGCTCGTCTCGACACGACATGTGTATTGTTCTTGGACTTCACTTCATCTAGCCTTACCACTGGGGTATAGGATTTGAGTCTGCAATGATGTAGTGAGTAGAGATGCATTGTTTGCCTTAATCCCATGTAATTGGGTCTTACAAATAAACTCTTTAATCTTTATTAACTGCTGTTATCTCCTCCTTCCGCCTGCGTGACTGGGACTGAGGGTCATTGGCTAGGGGAGCTTTTGAACCCGGGGCAGTCCAGCTCTCAACCCCCCCCCAATCTTAGACCTTTAATGCCTGGACAATCTGGGTTCTCCAGTGGAAAATGGTGCCCTTTAGCTGCCTTGTTATTTGGCGGCTGATGTGCTTCCTTTGACCATTAGGGCTTGGACATTAGTGCCTGAACAAAGTGAGTGTCTTCTCTATTAGCCCTAAAGTGCTGCTAACCTTATTCTCACAATGGCCATATGATTAGTGAACAAACCTCACAGAGGGGGAAAGAACCTCACTGGAGGGAGACAAGCCTGTTTACTCCATTTGTTTGCACTCTGATCCAGATGAGGAGAGAGGATATTTTCTTCAATGTAAAAATAGCTGAATGAAGCGGGGGGGGGGGGAAGCAAAGTGGCTTTTGAGATGGCGGAGTATTGTTATGGGCTGGGAAAGCCACTTTTGCTTTTCTTAAAAAGGACTGATAATGGTGCTCATCTCCTCAAGCTTATCCTGATTCATCCATTCTTAAACGTAAAGCATTTATTTATTTATTTATTTATTCATTCTTTAAAAAAAAAAAAAAAAAACCCTTCTCTTAAAACTGCTCTAAAACTCGCACTGGACATGGATATGTGGGCTGAAAGCAAGTTGGTTGCCACCAGTGATGTCATTAGGCACTACTCCATGGTTACTCACAGCAGTGCCATGAGGACGACACAAGATACCTGAGGACTGTTGTGCTTCTGAAAACCTTGTTCCCGGTTCTAGCTGGCACTGCCCTGTTCCACCAAAGCCAAGAGCTCATAGTTTGCTGAACAAGGCCTGGGAGAGTTTTCTCTGTGCCAAGACTCTAGCACAGTGTTCTCCAACCTTGGGTCCCCATGCTGGGAGTTGTAGGCCAAAGACATCTGGGGACCCAAGGTTGGAGAACACTGCTCCAGCAGCAGCAAAGACAAAGTGTCCAGGTAAGCCACTGAGCCATGCAGGACCAAGGACAGCTCCTGGCATGACATTCCAACCAGGAGAAGGCTTCTTCAGTAAAGGTCTGTTTGACTCAGCCTTGCTGAACCCATTGCCCTGCAGGTACGTTTGAGTGCAACTCCTATCCCATGGCCAATGGCCATGCTGATTGGGAATGATGGGAGTTGCAGTCCAACACATCTGGGGAACACCAACTTGGGCAAGGCTGGTTTGACCACACACCTACATCATGAGAATCAGGCCTACCAGGTGCCCAAACCCCACCCCTCAGGTGAGAGTTAGTACGATTTTAATTGGACATCACCTTGGCTTGGGTACTGGCATTCCAATGTGGGTTGGTGGGGACCACATTCACCCTTTGTGTTTTCTGCTGAGAATTTACAGGGGAAGGAGAGGCTGAATCCTGAATCCCTAGAGCAGGGGTGCACAACCTTTTTGGCCCCGGAGGCTGCACATGAACACACACACACACACACACACACACACACACACACACACACACACACGAGCATGCAGACACACATCCTGGCACAGACTGCTCTTTCCAGCAAGGAAAGAGTGATCTGTATGAAGATTATGGGGGGTGGGGGGAGGGAGGGAATAGAGGACTTTCTCTCCCGCCGCTCCCTGCGTGATCCTGATGCAGATTGCTCTTTTGCTGCTGGTAGAAGTGGCAGGAAAAGAGAGATCTGTATCAGGATCAATGGGGGAGGGGTGGAGAGAAGGCTAGTCAGTGGGGGACCACAGTTCAGGTCTTGGATGCGGCCCACGAGCCACGGCTTGTGCACCCCTGTGCTAGAGGAACAGTCAGATTGAAACCCTCTTCCTCTGGGTAGCCTTCAGAGTGGTGGACCTCCGGCTGTCAGAATCAAATCGGGACAGGTCTGGCCCAAGACATTTTGCTGCCAGAGGCAGAGAAACAAATGTCCCCTCTCCCTTAATTCAAGGCACAGAGTTCCCAAGGCCTGTCTAGTTATTTTGGTACCAGAGGCAGAAAATACCACGAGCACCTCTCCCCATCCCTGGCAGTAAAAATAAATGAAAGAACTAACAATTTGCTGCCCTTTCAGCTGCCTGAGGTTTGTTTTTATTGAAGGAAAGGGGAAAAAATAGAATTTTCTTACATTGATTTAAATAGATCCAGTACAGTAAAGATGTATGCAATAGATATCCGTAAGTTTCAAAAAGTATATAGTAATACAATTATCAATAAAAAAATAGTTATGCATAAACATCAGAAACAGCAGAGGTGGCCGCCTCACGCTACCTATCCACAGTGCCCCCCCACATCAAAACCATGTCAAGTAACTTGTGGGATGTATGACCGCCCAGAAAAACCAATTTGCCAGCAGCCGCAGAAGAACCCAAAGAATTGTATGCATGACAAGAGGAAGAGAAGGCGGATGAGTAGATTGCTTGCTTATATCTGAAAATATATAATTGCACAAGACATTAAGGGTGCAGTCCTGTCTATATTTAGACGGGGGGGGGGAGTCCCACAACTCC
Source organism: Shinisaurus crocodilurus (assembly GCA_021292165.1). NCBI lineage: Eukaryota > Metazoa > Chordata > Lepidosauria > Squamata > Shinisauridae > Shinisaurus > Shinisaurus crocodilurus. The sequence goes on from CM037877.1 coordinate 255,307,377, forward strand.
CAGCATTCCTCAGCCAGCATGTTTGGAGTTGTAGGTTTTATTTTTCCATCTAAACATTGCACCCGAAGATGTCTTATTATGGGATCTCTGTGCTGTTATGTCAAAGTGCCACAAGGTGGCAGAGCCGTTCCATGGAGAAAAATGTGCTGGACTAGGGAGCAGTGGTGCTATATTTCATAGAGTTCGAAGGAGCCTACAGGCCATCGAGTCCAACCCCCTGCTCAATGCAGGAAACTAGGGGAGGGGGTCTCCCATCCAAGTCATAACCAGGCCTGACCCTGCTTAGCTTTCCACGCTCAGACAAGCTGAGCCAGCGTAAGCCACAGCTTTATATGCTGGCTATACAATGGATCCCTGGGGTCCAAATAGGTCCGGTGGCTGACAACATAATAGATGGCACAATGTCAAGAGGCTTAATGTTGGACATGGTTTCACCCCAGCCACTTTGTTCCGCAAAACATTTGCATTCTGTTTAAGAACAATGTAACCCATCTGGCAGCATCATTACAGCTCCCGGTGGGGACTATCTTTGTGCCGGGCCTCAGCAAGGGTCAGGTTCCAGGCAGTTGGGTCATGGGACTCAGCCCAGGGGACCTGGTGGTCAGCCCAAGAAGGCTGGATGCATGCAGAGGGCTGCCAAAACAGGCAGAGATAAAGTTCCAGAGTGTTATTGAGAGCCAGTTTGGCATAGCAGTTAGAGTGCTGGACTGGGACTCGGGAGATCTGGGTTCTAGTCCCCCTCACTCAGCCATGAAGCTCACTGGGTGACTTGGGGCCAGTCATGGACTCTCAGCCTAACCTACCTCACAGGGTTGTTGTGAGGATAAAATGGAGAGGAGGAGGAGGAGGATTATATAAGCCCCCTTGGGTTCCTTGCAGGCAAAAAGGCAGGGTGTAAATATAATAAATAAATAAATAAATAAATATACAAGGACCAGAGGGCTCAAGTCTGTGGTCCAAAGCCAGGCTATGGTCAAGTTCTGGAGCAGCAATGAATGAGTAAGAGCAAGGACCTAGGCAGCGTCCTCACAGCAGAGATAAGTCGCTCAGATCAAGGAACACGGTTTTTTTAGGGCTTGCTGCAAAAGGATTTGTTCACGTGTCTCCGATCACACGTTACGCCCAACATGCAAGGGTACATGTGCGACGAATGGACACGTGCAAGTAGAGATCTTGAACCTAGAGCCAAGGTGCACAACAGGATGGTTGCACTCTGAACTTATACCAAAGGGATATTAACTATGGAACGCAGACGCAGACCAAGGCATGCATACATCCAAGAGCACAGGCTTGATTACATAAGATGCAAGATCACCAAATCACATGACTTTAATACAGAAGGGGGAGAAGCTGGTTAGATTAACGCAGCATTTATTTATTTATTTATTTGCAAGATTTATATACCACTCCATATTCCACTATGGAGATTTCGGAGCGGTGGACAATAAAAGGAGCTTGGAATGGAAATTGCCACACTTGTAATATCGAACCGGGAAGGAGATGGGAAAAGAGAGTGCCAGAGGTGGGGTGCTCCTGGTTGCTCCTGGCAATTTAAGGTGCACAATCCTATGCACATTTAGACAGGGAAAAAAGGCCTACAACTCCCAGCATGCCCCAGCCAGCTATGCTGGCTGGGGCATGCTGGGAGTTATTGGCCTTTTTTTCCTGTCTAAACGTGCATAGGATTGTGCCCTTCATTAGGCTGGTGGTCAGCAAGTGTAAGCTGACAACTTTCTTGCCTGGTCTGATCCTATGCCCTTGTGTAGCCAGCCTTGTGGGATGAAACGGAGCCTTTTTGGCAACCTGTGGTGTGAATGTAGCCCTTAGCCGCTCTCTGTGCAGCCCGCAGAGCTGCGGGCTGTGCCTGTGCCGCTCACTTTTATTCATCTATTTATATTTGACGGATACCCCCACCTTTCTACCAAAGAAGTGGCACTCAAGGCAGCTTACGAAACCATTTAAAATAGATTAAAAGAGTAAGACACATTAAAATACAAGAAGAACACAACAATTTCAGAATTGAAAAACAGCACCCAACCCACAGGCCCACTTACTTACGGTCCGAAGGCCTTCTCGGATAAAGCGGTCTTTGCCTGCCATCAGAAGGGCAGCAGAGAGGGAGCGGATGTAGCCTCCCTTGGGAGGGAGTTCCACTGCCTTGGAGCAGCCACCGAAAAGGCCCCCTCTCTCATTGACCCCAAACGTACCCTGGGCCCTGATGGTGACGGTCTCAAAAGAAGGGCCTCCCCAGAAGATCTTAAAGACCAGGAAGGCTCGTATAGAAGAAGGTAGTCCTTCAGGTAGCCTGTATTGTGATATGTATCACATTACCAGCTGTGGCACACTGTTTACACATGGAAGGAACAAAATGGCGGGTAAACAGGTTTATTATGTCTTTCTAGAATCTCATGTTTTCGCAGGGGTTACTAGAGTGTGTGAGAACAATATGAGCTTGTCACATGGCTTGTATGTTCTGATGACGTGTTAACTTGTCTGTCTGGAGCCATTTTAGAGAGAAGCTGAACTGTTTCCTTCTTCTTCTTCTTCACCTTCTTGGTGATGCATGCTGGACTTGTTACTGGCACAATGTAACGTCTTTGCTGCAGTGGAGTGAGCACAACTCAGCTCCACTGAATGTAATGCTTGCTATGCATTTATACTCTGCACATGGACTGTAACTAGGAAATGTATACTCTGTAGAACTTTACTTGCTAAGTGAATAAACAGGTAGAAATAGACCTGTGGTGTTTACAGAGTGTTTCCTGATTCCATGGATTAATCTGCAACGGAGCAGCCAGGCTGGTTCACTGGCACTCACGCTGCACGCTGCACGCTGCTGCGGGAGGAGGGAGACCAATATCTGGAAGCTCTGTGTGTGGATTGTACAGGCGAGTGCAGGCACACAGACAAGGATTATAAATCTCCTAACCCGCACACACACTCTGCTAAAGTCAAGTTATATCAAGGTTATGGGCCCAGATCCAGAACCAGACGGAACCAGACGGAACCAGCAGAACCAGCAGCTCCAGAACCGGGTCGGAACCAGAGCGGGTCGCAACAGCTTCGACACCGTAGATTGCAGTGATTAATGGCAGAGGAAGAAGACATCAAAGAAATCAAAGAGGAGGAAGAAATCTCTCCTGGAACTTCGGCCGGCAAGGGGGACGAAGGGGGAGAGAGTTTTTTTGGCAGACATAGACATTTTGAAGGCTCTTTTCAAGGCCGAAAGCTCAGAGGCAGAAAGTGAAGCCAACATTTCTGGAGGGGAGGAGGGAAATCCCCCGGTCACAGAGATGGCTGTGGCTGCACAATCTCTGAATCCACAGATTGTGGAACGGCTAAATGGGTCGAACTATGTACTGTGGAATTTTCAAATGCAGCATTATTTAACCCATGCGGGACTCTGGACTGTAGTAACACAAGATCCAATTGCAGTGGGGGACCAGGCATACAACGAATGGAAGGAGCGTGATGATAAAGCCAAGGCAATTTTGTGTTTATCTGTTGAAAGCTCACAGGTGCCTTTTATCCAAGAACAAAACACTGCAAGGGAGATCTGGGAAGTGTTACAGCACATGTACCAGATGCAAACAGCTGGGAGCAGAATTTTGCTTGCACGGAAGCTATATAAATTAAGCTTGCAACCAGGTGGCTCTATGCCAGAGCATTTGAGCATCATGAGAGGCTTGTTTAACAGACTGAGAGCTCAAGGGATGACTATTGATCCATTGAATCAGATCTCTATTCTGTTATCAAGTCTGGACTCATCTTATGACACAATTGTCACTTTGATGGAGGGCCAGCCAGATCAGAATCTGACCATGGAATATGTGTCAGGCAAACTTCTTTCTGAGTGGGAGAATCGACTAGGAAAGAAAAACAACTCTGGTCGTAAATTTGCAGAGAGCCAGGCTGATGGGGCAAACAGCCAAGCAAACAATAACAAGCTGGGAGTAACCCAGGCCGCCGCTTTAAAAGTGAGAAAATGTTTTAGTTGTGGATCTACATCGCATCTGAAAAAGGACTGTACAAAGGTCAAACAGAGAAAGAAAAAAACCAAACAGGAGACAACCAGCACACCTGAGGAGGCAGTTAAAACGGGCAAAAGTTTGATTGCAAGGGTGGGGGTTGCAAACAACATTTGGATTTTAGACTCTGGAGCGTCACATCACATGACTAACTCCAGGAACTTGTTCCAATCTCTGGAAGAAGATGGATGTACAAATCAGCATGTGGAATTAGCTGACGGGAAACGTATACATGTTTCAGCAGCAGGAACAATTGAATTTACTACTTTGGGTCAACAAAGGGCATTATTTGTTCTGGAACTGGATACAAATCTGATAAGTATTTCCCAATTAGCTCAAAATGGTTATGAAATGTGTTTTTCAGACAGCACATGTGTGATTTCACGTGAAGGGACAGTCTGTGCAAAAGGTGATTTGCAGAATTCTCTGTATGTTATAAATCCATTTGTAACACATGATGAGAGTGTAAAGTATGCAAATTGTAAGCCCCATGATAATTGTGTGCATATTTTCCATAAGCGTTTTGCACATGCCAATTACAGGAGCATCGAAAAGATGCAGGGTCTGTGTGAGGGCATGAAAATGAAACCTTGTTCTAATTATGTGGAATGTGAAGTATGCAGTAAGGCAAAGTCGCACAGAACTAACATTCAGAAACACAGTGATAGAGTGAGCACAAGAATATTTGAGCTAGTACACTCTGATGTTGCTGGGCCATTTGAAGACAGCTATGGGGGAAATAAGTACTACATGACTCTTGATGATTATTCAAGATTTGGATTTGTTTATCTTTTGCAAAATAAGTCTCAGGTTCGAGAGAGATTTGAATCATTTGTGAAATGGGCTGGGAACAGATTCAAACAATACCCCATAGGTGAATTGCTCACAGATGGTGGGGGAGAGTACATGAGTACAAAATTCAAGAAATTCTTGGAAAGTGAGGGCATTGAGCACAAAATCACGGTCCCAAACTCACCTTTTCAAAATGGCGTAGCTGAGAGAAGGAACAGAACACTACAGGAAATGATGAGGGCTAAATTAGCTGACTCACAATTAAAAAACCATTTCTGGGGGGAAGCACTGTCAAATGCAAACTATCTCCTGAACAGGTTACCTAACTCCATAACTGAGAAAACTCCATATGAATTGTTTCATGGGAGAGGCCAAAGATAGCACACGTGTGTATTTTTGGGTGCAAATGTTTTGTTCAAATACAGGCTAGAAGCTTTGAATGTTTTCTGCTGGGGTATGATGGACAAACAAAAGGTTAGAGATTGTGGTCACCACAACACAACAAGGTAATTCTGAGCAGAGATGTGATCTTTCATGAACAAACACATGAACAGAGACAGCTAGTGGAACTGCCAATGCATTCAATGGCAAACACACAGCAGGAAGTTTCTGAAACAGAACAGGCCACTGGGCAGATATCTGGGGAACAGGAGGGAGGTGAACAATCTCTAAGGCGTTCAACCCAAGAACGCAAAACACCTGTTAGATATCAGGATGAATTCCAAAGTGGGAAAACTGTTGTACATAAAGCTCTCAAAATAGCTTTAGAACCTCAAAATTTTGAGGAAATCCAAAGCATGGAACCAGCAGTGAGAAATGATTGGTTTGAAGCCATGCAGGATGAAATCAATGCAATGCATGTTAACAAAACATGGAGTCTGGTATCTTTACCTGTAGGGCGAAAGGCCATCACCTGTAAATGGGTGTACAAGGTGAAAACAAATCACCAGGGGCAGGTAGAAAGGTACAGGGCAAGACTCGTGGCAAGAGGATTTGCACAAAAACATGGGGTAGATTTTGATTCCGTGTTTGCACCAACAACAAGGTATGCAACTGTAAGATTGTTGTTGAAACTGGCAGCACAAAGAAAAATGATGGCATTTCATTTTGATGTAAAAACTGCTTTCCTATATGGTGATTTACAAGAGGAAATCTACATGATGCAACCAAAAGGTTTTGTAGAAAATCCCAGTCTTGTATGTCGTTTGCACAAATCCATATATGGGCTGAAGCAAGCAGCTAGGTGCTGGAACCAAAAACTAGACAGAGTTTTGATTAGTTTGGGATTCAAACAAAGCAAGGCTGATCACTGTCTGTACACAAATCACACAGAACTGGGACATTGGGTGTATTTGTTAGTCTTTGTTGATAATATATTGCTGATAACAGAATCAGTAAGTCAAAAAGACAAAATTGCAAAAGAATTGCAAGCACACTTTGAACTGAAAGATCTAGGTTTGGTACAACACTATCTTGGAATGCAATTATCCCAGGATGAGGAAGGTTCTTTCTTGGTTGAACAAAGTGGAAAAATTCAGAAATTGCTGGAAATTCATGGATTGGAGAATTGTAACCCAGTTACCACTCCAATGACTCTTGAATATCAAAAAGACACAGATAACACTGAATTTGAAGATATTGGAAAATATCAGAGTGTTATTGGAAGCCTGCTTTATTTGGCAAATGTGAGTAGGCCAGACATCAGCAATGCTGTAAACATACTTAGCAGGAAAACCCAAAATCCTTCCATGTATGATTGGCTAGCTGTGAAACGTGTGTTAAGGTATTTAAAAGGTTCCATGAATTGCAAACTGAAATTGTCATCACACACAGAGGGAGGTTTTTGTGTGTACACTGATGCTGATTGGGGGTCTGCTACAGATAGAAAGTCCACAAGTGGGACTGTGATAATGTATGACAAAAGTTTAATTGACTGGTATACACGTAAACAATCTTGTGTGGCTGTATCTAGCGCAGAATCTGAATTCATCAGTTTGTCTCAAGCATGCAATGAGATTGAATGGTTCAAGCAATTGTTTACTGATCTGCAATTACCAGTAGGCAAGGCTGTTACAATTTTTGAAGATAACCAAGCTTGCATAAGCATGGCACAAAATGAAAAATGTAAGCCAAGAACCAAGCACATTGATGTTCGTTACTCTCATGTAAAGGACTGTGTGCAGAAAGCATGGGTAACACTCAAATACTGTGCAACAGGGGACATGGTGGCAGATCTTTTCACAAAACCATTGCCTGTAGTAAGACACAGGGAGCTAATGAAGGCGCTAGGCCTCATTGAGCAAATGTAAACAATATGTACTCAGCTAGTAAGGGGGATGTTGTGATATGTATCACATTACCAGCTGTGGCACACTGTTTACACATGGAAGGAACAGAATGGCGGGTAAACAGGTTTATTATGTCTTTCTAGAATCTCATGTTTTCGCAGGGGTTACTAGAGTGTGTGAGAACAATATGAGCTTGTCACATGGCTTGTATGTTCTGATGACGTGTTAACTTGTCTGTCTGGAGCCATTTTAGAGAGAAGCTGAACTGTTTCCTTCTTCTTCTTCTCCACCTTCTTGGTGATGCATGCTGGACTTGTTACTGCCACAATGTAATGTCTTTGGTGCAGTGGAGTGAGCACAACTCAACTCCACTGAATGTAATGCTTGCTATGCATTTATACTCTGCACATGGACTGTAACTAGGAAATGTATACTCTGTAGAACTTTACTTGCTAAGTGAATAAACAGGTAGAAATAGACCTGTGGTGTTTACAGAGTGTTTCCTGATTCCATGGATTAATCTGCAATGGAGCAGCCAGGCTGGTTCACTGGCACACACGCTGCACGCTGCTGTGGGAGGAGGGAGACAGATATCTGGAAGCTCTGTGTGTGGATTGTACAGGCGAGTGCAGGCACACAGACAAGGATTATAAATCTCCTAACCCGCACACACACTCTGCTAAAGTCAAGTTACATCAGCCTGGCCCCAAGCTGTGTAGGGCATTATAGGTCATAACCAGCGCTTTCAATTCTGCCCAGAAACAGACCCTGATAGCCACTGAAGCTGCTGTAACAACGGAGTCACATACTCCCTGTAACCAGCCCCGGTCCACAGAAACTGCAGCATTGTGAACTAGCTGCAGTTTCTGAACATTTTCCAAAGATAGCCCCCCATGCTGAACACATTACAGTTTTCCCCAAAGCCCAGCTGATCAGCTATCAGGCAACAGATCAGGATTGCTGGGGTGGTGGTAGAGAGCTTTATGCCTCTCCACCTCTCCAGCAATCTTCAAATTGATTGCCATTTCCCACCACATAAGAACCTAAGAAGAGCCCTGATGCCTGGATCACACCAAGGGTCCACCTAGTCCAGCATTCTGTTCACACAGTGGCCAGCCAGCTGCCCACGGGATCCCACAAGCAGGACATGAGTGCAACAGCACCCTCCCACCCATGTTCCCCAGCAACTGGTGTACGTAGGCATACTGCCTCTGATACTGGAGGTAGCATAGAGCCATTCAGGACAGTAGCCATTGTCAGCCTTCTCCTCCAGGAACTACTATTAACTATTAGTAGAACTAGAAGGAAAAATGATCTCCATCAGGATCACTGGGTGGAGGACAAGGTTAAAGTTCCTCCCTCCTCCCAGAGATCCCTATGCAGAAATCACTTTTTTTGTGCTGCTATGAAGGGTCTTTCTCACCCCTGCCTGGAGATGGCAAGGATTAAACTGGGACCTTCTGCATGCAAACAGATGTTCAGCCACTGAGCAATGGCCCTTCTCCTTTCTCTCAGAGTAAAATCTCTTGCTGTCTCTCCCCCCCCCCCTTTCTTTTCTTTTCTTTTTACTCAGGGCTACCTTCTCCCAAGTTTAGTGGGAGCTTTGCCCAGGCCAGACATTCAGGATTTGGTCCCAATGACACTGTCAACTTGGTGCTGTTGGCATCCATTCCTGCCCAAATGCTACAAAGAAAGTTCAGCCATGTGAGACCAATTAATCAGGCCTTATTTTAATTTGACGGTGCCAGGAACAAGTCAGAGAAGGAAGAAGGTATCAGCTGCTGTCTCATTTTTCTCTTTTCTTCAGAGAGAAGAACAACAATAACAACAACAAAAAGGGGGAAGACAAGAAAGCTGCATAATGAGTTCCCTGCACAACAACCCAGGAAACAAAGCCAGGAGGATAAATTGGTTTTGTTTTGACTGACGTTGCAATGTTTAAGTCAGCGTAGCAACAACAAAGCCAGCCTGTTCTGAGTTGAGAACTCAATACTGAGAAGGAATGAAGGCTGTGGGCCAGTTTTGTAGGGATGTGCACGGAGCTCAATTGGGGGGGTGGAAGTCCGTTGAACTTTGCCGGGCTTAACCCCCCTGCTTGCCCTACCTTTCCCCTGGCTCGACTCACATTCTCGTGAGCCGAGCTGGGGAAAGCGACTTCTGGGTTCCAGCGCCAGGTTGTTTATGTAGAAAATGACCTAATTTGTGCAAATTATGGCCAAATTTGCGTAAATTACGCCCAAATTTGCGTAAATTACGCCCAAATTTGCACAAATTAGGCTGTTTTCTACATAAACAATGTAGAGCTGAGGGACCAGCTGTGAGTCGAGTACTGGGCAGGTTGCCCATCCCTGTCCCAAAATTAGACAGAACCAAAAGCCGCCACCTTATGTATGCTGGTGATGCAGGATCCATTGCATCATGTCCGGGTAATGTGAGATGCCCCAGCAGGGCCAACATCAAGAGTCGGCATGTTTGGGCACTTGCTGAGGGCCCACATCCCAGCAGGGGGCCCACTGACAAGAACCCTTCTACCTGCTTCTTCTCTTCACCGTTGCAATCTGCTTGTTCACTCGCCTCTTGGTCTGGCCCCAACAATGGCGATGCTGAGAAGGAGGAATAGCAGATGCCACTGTCTACTTGCCAGGGATGTTGAAGAGTCCTTGGTCTCGAGTCACGAGTCGAGTCACGAGTTTTTGGACCCGAGTCTCGAGTCCGAGTCCGAGTCCTTGGTCCAAAATGGTGACTCACAAGTCACGAGTCCCGAGTCACTCCCAAAACTGACTCCACAAGTCCCTATTAAAATCAATGGGGTTTTCCCCAACAAAATAAGGCTACTTCAGATGTGTGGCTTAAATAAATTCTAGGCACAAGCGTGCCTTTTTATTTCAAAACTCTGCAACTGATTTTGGCAAGAACAGACCTGGCAGACAAACCCAAAATAACCAGGCAGGCAGAGGAGGCAGGGAACCCCAAAGCAGGCAGGCAGAGGCGTTTGTCTTGGACAATTCAACTGTTGAACAGGTCAAGAAGAGACCAGGCAGGCAGAGGAGGCTGGGAACCCCAAACAGGCAGGCAGAGGCAGCCAAACCCAAAATGTCTGACCCTAACCCAAACCCCCCACAACAACACATCAATCAAAATAAATCTCAACACATCGTTGGGGCTGTGCTCCTGGTAGCTGTCCATAGTGGCCGAGCAGCGGCGCGCCTCGCTTTCATGCGCTCTTCACCGGTGATCACGCTCCTTCTGGCACAGCCAGAAGACTCGTCAACAGCCCAGGGATGTTGACGAGTCCTTGGTCTCGAGTCCCGAGTCGAGTCTCGAGTCCCATTAAAAATATTGGGACTCGAGTTCGAGTTGAGTGAGAGGGGGGACTCAGTCCGACTCACGAGTCGAGTCCTCGAGTCCGAGTCCCCATCCCTGCTACTTGCTCACTGGCTTCCTGCCTGACAAGCAAGTGGGTGATAGCAATGATGGAAGAGGAGGAGGAGGAGGAGGAGCGTCACCTGGTGACAATGGCAGTGAAAAAATAGATGGAGGGGGGATCCATTGAGAGTGTCCTGCCAAGCCCCACCCGTGAAACCTGGAGCTGGCACTGTGCCCCAGGCCATGTGTAAGGAGCTAGTCGATGCGTCCCCTGTGCAGCAGCATTGCTCCTGTCTCAAGGAGGAGTGACATTGGCATGGGGTTGAGCCACGAGGCAGGCTCCATAGAATCGTAGCGTTGGAAGGGGCCTATAAGGCCATCGAGCCCAACCCCCTGCTCAATGCAGGAGAACAGATGTGGGCAGCCCAGGCAGTCACCTGTCCAAGCACTGACCCGGCTCATACCTGCTTAGCTTCGGCATATGGCCTGCCTTATGTGCTCTCGACGCCACCAGCAGGCTCCTCTGATCTGGCCTTCAGCTTCTCACATTAGCTTGGAGGCCCGGAAAGGAGCACAGTTCTCGGGTCACCAGCATAATGTAAGAGGGAACCCAGAGGCTGTTGCTGCTGGAAACTCAGGACTTTATAGGAATAGTTCCCTGGAAGCTCAGCAGGTTTTATGCGCCATCTTGGCTTCCTAGTGCTTACTTATTTCTTTAGCCTCTCAACTGTATGCTGGGTCTGTACAAATAATAAGCTGACAGGGTTCCCATCCCTGGAAATTTCATTTACAATGACAGACAAAACTGGAGTATGGATATGCCTTCCTCTCGATCTGGTCATGCCCTGGCTGAATACAGAATAATATGGTTAAGAACATACATAAGAAGAGCCATCAAGCTGGCACTGGCCCATTCCTATTAATTGGCTTCCTTCATGGTCTGGTTGTTCCTCCTGCTGCGCCAGTCCTTTGGCCAGAACGTGCTGGTGGTGCACAGCTGAATCATTGCCTGTCAAGCCCGGTGAACCAGATTCAAGACCTTCTGCAGTGCAGGCTCGTCCTGACGAACTTGGCTGCTGGCTCCAACGTCAGTAGGGTGGTCTCTCCACGCTGGGCTCTAGAGCAGTGTTCTCCAACCTTGGGTCCCCAGATGTTTTTTGGCCTGCAACTCCCAGCATGCCCCAGCCAGCTATGCTGGCTGGGGCATGCTGGGAGTTGTAGGCCAAAAAACATCTGGGGACCCAAGGTTGGAGAACACTGCTCTAGTGTGAACTTTAAAGGGGCTATCCATGGTGCTGAACCCCAGGGCCAAGATAGGTTCAGCACCATCGTTAGCTCCTTTAAAGTTCAGACTAAAATCCAGAGTGGATAACCGCCCCACTGACATTGGAGCCACCAGCCCTCACTGCCGATATAAACCGATACTGTGAAGTTATCGCCAATAGCGACAGATTTTATGAATCATCCAACACTAGGTGGCAGATTTTCCTCCTCCTTTTCTTTTTGGTGGTATCCAGGTCTCCTATTGAGACCTAATATTCACAGTGACACCTGCCATCAGGAAGGGCAACACACACACACACACTTGACAGGCACACCTGGATATGTTTACAATAATAACATCTTGTTAAGGTAGCTGCATGTCACTTCGAGTTGCAGCAAAACACTCTTCATCACCCAGAAGGGGCCAAACTGGATGTAATAATGGTGGCAGACTCATTTAATAAGGGGTCTGTTCTAAGCACGTAGAAAGTAGGGAGTGTGCGTGTGTCCGTCTGGGTTTTTTTTTTTTGCACAAAAGGGGTTATGCAAGGGAGGGAAGCTGAACACCCCTCCCCCGCTCACTGCTCATCTTTCTGTAGCCTCCCCCCCCCCCCAAGACTTTTCTCCCAGCTGAGCTTTCTTCAGGTGTCAGGTCTGCTGCCATCACATTTAGTTTTGCCCAGTTAACTAATTTTCTCATATACCGGGGGTGTCAAACTTCTTTCAGCTCGACAGCTGAACTCAATTTTGGAGAAGCTCTTGGGGGACACAATCTATCTACTGGTGGGTAAAGGCAAAGGGGCCAAAGTCAAAAATGGCATGGTGAAAAATAAATAAATAAAAAATCATCATAGTGTAGCTTAAAGCTTTTATTGCTACTAGCTAAGCCTTCAGAGAGGCATCTCAACCTTTTAGAATGGGAAAAAAGCTGCACAAAAGTCAGGAAACCACGGAACGATTGGTAGTTGAGGGAAAGGGGGTGGGACCAGGGGAAGGGGGCGTGGCCTTCTGGGTTTGGGACCCCAGCTGGGCCTGACCACTGATTAGATAGATAGATAGATAGATAGATAGATAGAGACAGAGAAAGCAAGCTTGCACACTTGGTCAGTAATATAGTATACATTATTTCATTTGGACCAATTTGGATGGCTTTAAAAGGGAATTGGACTAATTCATGGAGGAGAAGGCTATCAATGGCTCCTAGTCCTCATGGTTATATGCCTCCTCCAGTATCAGGCAGTATGCCTATTTACACCAGCTGCTGGGAAACATGGGCGGGAGAGTGCTGTTGCGCTCAAGTCCTGCCTGTGGGCAGCTGGTTGGCCACTGTGTGAACAGAATGCTGGACTAGACGGGCCCTTGGTCTGATCCCAGCAGGGCTCTTCTTATGTTCCTATGTTCATTTACAATTACTGCATGGAGTAGTCTATTCTCAAACAGGCTAGCACTTGTTCTTTAGCACCATCAGTGTAAATGGCACTTTATAGATGAAACATATTGAAATGACAGGTCTCTGCCCTTACAGTTTAAATTTAGATTCCAGATGGGTGGGAGGAGAAAGACAAGAAAAGAAGGGGAGAGACAGTGGGCAGGATCCAACAGCACACTTACGCCCTTGCCAATTCTTTTCCGCAAGTGGTGAGTCCCACCAATTCTGCTTTGCAAGTGGACCCATCACTTACTCCAAGGAGATTTCGTGCTTCCTAGGGGAAGCCTCGAAATGAATGGAAACACTCATTTCCCGAAGGAGGCAGGTTGGCGGAGATCCCTCATGCAACTTCCACCTACCTACCCTCTTCAAGAAATGAGCATTTCCACTTGTTTCGGGTTGTCCCGGAAGTGCTATATTGCCATTGTGCAAGTGCTACATTGCCAATTGCACAACACAATCAGTGGGGCATAAGAGAATTGGCCGGGGTGTATGCACCCCATTGGATTATGCACAGTCAAGGATAAGAAGTGATGGATGTACAAGAACTTACATATATGTCGCTTCATTTTGTTTAGAGATCAGGACTAAGAGATTAAGCCGGAATCTTAAATACAGTTATGACTGTGGGGCAAGCTGGCTGGGATCAGGCTCCTGACATTTGCAATGACACAATAAACCCGAACCAAATTTATTATTAATTCACAGAAGACCTACAGGTCAAGAGTTAGCTTGTCTTTTTTCCATACACTCATTCTGCAAATTTCCCTTCCCACCAGCAGCAACACACAATAATTCCTGTTCTGACAACTGAGAATTTATCTGCCTTGGGCTATGGCTATAAATCTTGCTGACTTAAAGTGTTCTGAACTTCCTGTCTCTTAAAATGGGGGAGAAATTCATTTTTATCTTTTTTAAGCATGCCATCAATTGTATTTATTTAAACCCTCTGTCAGCTGGAATGCTGAGAATCTTTTCTGTCTCCAGCCAAAAAGGAAAGGGGAAAAAAAAAAAAAGAACAAGATTACTTCTTGATGGCTTATGGTCACCAATTTTGGAAACTCTTTCCTGACTAGTTAATATTAGAGCATGCCAAAAATTCTGACAGCCATACTGGTGAGAAGCCACATCTCAATGGCAGAGAACCTAAGCTCAGTGATTAGGCACCTGCTTTAGATGCAGAATGTCCCAGGTTCAACTTAAAATATCAGGTGGTACGTGATAGGAAAGATCCCACTGGCAGGTAGACCAGGGGTGGCCAACATAGGGAGATCACATTTTACCCCCTGCGACCCACCAGGGGCTGCACCCCACCACTGAACTTGCAGTCAAATTTTCTGTGGCAGCAGAAGCCAAAATAGCACTATTTTTTCCATTGAAACAAACACAATTGTGCTTCCAGAAGGGTTCCTGGAAGCATAATTGTGCTGTAGAGAGACAGTGTGGTGTAGTGGTTAGAGCAGGGTTCTCCAACCTTGGGTCCCCAGATGTTGCTGGCCTACAGCTCCCAGCATACCCAGCCAGCATGACTAATGGCAAGGGATTCTGAGAGCTGTAGTCCAGCAACATCTGGGGACCCAAGGTTGGAGAGCCCTGGGTTAGAGGGTTGGACTAGAACTCAGGAGATCCACATTCTAGTCCCCATTCGGCCATGAAGCTCACTGGGTGACTTTGGACCAGTCGCTGACTCTCAGCCTAACCTACGTCACAGGGTTGTTGTGAGGATAAAATGGAGAGGAGCAGGAGGATCATGTAAGCTGTCTTGGATTCCTTGCAGAAAAAAAGGTGGGACATGAATGTAATAATAATAAATAAATAAATAAAAACCAATAAAGCTTGCTGGCCTTGCCTCCCTTTCACATCTTTGGTGCCTGTCTCTGCAGCCCTTCTCCATGTATTGGAGCAGTAACATCTCAGCTATGGAGCCTTTTAAGAACATGAGAAGAGCCCTGCTGGATCAGACCAAGGGTCCATCTAGTCCAGCATTCTGTTCACACAATGGCTAACCAGATGCCCACAATAGCACCCTCTCATCCATGTTCCCCAGCAACTGCCTCTGATACTGGACTAGAAGCTATTGATAGCCTTCTCCCCTTTTAAAGCTGTCCAAATTGGTGGCCGTCACTACATCTTGTGGAAGTGAATTCCATAGTTTAACTATGCACTAGAGGGCAAAATAAGGCTGGGCACGCCGCACGCCCCATTCCCCCCCCCCGCCCCCTGCCCGCCTTGTTTTTTCGAGCTGCATGCCGCACCGCTCGAACGATCCCCTACCGCGTTCGGAGGTCCCGTCGCATCACTTCCGGGACCGGAAATGACACGACGGGGCCTCTGCGCAGGCGCAGATCGGTCCCGTTGCATCATTTCCGGTCCCGGAAGTGACACGACGGGACCGATCGAGCAGAGTGGGCGGTTCTCCGCTGGATCGGGCGGCTGGGGCGGCTCTCCGCGGAGTGCGTGAGCCGCTCCGAAGAGGAGGTAAGGCCTCGCCAGGGTGCGAGCAGGGGCCATGCTCGGCCTCATTCTGCCCCGGCGGAGGCTCGATTTACAACTCTATCTATGTGAAGAAGCACTTCCTTTTATCTGCCCTGAATCTCCCACCAATCAGCTTTGTGGGATGACCCCTTTGGGTTCTAGTATTTGAGAGAGGGAGAAAAAAAGTCTCCCTGTCCACTTTCTCCACAGCATGCATAATTCTGTGCACCCATGTCTCCCCTCCCCTTACTCGCCTATTTTCTAAGCTAAACAATCCCAGCTGATGAAACCGTTCCTCATAGGGGAGTTGCTCCAGCCCCTTGATCATTTTAGCTGCCCTTTTTTTGCACTTTTTCCAACTCTACAATGTCCTTTTTTAGGTGTGATGACCAGAAATGTACACACAGTATTCTAAGTGCATTTAAACTATAGATTTGTATAAGGGCAGAATGATCTTGGCAGTTTTATTTTCAATTCCTTTCCTAATTATGCCTAACATGGAGTTTGCCCTTTTCACAGCAGCTGCACACTGGGTCGACATTCTCATCATGCTGAAAATTTATTCTGGGAGCTTTATAGGAGCTATCCTTCTGGGGGCCCTCGCTGGGATGGGACTTGGAGGCACTGTTATACAGTGGCTCCATTCCTTCCTGGAGGGGCGGACCCAGAAGGTGGTGATGGGGGACTTCTGTTTTGACTCCCTGGCCATTGGCCTGTGGAGTCCCTCAGGGTTCTGTTTTGCCCCCCATGCTATTTAACATATAGCATGAAGGGAATATAACATACATGAAGCCGTCAGGAGAGGCTATCTGGAGTTTTGGGGTGCAGTGTCGCCAGTATGCTGATGACACCCAACTCTATTTCTCCTTTCCACCTAATTCCAAGGAAGTTGTTGCTGTGCTGTGCTAAACTGGTGTCTGTCAGCAGAAATGGACTGGATGAGGGCAAACAAATTGAAGCTTAATCCAGACAAGACAGAGGTGCTCCTGGTTGGTTGGAGGGCAGATCAAGGAGTAGGGATTCAGTTTGTGTTGGATGGGGTTACACTCCCCTTGAAGACACAGGTTCACAGCTTGGGTGTACTCTGGATTCAGCCCTGAGCCTGGATGCCCAGGTTTCAGCGGTGGCCAGGAAATGCATTTCCTCGTGCGCCAGCTGTGCCCATTTCTGGAGATGTCTGATTTGGCCACAGTGACACATGCCTTAGTTACATCCTGTTTGGATTACTGTAATGAGCTCTACGTGGGGCTGCCTCTGAAGAGTGTTCGGAAACTTCAGCTGATTCAAAGAGCTGCTGCCAGACTGCTGACTGGGGCTGGCTTCAGGGAACACACAACTCCTCTGTTACAACAGCTTCACTGGCTCCCAGTCCGGGCACAATTCAAAGTGCTGGTTATGACCTATAAAGCCCTATAAGGCTCGGGTCCATAGATTGATTCATAGATCATAGAGTTGGAAGGAGCCTACAAGGCTATCGAGTCCAACCCCCTGCTCAAGGCAGAAAACTAGAGGAGGGGTCTCCCATCCAAGTAATAACCAGGCCTGACCCTGCTTAGCTTTCCACACTCAGACAAGCTGAGCCAGCGTAAGCCACAGGCCTGTACAGGTTATCTAAAGACCATATTCTCCCTTATGAGCCTGCCCATACCCTGAGATCTTCAGGGGAGGCCCTTCTCTTGGTTCTGCCACCATCTCAGGCACGCCTGGCAGGAACTCGGCAGAGGGCCTTCTTGGTGGCTGCCCCAGCACTCTGGAATTCCCTTCCCAGGGAGGCTAGAATGGCACCCTCCTTGCTATGCTTCCGGAGGCAGGCCAAAACATTTTTGCTCTGGCAGGCCTTTGGGAATAGTCTGGGCCTGTGAGAATGCGATGGATTCCACTGTTTATATTGTTATTGTTGTTTTAACTTTGATATTTTATATAATTTTAATATTTTAGCTAATTTAATTATATTTTTAACTTTTGTATATTCCTATTTATATGTTTTAATTGTATAAGTTTTAATGTAGTGCTGCCTTGAGTCCCAGTATTGGGGAAATGACAGGATAATAATAATAATAATAATAATAATAATAATAATAATAATAATAATAATAATAATAATAATAATAATGGCGGCACATCTTCCTGAGCAAGCTTGCCAGCATCCTGAACCCTGGTATTTCTTTGTTTATCTATCATGGTTGTATCTCACCCTTCTTCTAGGATAGTGAAAGGCAGGAGTTATCCCATTGTATCCCTATGAAAAATCAGTGAGGTAGGTTATAGGCCAGTGATGGTGAACCTATGGCACGGGTGCCACAGCTGGCATGCAGGGACCTCTCTGTGAGCACTTGAGCTATTGGTCACCAGATCGCAAAAAGACCGTCCCCTTCTGCAAAACACTAATGATCTTGTTCTTTCTCACAGTGTGGAACAGAATGATTTTATTCTAGAATTCCTGTTACAGAATTCTTTTCTACATTGTTATCACATTTAAAAGATTTTGAAGAATGATGCACAGAGCATGGCTTGGATGTAAAGCCCTAACAGTTGACCCGAGTGCTGCATGTGTTGCTCTCAAACTAACGGAGTATGAGCCAAGGTTTGACAAATTATCAGCATGCATGCAATAGCAAAAATCACATTAATTGTGCAAAAGCATGCCCAATGCAAACTTTTACCTAATGCAGTGTTTGCAGTCCAAGACATAAAGTGTTTAAAATGTGTTAAGCACATTTAGTTTTCTTGTTTATCTTGCTCATCCTAGTACAGGTTGACTTTTACTTTTACTAATCCGACACCTGTAGAAGCAGGGAAAGGACCCGGAGTAAAGCTTGCCCCATACAATTTCAGTCTGGCATATAATCATATTACAAGTTGAGAATCCCTTATCCAAAAATACATGTGCCTAATTATTTTAAGTTTATATAAATTCCCTTCAAGCTATGTGTACAATGTAGTACTATAATAATTTTTTGAGTTGATTTTTTTTTCAACAAAAAACTATTTGTATCATTGAAAGCTCTGTTATTGTGTTTTTCTTTTAAGACAAAAGATGTTAATTAGTTTGGACAACTGTATGAGTTGTTTTTCTAAAACTAAAACCTCGGTATTCAGGTTTAATTGCAGTGTTGGCACTTTGAAATAAATAAGTTGGTTTTGTGTTGCAGTTTGGGCACTCGGGCTCAAAAAGGTTCGCCATCACTGTTATAGGCTGAGGAAAAAGGGACTGGACCAAAGTCATGGGAGTGAGTTTTCAAATCCAAGAATCTCCTGTCCACATCCAAGACACCGTATCCAGCAATGGTGACTTTTGCACGCATATAAGAACCACAGGTAACAAATGCTGATCTTCCAAATTTGCCCGTGGATCTGAGAACTCGAGAGAAGATTTGATCCATGGTTTTATTTCAGTGGAAATGTTCATGCTGGATGGGGATTATGGAGCTGTAGTCCAACACATCTGCAAGGCACAAGATTGGGGAAGGCTAATATATGACTTTCCTGAATGTCTGGACTCTGGATCATCTCTGAGTCTCTTTAAGTGACAGAAAAAAAAAATCACCTATCTTCAAAGGCCAAATGTATGACAAATGGGTTTGTGTTATAAATAAGCTGCAGAAGGAGGGGCTGGTATTTGTCCCAGTCTTAATTTGCTTTAGTTTTCAATTAAATTGAAAGCCGCAAATTAAAATATGTTCTAAGGCGTCCTTATCTGAGGATGCTTTGAACTGGGGGTGGGGACATGCGCAGCCACCAGAGAGGACGTAGCCCATTAATGAGCGCACACCAATTTTCTAAAGGCAAAATAAAAGTCTCATTGTGAAGAAAATGGGAGACTTGACAATCCTTTGGAAAGAAGATGAATAAAAGCAACTGTTTCCTTAGCAACCTGGGAAATGAAAGTCAGAGGCAGCCTGTTTCCTTCCTGTTCAATGCAGAAATTAATCTTCCTGCCATGATGACTGTGGCTAAGAGTGAATATATATACACCCAAGTCTGCCTGATATAAAGGGATCTTATCTTTCTGCCTCTTTTATTTATTTTATTTATTTCTTATATTTATTAATCGCCCATCTGGCCGGTCACCCGGCCACCCTGGGCGATGGACAATTAAAATAATACAATAAAACAATACAATAAAATATAATAATTAAAACAGTATAAAAAATTCTTTTAAAATCCTAACCCACCCCATATTCCCGCCTGAACAGCCATGTTTTTAATGCACGGCGGAAGCTCATCATGGAGGGGGCATGGTGAAGGTCACTAGGGAGGGAGTTCCATAATGTGGGGGCCGCCACAGAGAAGGCCCTTTTCCTAGTCCCCACCAGCCTGGCTGCTCTGGCTGATGGGATAAGGAGAAGGCCGTCCGGGGCAGACCTTGTTGAGCGGCCTACTTAATGTTGCTGGAGGCGCTCCTTGAGATAAACTGGGCCGGAGCCGTATAGGGTTTTAAAGGTCAAAACCAACACCTTAACATGGAGAATAATTAGGTACCTGGTGAAAAAGCACACATAAAAGACGTGCAACCCCTGTAACTTGGAATGCTGAGAATCTTGTCTGTTCTCCAGCTGAAGAGGGTCTTGATTGGTTATGGGATTGGGCGACGTTTTCCTGCCCGGTTGATTAATTGGCTGTGAAATTAGAGGGCCCATTTGCAGGATTGTGTGGGACTCAGCGCAGCATTTAATTCATGCTGATGCACTTTGGCAGCTACACAGGGGGGGTGGGGGACAATGCATTTTCATGTTGTTCAGAATTGTCCCCTCCTTCAGTCCATTTTCATAGGATTTTTCAAATGCCGTACGTACAGAATGCAGCTGCCCACTTGCTGCTTGAGGCCAGGAGATTGGAGCACATAGCACCAATTCTGTACCAGTTTATTTTATTTATTTATTTATTATATTTATACCCCACCTTTTTTCCTGCAAGGAATCCAAGGCGACTTACATAATCATCCTCCATTTTATCCTCACAACAACCCTGTGAGGTACGTTAGGCTGAGAGTCAGTGACTGGCCCAAAGTCACCCAGTGAGTTTCATGGCTGAGCGGGGAATAGAACCCGGATCTCCCGAGTCCCAGTCCAACACTCTCACCACTACGCCACACTGGCTCCAGATCCAGATTGAGTTATACTTAGAGTAGACCCACGAGTCCCTGAAATCATGACTAACTTAAGTCCCATTGATGTCAGTGGGTCTACTCTAAGTATGACAAAATCACTATCTAAAACAAACAGTGAGACAGACAATTTGAAAACTGAGCTTTGAAGAACCTGAGCCAGTCTCAAATAAAAGCAGAAGTTCACAGCCAGGTCTTTAAAAAAACTCAAATTTTAAAACACACAAGTATATCTCTTGTGGCTGGGAGTTCCACAGTCATAGGGCTACCACTGAAAAGACCCTCCTCCCCTATATTTTATCTTCACAACAACCCTATGAGGTAGATTATGCTAAGAGTCAGCGACTGGCCAAAAGTCAACCAGTGAGCTTCATAGCAGAGTGGGGACTAGGACCCAAGTCTTCTGAGTCGCAGTCCCAACACTCTAACCCAGGGCTCTCCAACCTTGGGTCTCCAGATGTTGCTGGCCTACAGCTCCCAGCATACCCAGTCAGCATGGCTAATGGCAAGGGATTTTGGGAGCTGTAGGCCTAGCAACATCTGGGGACCCAAGGTTGGAGAGCCCTGCTCTAACCACTACACTGCACTGGCTCTCAGTCCATCTAGCTTCCTCACCTTGCTGTGGCTGGAGACAGTGTCAGAGAGGTTTGTGCCTCCAACAGATCTGTGTCTCTCCTCTCTCCTCCCCTCACACCATCATGCCCCCCCCATTCCAGCACAGGAGCCACCGTAGAGCTTACTGCAGTCACTGGGAGGGGTGGGGAAATCCCCACTTGGATTCTCCCCCCCCCCAGATCATAGCTGTGTCTACGGCCTCAGGGTGTCGGTGGGGACACCCGCCATATCCTATGGTCTCTAGGAAGCTCATCTAGGGACCATAGGATTGCTCTCTTAGTCGTGCCGTGAGGTGATGTTTGACTCTCTGGGTTGTGGGCCTCAGCAGGTGCTCAATTGTCGACCCTGACAGAGATGGGCTCTCCAACTGCATAACTTACTTAGGGCTCCATGCTATGCATGTTTAGACAGAGGAAAGGCCTACAACTCCCAGCATCCCCCAGCCAGTCTAGCTGGCTGGCGCATGATGAGAGTTGTAGGCCTTTGCTCTGTCTAAACATGAATAGGATTGCACCATAACTCACTTTATTTGTCTGCTTGCTTTAGCGTTCTAGTTAGTGTAACTGCTCTTCAATCAAGAGGCTTTTTCAAATACCAAACCTTTTAGTTCTTGACAAAAGTGGAATCATTATTTTTCCTTAAAGGCCAAACATTAAGGTCCACATCCAAGTTCAAAACTGAATGTTTATCTTTTTTCTTCGTTGTTGTTGTGTTGCAGTGTCCAGATTTTTGTGTTTTTTTGGTGTTTTTTTTTTTTTGTTCTGAGCTTAAACACTGGGAACTGCACTGAGACATTAATCACCACCCAATCGATGTCCATCACCCAAATCAGCTGCTAGTTCCTAGTCCTACTGTGTTCTGCTACTTCTGAGAATTTGCTAGCAAATGACATTGCAGCCTCCTTAAGTTTGCATTACAAGTCAAGTAAGCAAAACTGATTAGAAATGTCCTTTGTCAGCATTTAATTGCTGACAAATTAATTTAGAAGTGCGATGCTGCATAGGAAATACAGGTGGAAAAGTAATCTTTTGAAACACACAATTACTTAGGACTCATCACTCCCTTGTTGCGTGCAACTCTAGCTTATTTGCTCTGAGGAAGTCAGCAGTGGTAATAAATTTAATGACGTATCAAACTTGTTTTCCTCCCTCCTGGTTCCCTAAACATTCCAGGAAGAAGCATGACAATTATTTGCAGGTAGAATGGAACTAAATTAATGGTACTGTTTGTTCTTGCAGGTTTTTAAATGTCTATTTAACACAGCAATGAACACCAGTGTATGTGCTCTCCCTGGAACGCAAACAAACATTTTTATTAAATATACCAAGGGGGGATTGTTTCCATTGATGTCAGGAACAGCTTGTCTGAGTGTGGAAAGCTAAGCAGGGTCAGGCCTGGTTATTACTTGGATGGGAGACCCCTCCTCTAGTTTCCTGCATTGAGCAGGGGGTTGGACTCGATAGCCTTGTAGGCTCCTTCCAACTCTATGATCTATGAAATCTATGAAACACTACAGGAAACACTGAGGTGTGTGTGTGTGTGTGTGGCGGGTACGGTTGGGACGGGAAGGCTGGTACAAGAAGTTTACAATTTTTCTAGGTTTTTATAAGATGCACTTTTAATAACATCTGATCTGTTTTAAAGCTGCTGGGGTTTTTTTCGCACTGATTTTGTACCTGTCAATTTGTTTTAAGTTTAGGTTATAAGCTGCCCTAAAAGGTAACTGTTATTTATTTATTTATTATATTTATATCCCTCCTTTTTTCCTGAAAGGAACCCAAAGTGGCTTACATAATTCTCTTCTCTCCATTTTATCCTCACAACAACCCTGTGAGGTAGGTTAGGCTGAGATGACTTGCCCAAAGTCACCCAGTGAGCTGCCTGACCGAGTGGGGACTAGGGCCTGGATCTCCCGAATCCCCGTCCAATACCCTAACCACTATGCCACACTGGCTCTCTTAGAATCATAGTATTCAAAGAGGGGATACGCACATGCACAAGAGAATCACAGGCACAGCTGGAGCTTTGCCTGTTGTTCTGAGGAACAATCCATTCATACTTTCATTTATACATTTATTTATTTATTTCATTTTTATACCGCCCAATAGCTGAAGCTCTCTGGGCAGTTCACAACAATTAACAAGACAGTCCCTGCCCGCAGGCTTACAATCTAAAAAGACACGACACACAAGGAAAAAGGAATAGGGAGGGAAGAAGGGGGATACATAATGGTGTGTGTGTGTTTACTACCATTAGGTTATTGAATTTACAAAGTGGTTCACAATATCTTAAAAACACACACACACAGTAAAATCCATTAAAAGCAATAAAAACAATGAAATCTAAAACAATTCAGCCATCAGCAGATCAACAGAAGCAGGACCCACCTTCAATCTGTATCAGTAAACATGGGCTGTGGTTTCAAAGGCCTAACAGAGCAAAAACTGAGTTTCACTTGTCCCGCAAAGGAGGGAAGTGTCAGCACTAAATGAACCTCCTGGGGAAGGGGGCCAACAACTGAAAGGCTCTGCTTCTACTAGATGCTGATCTTGCTTCCACAAATGGCGGTACCCTGAACAGGGACTCACTATCAGATTTTACAGCATTTGTGAAGTGAAGGAGGGTTGTTGTTGTTATTCCATCAGTGTACATGGTGCTTTACAGAGTACAAGAGGTCAGGTCCCTGCCCTGAGGACATTACAATCCAAAACTCAATACAGGGGAAGCAACGGAGGAAGGGGAAGGACCTGGAGGCAGAGCTAAACAGGGAAACAATCTGCTCACCTTCCCCAACCTGGTGCCCTCCAGATGTTTTGGACTTCAACTCCCGTCAACCCCAGCCATCATGGCCAATGGTCAGGAATGCTAGGAGTTGGCATCAAAATCATCCAGAGGATACCAGATTGGGAAAGCTGCTGTAATATGTGCAGGGGAGGCTGGTGACTCCTATTTCGGTGGGGCTTCTTTTCCATTACAGGCTTTTCAGGTTTTTCATTTGGAGCTTCGCAGGGGCTATCCACGGTGCCGAACTCCACCCCCAAAATAGGTTCACCACCAGGGAGCATCATGGATAGCTCCTAGGAAGCTCCAAATAAAAGCTGCAAAACCTGTTAACGGAAAAGGAGCCCCACCGAAATAGGTGTCACCAGCCTCCCATGAATATGTGGTTGTCCCAGTTGCACAAGCTTAATTTTGGTTACCGACTCAGTTATGGGACAGCACGGGAACTAGGGGGTCGTGCCAAGGAAATGTGGGTTCCCTGAGATTCTCTGGAACCAGTCCAGTTAGGGCCTTATATAGGTTGGATTCAAGCTCTTTGAACTGCTCCTGGTGGACATACTGGTAGCCATTTCAGAGGAGGAGAGGCATCGGTCAAATGTGGGCAAACGCTATCCATCTAAAACAGCCTTCCTTCACCCGGTGCCCCCCAAGATCTGTTGGACTGCAACTCCCATCATTCCCAGCTGGCATGGGCATTGCAGTCCAACAGATCTGGAGGGCACCAGGTTGCGGAAGGCTGATCTGAAACCTACGTTGGCCAGAAGGCTGCTCTGCATTAACATAGGCCAGATGTTAACAGAAGCAGAGAGGTTCAAAGGAGCTCACCCTGTGAAAACACTCTTATTCTTCTGAAACTGGTGCATTAATGTACCCGCCGGCTGCCACTTTATTGGATATCCGACACCTCCCCAGCTTTGCAGGGATTGCCACTGTTAGTTCTGCAATCAGACACTGAGTTCTTGCAAACTGTCAGTGAGCTTGTTCAGGGAGTATATGTTTTTCCTCACCAAGGACATCTCAAATATCATTGTTCAGAGATGATACTTCTTTCCCAGGAAGATATCACCAGAGCTGAGCCAAGCCACAAAGTGCTCACCTACACCCCAAATTCTCTCTCTCTCTCTCTTTTGCTGTTGCCGAAAAACCAGCCTCTGGTTTTGGGATTTGTTTGGCAGGCAATCCAAAAAAGTGAATCTGTGTTCATCTGCAGTTTGAAATATATCATGCTTGCCTTGGCCATCACCATGAGTTAGTTATATTATCTCATTATATAATTGTTACATCATAATATATAATTATGTCATATCTCAAAATGAAATCCATTGTTATAAGGTTATTAATATCTCGAATCTCCCGTGGTTCCTGTTAACTGTAATTCAATTCCTTATGTAATGTCTGTGTTTTGCTAGTTGAAAAAGTTGTAATATTTTCTATTTTCTATATTTTCTATAATATTTATTTATTATAGAAATTATATATTATAATATATAAATATTCTATAATATTTATATATTAAATATTATATATATAATATTTTCTATATTTTCTATATTACTGAGCCAGTGTGGTGTAGTGGTGAGAGTGTTGGACTGGGACTCGGGAGACCCGGGTTCTAGTCCCCGCTCGGCCATGAAACTTCACTGGGTGACTTTGGGCCAGTCACTGACTCTCAGCCTAACCTACCTCACAGGGTTGTTGTGAGGATAAAGTGGAGAGGAGGATGAGGATTATGTAAGCCACCTTGGCTTCCTTGTAGGAAAAAAGGTGTTGTATAAATATAATAAATAAATATATAATATTGTAAACTAGCTGTTGCCCGCGGCTGCGCTCGTGTGGATTTTAGGATTTGGTATAATTGTTTTTAAAAGAAACATGTATGGAAAAGATGCAGTGTCTCTGACTGAAAGTGTAACGTTTAGGCCGGGTGCTGGCAGCAGAAATCTTTTGTGACAGAAATATCTGTTCTTAAAGAAAAATCAGGTTAATCCTGAGAGTCTACAGGTGATGAAGAGTGAGCATGCCAAGTTTGGGGTAGATCCATCTAAACGTGATGGAGCCTATGCGACGATGCCCCCCCCCCCCAGCAGTCAGTCAGTCATGTAAAAAGTTTCCCTCCCTTTTCACCCCGTCATGTAAAAAGTTTCCCTCCCTTTTCACCCCCTCAGAGAACATTCTAAATGGCCTAGGGGAGATTTGCATACCCAGCCCTATTGGCCCTTGCAGGAATTCATACGGACATTCTATGGGCTATTTGCATAACTGCTGCTATTGGCTCCTGCAGCAAGTTGGCTCCTGCAGCAATTATGAGCTGAGGCCTATTTGCAGAACTGCAGATATGAGAGTGGGGTGATGTTGCCCCCTTTTTTCACCCCTTTAGGGATGGAATTTCCCCAAATCCTTCCTTAGTGGGGGTCTACGTCATAAAAGCAATGTCCCTTCAAAATTTCACGTTCCTAGATTAAACGGTTTGAGCTGGGCATTGATTTTCAGTCAGTCAGTAAGTCAGTCAGGACTTCTTTTATATATATAGAAGTGCAATCTAAACTCAATAAAAATAATATTTAAAAAATTTAAATCCACTGTGGTGTAGTGGTTGGACTGGGCTGGAGACCCAGGTTCAAATCACCAGTCTTGCCATAGAGATCTTTGGGTGACCTTGGGCAGTCACTCTCTCTTAGTCTGAGTGATCTCAGAGGTTTGTTGTGAGGATCAGCTGGAGGTGGGAGAAACCGCTGTAGGCTGCCTTAACCTCCTTGGAAGAAAGGCAGGATATAAACATAATAAATTATAGAATCACGCAGTAGGAAGGTGTATTACCCCCCCATGGGCCTGGTCCAGCCAAGGCACCTCACTTAGATTTGAGGACAATCAGAAGGAAAGGGAACCACTTGTGCAGAAGATGATATACAGTTTATTGAATACAAAGTTGGGATATGGATGCAGATTATCAATAAACAAGAAAATAGAAAGCTCATACACGTCCCTCAAGTAGTCGCAGGGCTTCCTGATGTGACGGATGTTGCGTCTAGGGCACTAAGCAGTTTGCTTAGACATGTGTATGTTCTTGGTTCTAAGTGGAAGGCCAAAGGGCAAACTAACCAGGAGGGCGAGAGAAGACCCAGCTATCCCCATTCAGCAGAAGGGTGTGTAAACATCTTTATCTCAAGGATGGTAAAGAATTCACAGCGGCTGGTAGCTGGTGATCTCTTGCCTTCACTGCGGCCCCTGGCTACCCTTCAGGTTTCTCACAGCGATCGAGCTTAACACATCTTTGTTGCTTTTATGGATACTTTAAAGGCCTGTGCTGGACACTGTGAACAGTTCACACTAACTCCTCATCACAATGTCTTCCGGTTATCGATCCCAATACAGGAGGGATTCTGAGTATCACGTAGTCTAACACCCTAGCCAATCCAGGACCTACAATGCAGGATGCAACCGCAGCATCCCTTACAGATGGCCATCTGGCCTCTGCTTAAATACCTCTAGTGACTGTTCATGCTTTGTTCTTGCTACTTCGACCTTCATGACTTATGGTCTGAGGCTGACTGATGTGATGTGCCACCGCTCCATCTAAGGATACGTCACTTCTTATTCTTCCTTTTTTCTTTTTACTATGTCAGTGTTCTCCAACCTTGGGCCCCCAGATGTTTTTGGCCTACAACTCCCAGCGTAGCTGGCTGGGGCATGCTGGGAGTTGTAGGCCAAAAACATCTGGGTCTGCCCTGTGATCAGTCACGATGCTGCGCAAGTCACAAATTATGCTTGCTTACAACTTAGCTTCCATGCACCCACACTTTTCCTTGATCTTTCAGGCCCAAATCCAGATGTGGAGGATGCCTTGCCTGGGACCAGCAAAGATGCCCCACGCTGTCCTGATCCTGCCTTGCCTTATGAAACATCTGAGCCTTACTTACTTGATAGAAGAATCCTGTGAGTTGACCCATGCCAATTTGTTGCTTAGAATCATAGAATAGTAGAGTTGGAAGGGGCCTATATAAGGCCATCGAGTCCAACCCCCTGCTTAATGCAGGAATCCAAGTCAAAGCATCCCTGATGGATGGCTGTCCACCAGCCGCATCTTGAATGCCTCCAGTGTGGGAGAACCCATAACATCCCTAGGTAGTTGGTTCCACTGTCGTATTGCTCTAACAGGAAGTTTTTCCTGATGTTCAGCTGGAATCTGGCTTTCTGTAACTTGAGCCCATGATTCCGTGTCTTGCACTCTGGGATGGTGGAGAAGAGATCCTGGCCCTCCTCTCTGTGACAACCTTTCAAGTACTTGAAGGCTGGTCCCAAGCCATTTAGATGTCCCACATCAGTAGCTTGCAGGATGGGTTACACAGTGAGAGAGAGAGCCCTCTCCTAGCCATAAGTTCAGATGCTTCATAAGGCAATTACAGGACCAGGACAATGTGGGACACCTTTGTTGACCCAGGAAAAGTGTGGGTGCAGTGACATTGTCACCGATCATAGGGGCACGTCTGTTCAGGCCTTACCTTCCCATTGCCTGGTTTTGTGGATCTTGAGTCTGTTGTGATATGTATCACTTTACCAGCTGCAGCACATTGTTTACACATGGAAGAGACAGAATGGCTGTAAACAGGTTTTGTTATGTCTTACTAGAAACCTTGGTTTCTAGACTGTGAGAACAATATGAGCTGGTCACATGGTTTGTATGTTCTGATGACGTGCTAACTTGTTTTCTGTCTGAAGCCATCTTAGAGAGAAGCTGGACTGCTTTCTCTCTTCTTCTTGTTCTTCTTGCTGGACTTTGTTACTGCAACAATGTAACGTCTTTGCTGAGGTGGAGTTAAGTTCAACTTACTCCACTGGATGTAATGCTTGCTATGCATTTATACTCTGCACATGGACTGTAACTAGGAAATGTATACTCTGTAGAACTTTACTTGCTAAGTGAATAAACAGGTAGAATTAGACCTGTGGTGTTACAGAGTGTTTCCTGACTCCATGGATTAATCTGCAACGGAGAAGCTGGAGGCAGTCTGATTACAGGCCAGACTGGGCTGGCCAAGGCTGGCACCGACGCTGCACTCTGCGCAGGAGGGAGGTGAGATCTGGAAGATCTGTGTGTGGAATTTCAGGCGTCTCTTAGCACACAGATAGGATTATAAATCTCCCAACTCTGCTCACACGCGCCAACAGAGTCAACATGAGATAGCCTTAACTCTGGTCTTAAAAAGCCAGTTCTGTTTTTTTATATAAAAATGAATGTATTACTATCCATGATGTTGGTTTCTGTAGTTTTAAAGCCTGCATAAGCTGTTCAGCCAGAGATAGCAGTAGGGCAAAGCACTACTTCTATCATACCACTTTCAAATCTCTTAAAAACTATTGTATCTTTCCAGACTATAAATGAATGTATCCTATGGAGCAGGAAGAAATACATCCAAATGGCAATGGTTGCATTTCACTGGTTCATGCAGCATCACCCTTTGAACACATCCTCTCTAGTAGCTGCAGGCAGATGGAACAGTTGGCAAGAAGAACCAGCAAAAGAAAATCAGAGACTTTTTGCACTCCAAAAAGCTACGTGTTGTTCCCTGCAAACATTGCACGAATGAAGCAGTTTTGCATATACTTGCAAATAAATTCCTCTTCTGCTAGATGGAGGCAGGTGTGCTGTGGGGCACAGAGGTCCTCCTTTTCGTTACCATAAATCAGATTGGGGATGTACAAGACTTGCATTTCAGTTCACAAATCACCCAAACATGTCCTGTTCACAACCCCGAATGCAAACGTGAAGTGAGGTGCAATTTTTTTTTAAAAAAAATGTCCACACATTCACGAACTTGCAATCATATTTGGAAAATGTGTATCTTTTTTTAAAAAAATGCACACTTAAAAAAAAAAAGTCAAGAAAAGTGCACACTTGCAACAAATACACACAGAAATGCACACTTTTCCCATCCCAAATGCAAACTTCCCCATTTGAATGAACCAAAATAACAGGTGGCAAACCAAAAAATGGGGGCGAGACGAACTGAGCTTCAAAGTGAAGCTTGGAGAATTTTGGCAAGCAAAAACATCCCCAGTTCTAAATCAGACTGAGCCCCAGAAAGAGGCCCTGGTGGTGGGGGTGGGTGGGTGGCATTCTCAAACTAGGCCATCCAGCTGGGGCCAGACATTTTTCTGCCTGAGGTGGAAGAGCAAATGGCACCCCTCCCCCCCCCCCAAGTCAAGGATATTTATCACCCAAAGCTGGCACAGCTCTTTGGGCATGTGAGGCAAAAAATCCCTCAAAACACCTCTCCGCCTTCCTAGCCATAACAGTACAATCCTAACAAATATGCTGCCCTCTCATGATGACACCCCAAACCTGCTGCCTAAGGCAGCTGCCTTACTCTGCCTAATCACAGAATCATAGAATAATAGAAAAGTAGAGTTGGAAGGGGCCTCTAAAGCCATTGAGTCCAACGCCCTGCGCAACGCAGGAATCCAAGTCAAAGCATCCCTGACAGATGGCTGTCCAGCTGCACCTTGAATGCCTCCAGAGTGGGAGAGCCCACCACGTCCCTAGGTAGGGTGGGCTCTGCTTTCAGCAGTCAAGCACCTTCCCCTTACCTCTTGCACCAGCATGCTTCTGCTATAGCCCTGTCAGACTGGGCTTTGATCTGCCATCCAGACCAGAGCGTCCATTCCCCCTGAGCACTCAGTCAGCTGGCCTCAAGGGCCAATCCATGCCAACTAGGCCCCAGAGCTGGCTCCTTCATCTGAGCATTTTATCTCATACGCAAGGCCATTGCCTGCCCTTGCACCTGCTCACCATATTTGATGGATGTTCTGGATTCAACCCATGCCACGTTTCATCTACACTCCTGCCTTTGGCCCCTCTGTTCCTTAATTACTGCTCTGGACTCAACCTCTGCCTGTTTTGGACTGCACATTTGTCTCTGGCCCCCTTGGACCTGACTGCCTAGAGCCTGACTCATGCCAAGGCTTGACATACATCCCCTACCCAGTATTTGAGATTTCCTCCAGCCATTATGGACGTTGACCATCTTCAGATCCTGGGGAGCTAGAAACTTCCTCTTTTAAAAGTGGTTCTCAGAATGCAGGATCCGATTCCTTTGCCGAATCCCAAAGGCTGTGTTTGTGTGTGGCTGCAAATACAGAACTGCCGTGGCCGCACAATCCTGCCTCAACTCTCTGGCAAACTTGCCCGAAACTTTAAATGCCTGACAACCTTTATCTGCCACATCCATTATGTCCTCCTTTATCAGGCTGACACAGGAGATAAGGCCAGAAATAGGATTCTTAACCTTATTCATTGGCATAAAAGGCACCAAAATCTATCACGCACTGATTTTGAATTTGAAACCTGGAAGCCGAGAGAGAGTGTTGGATTAAATGAGTCATGAGGAATGTAAGAGATTGTCTTCTGTGTGTGTGGAGCACTTCCAGTCTGGGCAATTAGAAAAGGGAGATTATCAGGTCTGCACATCTCTCACTTTTCCTTGCTCTTCTTTGCACTTGAAGTGGACTATTTTCATCTCACAGTCAGGAGTAAATCAGCAAAGACCCATTCACTATGAAGTATTAAAGAATGCCCAAAGATCTTTTCTGGTGTGCTAACTGATTCAAATCCACTGGCTTAAACTGGCAGGCAAGTAGTGCTGACTGTCTTGTCTGATTCAGGCTCTGCAGGAGTTTGATGGAATGAGATAAAAACCCACCGTGCTAAATAGGCTGATGTTCCTGTGAAAATTATTCTCATTCCTGTGTCAGAAAAATGTTGCACATTGTGTGAGGGAATATCAGGGGTGGGAAATAGAGGGCCCTCCAGATGTTGGTAGACTGCAACTCCCATCAGCCCTAGCCAGCATAGCCAATGGTGAGGTATGATGGGAATTGTAGTCCAACAACATCTGGAGGGCCAAATGTTCCCTATGTATGAAATCTATATATAGCTGTCTGGGGCATGCTGGGAGTAGTAGGCCAAAAACATCTTGGGACTCAAGGTTGGAGAACACTGTGCTAGATCAAAAACCTAGGGCAGTGTGATTCGAGAGCCAGTGTGGTAGTGGTGAGAGTGTTGGACTGGGACTCAGGAGATCCTGGTTCTAGTCCCTGCTCGGCCATGAAACTCACTGGGTGACTTTGGGCCCATCACAGACTCTCAGCCTAACCTACCTCACAGGGTTGTTGTGAGGATAAAATGGAGAGATGATTGTGTAAGCCACCTTGGGTTCCTTGCAGGAAAAAATGCGAGGTATAAATATAATAAATAAAATAAATAAATAATGCAGGTCACATGCTGAAGCTAAGCAGGTATGAGCCGGGGGGGTCAGTGCTTGGATGGGTGATTGCCTGGGCTGCCCATATCTGTTCTCCTGCATTGAGCAGGGGGTTGGACCCGATGACCTTATAGGCCCCTTCCAACTCTACTGTTCTATGATTAATGGGGGAACATTTTGTGTGACCTGCTCAGATAGTGGGTATGGTTTGGTAAGCGAACCTTGCAAGAGATGCCAAGTTCAGAATTGAAGAAGTGATGATGACCTAAAATTTCAGCCTTGAAACTTGGCAATATGAAGCATCTTCTTAATGTTTCACATTTGAATGCTCACATGCATCATTTGTGTTGTCAACTTTGCAACAACTTTGAAAGGTAGGTCAATATTATTATGCTCCTCTTGTAGAATATAATAAGAATTAATGCACATATTAAAAATGCCTGCCCTTGTTCTTTGGGCATTACTTTCAATTGGAGCCGAAATGACTGCCCCCCCCCCAATTCTCCTCAAACATCTCCTGTAACAATTTTGATGGTGAATTCTCAGAGTGTTTTCTGGATGTACAAATATTCAGAGAATATTCAGTGAATATTTGAAATCCATAGTCAGTGAATATTTGAATATTTTGACATCCAATAATTTTGCAGTCGCGGTTCACATGTGGCAGTATCTCACATGTAGCAGCAGCCAGTGACATGCAGTAGCTCTTAGTAAATGCTTCACTAATTTTATTAATTATTGAAAGAAATAATATCTTTATACTGTATAGATGGGGAAAATATACCAAGGTGCTGAATTTTCATAGCAAAATTTGATTCTGAAATATGAACTTAGGGGGTACATTTCAACATGCAAATACAATAGAATTTGATAGAGCAATTTTAAAATCAGTAGAAATAAGATCCAATTTCAATTTTAGCCTGAAGAACTTTCAGGTCTTATTTATTCATCTCTCTCTCTCTTTCTAATATGACACCTTATAACATAATGTTCCCAGAGTGGCTCACACAATAAAATATCTTGAAGATGTAATAGCAGTGGGCAGCTTTAGTCTCAAAGACAACAATCCTTCCTTTGGGATTCTCAGAACGTAGGTCCAGTTCTTGTATTGCCTTAGTGGGCTTAAGACGCCAACAGGGCTAGACGTGGCTGGGAACCCTTGCATCTTTGTGCCGTTGCCCTGCGTGGGTGAGAGATCATAGAGAGCAATTGGAGAGCATCTTCATAAAGAAGAAAGACAGAAAGAACTTGAGGTTTTGTGTGTGTGTGTGTTTTTTTTAAAAAAAATTCAAATGTGCAAAAAAGTGAAATGGACAGATCCATCCATCTAGGCCAGGGATGGGCAACCTCGGGTCTGTGAGCCAAATCTGGCCAGTTTAGGATTCCAATCTGCCCCCCTGTGGGTTCCCAAGATGTCCATGCCCCTTTCCTCTGGTCCTGCCACCTTTCCCCAACTACTGATGCTTTCTGGGCTTTTTCATGCTCCCACCACCCACGTTCTAAAGAGGTTGAAATGCTTCTCCTAAGGCTTAGTGACTGGCAGTAAGAGCTTTAAGCTAAACTATGCTGGGATTTTTGCCCCACCCCCTTTTGCCCTTGACCACGCCCCTTGTGCCTTTGGCCCCACCCACCACTGGAATGTGGCCACCAGGAGCATCTCTGCAATGGAATTTGGCTCTCAGGCTGAAAGAGGTTCAGCACCACTGCCCTAGTAGCTACTCACCTTCAAGGCTGCCTACAGGTCAACACTGAGAGCCAAGTGGCCATGGCTACTGCATAGCTGCTTCCCAGGAGGCTCTGGCAACCTGGGTCATGGCCAATGTGATGTAGCAGATAGCGCTGGAAAGATAAGGCTTTGGTTCAAATCTCCACTCGGCTGTGAAGCTCCTTGGGTGGCCTTGGGGAGTCACTATTTCTCAGCCTAAACCTAGCACACCACCTTGAAGTGAAGATGACACGGGGGAGCCCCACAGTGGGAGAGCCCTAGGTGCGCTTCTTAGAGGATAGATGGGGACAGGCATGTGGTAAATAAGTGGGAAGCAGAGAGCCATGCATGGATGCAGAGGCTGAGGAACCAGTGGTAACAAGAGAGGAAGTCCCAGGCCTGAGCACCACTGCAGAACCAAAGACACACCACACCACACCACACCACGCCCAAGCCTCAGTCCAAGATGCTGGAGACCCCCAAGCCAGGGACTCTCAAGGCTAAAGCAACAGCTGCAGGCCTGCAGACCCTGAGCCCACCTCCAGCACTGGGCCAGCACAGTGCAGGCAGCATGGCCGGCAGGAGCTCTTGGAGAAAAGAAGGGATGCTCGGCTCCCACCCAGAGGCCCGCCCCTCTAAGGCTCCCCACTTCACAGGAAAGGGTGGAGTCTGCGAAGCAGCTTCTCTGGACTGAAGCATAAAAGGCTTCAGTCTGGTCTCAGACTGCAAGCTGCTCACTAGGAACTCTCGCTGCTGCTGTACTGAGCCCTGTGGGCTCCCGCTTGGGACCAGAACACCATACAGGGGGTTGTTCCTGGACTGTATCACGTGTGTGTGTGTGTGTGTGTGAGAGAGAGAGAGAGAGAGAGAGAGAGAGAGAATTTGCATGATTGAATGCTTTACTGTGCCAGGGGCAGCCGTACATATACACAACTATTACATTCCAGTGAAGGTTAGGTTACTCCTCCTTCCTAACACCTGGAGGGAGGTTTTATTTTGTTAAAAAAAATAGAGAGGAATATTCAACCATATAATCACAGCCCACCCTAAACCTAGGAACATCGGAAGCTGCCTTATCCTGAGTCAGACCCCTGGTCCATCTAGCCCAGTATTGTCAGCACTGACTGGCAGTGGCTCCCCAGGGTTTCAGCCAGGCAGGGAGTTTTCCCGGCGTTACCTGGAGATGCCGGGGATCGAACCTGGGACCTTCTGCATGCAAAGTGTGTGCTCTGCCTCTGAGCTACGGCCACTCCCCAACCTGGGCAATCTGAAGCGATACAGTCCAGGGACAGTTTTACCATCTTATTATTGGAAGTAGGCCAGCCTTCCCCAACCTCGCACCCTCCATATGTGTTGGAGTTCAACTCCCGCCATCCCCAGCCAGCTGACAAGGGATGATGGGAGGTGTAGTCCAACATATCTGGAGGGCACCAGCTTGGGGATAGCTGAACTAGACCTGTGTCAAGGAAGGCACGCATTTGTCTTTCTGTTCCCTAGAACAGACTCTAGCCCTGCATTTCAAGGGGCGCAAAAGCACTGCTGCCCTTAGACATTTTCATACCTGAAGGAAAATGGCAAATAATCACCTACACACACACATGAATTCCTCTCTCCTTCCCCACTGTCTTTAAAATTCATGGAGGTTGGAAATGGAAAAATGGCTCCCTGCCCGAATCTACAGCCCAAAGTAGTACTTCACATTACTTCATAGTAAGGCTGGCTCTGCAACTGAGAGACCCTGCAGATGTTCACTTACGCTAAACAATAAAGTCACATAAAATATAGGATTCAATTTCTTATGTCTTTGGAGTCGGTATCAAAAAAGGCATTTCCTGAGCGTGTATGAGCCTCAACGACTATTCTGGTTAATGGATAAAGGAAATGACTCTCAAGTATGATTTCTATTTTTGTCTCTCCTATCCCACTTTTGTTTAGCGATACTTTTGATTTCCCTGGATGCTCAGTAAGTAGTTCCGGGAGGATTCACATACCAATCCGACAGTAATTTGTCCGAATTCTGCCCACTCTGCTACCTCTGTGGTGTTATATGCAAATGCTGTCATGATATTTCATTCATGAAGGCAGTGGAAAAGATGCGGGAGATCACTCTTTGCAATTTCTCCATCATGCCTCTTTTGCATTCAATATCCATTAAGGTAATTATCCACTAGTTTATTATTGATTCGATTTAATTTGTACCCCACCTTTCTACCAAGAAAAATGGCACTCGAGGCAGTTGTCATAAGAAACATAAAAAATACAAATGCAGACAGACAACAAGACTTCTAGCAAGGATCAGAACTTGCAAATAACAGAAAATAACTGTCAAAGTGTGTCAAAACAAACATTCCTGCTATAAAGGAGAAACATTCAAGCCTCCCAAAATGTAAGAACCCCGACCTAGCAGCTGCTGCATCAACAAATGGGCTTGTAGGGTTGGGCAGAAAAGCTGTGCCAATGCAATGCATTTGGCAGCCAGCATATGGGGCCACAGCCTCCTCAGAGGGCCCACCACCTCAACACTTGACTACCTGCCCTTATCCATTCCCCAGTAGGATAAGGCTCCAGTGTCCACCATTTCCTGGCAGAGACCATTTGGTTTCTCTCACGATATCCTTGATCAGTCCAGGGCATTGCAGGGGCTACTGAGAATGGTGACCACCATTTTGTTTTCCCCACAGTGCCCTACACAATGTCTAGACCAGGGCTTTCCAACCTTGGGATCCCAGATGTTGCTGGACTACAGCTCCCAGAATCCCTTGCCATTAGCCATGCTGGCTGGGTATGCTGGGAGCTGTAGGCCAGCAACATCTGGGGACCCAAGGTTGGAGAGCCCTGGTCTCTAGAGCATTTGGGGGGAAACAAAATGGCAGATGATGAGAGACTGCCTGCCTCCCAGAGCAGTTACAGCAGTGGAAAAGAACAGAAAAATCAGCTACTCTGCTGTGCTATATGTTAGCCTGCCCCCTCCAGAAGTCTTAGGAGCACCCACATAGGAGGGGGGAGTATTAGAGGGCATTTTGGCCAAGGAATCCCTGAAAGCTGGAGTTGGCCCTGTTATAGTAGCACTGAGCAATAACTATCCATGCAGTCAAAACATTTGCTGAAATTCTCCTTATAATAACTAGCCAATTTCAGATATGGGAAATTGTCAGATATAGATTTTTATTATTTATTTATTATTATATTTATCAATCGCCCATCTGGCCGGTCACCCGGCCACGCTGGGCGATGTACAATTAAAATACAGTAAAACACAATAAAATATAATGATTAAAACAATATAAAAAATTCTTATTAAAAACCTAACCCACCCCATATTCCCGCCTGAACAGCCATGTTTTTAATGCACGGCGGAAGCTCATCACGGAGGGGGCATGGCGAAGGTCACTAGGGAGGGAGTTCCATAATGTGGGACAAGATTGTGATCATCGGTTCTCTTCAGCATTTTCAGAGCATTAGCTACAAGATTTTATCAGTTAGAAATGTCTGAATTGTAGCTTGGTATAAGGTGGAGAACTAATAATAGATGCTCGATGTCTTCTGGGATGAAATTCTAGGCTACTAGAAATCGTGGCTGGGCTCCCAAGAAAAGTCAAAATTCAATTATTAGAAAATTAGTTTAAAAATGGAATCTATTTGCATACGATGATCTTGTAAGGGCACTGAACATGATGTTCTGGTACTTCTGTCCACTGTTCTTCCATCATGTACCTTATTAAAATTCTGTCTGAAGCTGATCTGTCCCTCCAGGACTGTGAGAAGACAAATGTGACCCACCATGATTAACATGCTAATGTATGCCATTTCCTGGTATTCCATTACAGGGCTAATTCTATGTGCTACATACAGTGCCATTCCATTATCCACACTGCAAGTAAACTGGAGGGCTGCCTTGAGTTTTTATTCACACTAGCCTGTTGTG
Organism: Shinisaurus crocodilurus; assembly: GCA_021292165.1. NCBI lineage: Eukaryota > Metazoa > Chordata > Lepidosauria > Squamata > Shinisauridae > Shinisaurus > Shinisaurus crocodilurus. The sequence goes on from CM037877.1 coordinate 255,345,409, forward strand.
AAATTTGACAAAGGATCACGCATTGCAACCTTGGCTTTATTTGAAGTCATTTTTATTAACGACTTGGCTGAGGAGGTGCAGGGAATGCTTATCAAATTTGCAGATGACACAAAACTGGGTGGAACAGCTAATACTCTGGGAGACAGAAACAAATTTCAAGTGATCTCGATAGGCTGGAGCTCTGGGCCGGAAACAACAGAATGAAATTTAATAGGGATAAATGCCAAGTGCTGCACCTAGGAAAAAGAAACCAAATGCATAGTTACAGGATGGGGGATACTTGGCTCAACAATACTACAAGTGAGAAGGATCTTGGGATTGCTGTAGATCACAAACTGAATATGAGCCAGCAATGTGATGTGGCTGCAAAAAAGGCAAATGCTATTTTGAGCTGCATTAATAGAAGTATAGCTTCCAAATCACGTGAAGTACTAGTTCCCCTCTACACAGCACTGGTTAGGCCTCATCTTGAGTACTGCGTCCAGTTCTGGGCACCACACTTGAAGAAGGATGTAGACAAACTGGAAGGGGTTCAGAGGAGGGTAACAAAGATGATTAGGGGGCTGGAAACAAAACCCGATGAGGAGAGACTGAAAGAACTGGACATGTTTAGCCTTCAAAAGAGAAGACTGAGCGGGGATATATGATAGCACTCTTCAAGCACCTGAAAGGTTGTCACACAGAGGAGGGCCAGACAGAATCTCTTCTCGATCATCCCAGATTGCAGGACATGGAATAATGGGTTCAAGTTACAGGAACCCAGATTCCACCTAAACATCCTAGACAGTCATGGGATATTTCAGAGTCCCAGATCTGACCTCAGGAACTTGCTCTGAGATGGTTGGAGAAGGGACTCTGAGCTCGGAGCGCCTCCCCCCCCCCCATGCAACTAGCATGGAAAGAACTGCACTGGCTGCTTCTCCAAGGTCACAAATGCGACCTCAGAGAAGGGCTTCTGTGGGTGTTCCGGGGGACAGGGAAGGGAGGAGACAGGCACCACCAGAATATGACGTATCCCCATGCACTCTGGGGCGTGACACTTAGACAGCTGCAAATCAACCGTCTAAGTATTTTGCAGGGCAGGAAAAGTGCGGAGGCGACCTTTGCTTCCGTCCTCCTCCAGCCCTGCATAGGATGCCCGTAATCCTCGGAGATTTGAGGGTTACGGGCATCCCGACTGGACTGCGCCCTGAGAGAAACCAACATTGACAGATACGTCCAAATCTGCTTCTAATACAGAAGAGGGTGTGGCGGAATGACAGGCAGAAGCCCAGGGAGGGGCCAAGCTGAACATTCCAGAGGCTCTGATTGGTTGAAGCAGAGCGCATAGAACCCCAGGGAGTTGGCAGTTAAGGGTTGTTGGTTGTCAGTTGGGGAAGAGAGTGGGTTGGAGTGAGAGAGGGAGTGGAAGGTTAGTAGAGTAGGTAGGGAAAGGTGGTACTGAAGAGAAGAGTTCAGACAGGAAATCTAGGACTAAGGTGTGAGAAAGCAAACGTGAAGGTGTTAGTGTAGAACAATTCACAGGCATTTCCACTTAGGGAGTGAAGGACCTTCTGTCTGAGGAAGAAGGAGAAACTCTGGACTAATGTGAGGGACAGTTAAGTTCCCTAGTCTGATACTGTAACTTTCAAGTAACCAAGCCAAGTTGATTTACAGTGTGGCTCACACTGGCTCAGCTTGTCTGAGTGCGGAAAGCTAAGCAGGGTCAGGCCTGGTTATTACTTGGATGGGAGACCCCTCCCATAGTTTCCTGCATTGAGCAGGGGGTTGGACTTGATAGCCTTGTAGGCTCCTTCCAACTCTATGATCTATGAAATCTATACAAAGAGCACCGTATAACATCTGGCTGCCTTTAACCTGAATCTAAGCAAAGAACAAGTTTGAATGTAACTGTTGAAAATTCCAAGTTATCTGTTCCTGAGTTGAATATCAGTTTAGAGACTTTGTTAGAACAATAAATCAACCTTTTTATTCAAAGTTCTAATTCTCCAGAGTCTGACTGGTGACAGGAAAGTAAGAAGTGAATTAACGGAGGGGCACCCTACTTCAAGTAATCAAATAAAACAAACTGCTTAATAAAGACAAACAAAAGTGGGTGAACAGCTACATATAAGACCTAAGACACATAATCGGCTAACACAACTTTAAAAGACAGCTTAAAGTCTGAAGTGACCCATACAAGGGGGCGCTTGGTGAGAGCGAAGTACACATTGAGGGTGTGGGCTTTGGAGTGAGGGGTCCCATCCACTACAGAGGGTAATATTCAAGCTTCACCCATTTTGGATAAACTAGCTGCTCTGCTGTGCTGATACTTTCAGAGACCAATGTTTCATGTATCTTTGTGCCAATAAGGTTCCTGTTAAGAATGGCATATTGGATATTTTCTGGCATCACACCACCCTCAACGTAACATTGCTATATTCAGGATAGGGGTCCCCATGTTCTAGATTGGTTTCCTTCATACTCTGTGGAGAGTAGCAGTGGTGTCCGTGGGGAGCAGCATTGGCAGCGGGAGGAGGAATATTTATCCTTGCTTGATCAGAGTCTGAGGTTCTAGAGGAGCCTGGACTGCTCACTTTACTTTCCAGATAGTTAGAAGTCACTTTGTACATCAGCTGACAATATAACTGTTGTTTGACTTGAATATTTGAACTGTATACATGTTCCTTTGGAACTGCATATTTCCCCCTGGATCTGCACATTTTTAAAAACCTGATTGTACATATAAAAAAAATCCCTGAAGGAGATGCTGTTTCCCAGTGGACCTAATTTGGCACTAAGGCCTCAAGCAACATATCTATTCTCTGTTTCTACTACTTACTAATTAGATTTATATTCCATGTCTTCTCCAACTCAAGGTGGGACCCATACTTCTTCCCCTCTATTTTATCACAACAGCCCTGTGAAGTAGGGTAGGCGGAAACATAGTGACAGCCCAAGGTGAACCAATGCATTTCATGGATGAATATGGATTTGAACCGGGGTCTCCCCACCTAGTCTTAGTCCAACACTCTAACCAACACAACTGACAGTTGTCAACGTTTGCCTTGTTGGTGAAGGATGTTAGCCAAAATATAATGACGGGACCTTATTTGCAGGGGGGGGGCAGGTGACTCCTATGTCAGTGGGGCTCCGTATCCATTGCAGCTTTTATTCTGAGCTTTATAGGAGCATAGTACTCCATGGTGGTGAACCTATTTTGGGGATGGAGTTCAACACCATGGATAGGTCCTATAAAGAAGCTCTCATTTTGAGCTTTATAGAATGAACAAATGAAATCAAAACGTTTCAGCCACCTGCCATATACATCATTTACTTCCTTAGTGGATAAAAGTGGTGTTTATGAGCTGTCACCTGTTAGTATCCATGGCAGCCTTAATTTCAAGAGGAGAAAGAGAGAGAAAACAAACAACAGGTGGCAATGCATGAAACAGTGCTATGGCTCTTGACAAAATGTGATTCTCCTCTCCTCTTCTCCCCCCCACCCGAGCAGATGTGTGCAGTTCCTTTGTCTCTCACTTCTCTTTAAATAGGACCAAAAGAATCCTAGAAAAAAAAAACAACTCCCCCAGATATGTATCTTTCACAATGGTGGCTGTTTGGTATGACCTTATAAAAGCCCTGCTCTGCAAGATTTAATGGTACCAGTGGTAGATTGGGAATGAAAGGCAGTCTGAGCAAGCTACAGTATCTTTTGGGAGCATAGAGATCTGCGCGGGCACATTTGCAGAACGTATGGCCTCTGACAGAGGCTCCAGTGGTGCCACTAGGGCAGTGTTCTCCAACCTTGGGTCCCCAGATGTTTTGGGCCTACAACTCCCAGCATGCCCCAGCCAGCGGCCGTTTTAAGACCTGTTGCCCCGGTTTCTACACCAAAACCGCAGCAACAGGGTTCAGCCGCGTCGGCGCAGGGCCCGTCGCGTCACAGCCAGAAATGAGGCGACGGAGCCCGTGCGGGCGGCACGACGAACCGAGCAGCAGTGTACCGAGTGGCGCAGCAAGGTAAGCCCGTGAATATAGGGGGGCTGCGAGTGGGGCCGATTTTGGCCTCACTCCAGCCCCCCGATATTTGTGGTGACATCCCTACTCCAAGTTGTCACTCTTGTTCCTGTTTAAGTGCTTGGAAAGGGTATGTGAGGAGGAGGAGGAGGAGGAGGAGAGGAGGAGGAGGAGAACCAGGAGGCTCCAGGGATCAGCAGTGGGCACCCTGAATTAGTGTGGCCCTTGGCAGGTGCCCAACGATATCGACCCCCTGATGAAGGTCCTCACATATGGGTGAGTTGTGCCAGTGCAGTAACTGAAACTGGGAACCTTGCGTGAGCAGTGCGATATATAATTCAACCCAATTTCAGACAATTCTCCCTCCCACTGCAGCAGCCTAGTAAGACACATTTCACAGTGTTCTGTAGGTCCCCCTGCCCTGGCTCTCTGCAGAGGCTTTTCTGGGGGGCAGGTAAATGGGGGAGAAGGGAAGGGAAAGGTCGATTGTGCAATCTGCCTTCTGCTCAGGCAATACTGCATTTTGCCCCTTATGGTAGGGTAGCCCAGAGGTGGTGTGAGGTACCGAAAAGATCCAGGGCTCAGGTCCACAGGACAAACAAAATGCACACATTTGCATATGCTAATTTACATCTGCTCTAATGTCTGTGTGTGTGCCTTAAGGACCCTGTCTCCTAGGGACACCCCTGTCTGTAAAAAGGGATGTATGGACAGGGGAGAGGAGGGCAATTGATTTCAGAAAGAAACCTCAGGTAGAAAGATTCGGGGGGGGGGGCAGCAGGAGGTGAAACACATGTGGGCAAAGAGCCAGCTCATCCAGGGGGATCCGATGCAACAGAGATCATCAGGGGCCCCTGTACCTTGATTTCAGCAAGTGCCCACAGACAGCAGGGTGGTGGGGCAGAGGGCCTCCCAGAGACTCGGGGCCCCAAATGAAAGATTCAGGGCTGCAGCCCTAGGGGGTCACCCCCTAACACCACCTCTGGGGCAGGGTATAGATCTCAATGAATAATAACCTGGCTAAACCTTAATTTGATTATAATCAAACTGAGTTAGTGGCCTTTTCAAACGGATAACGAAAATGCTTTCTTTTTCGTATTGATGTTGTTGAACGGGAAGTCCCCATTGCACCGTTTCCTCCCATTTCCTGCATTTTCAGCTTCATTCCTCTCAGATTCCTTTGAGAGCTGTTAATCAATTTCTGATGAGATGATGGACATTTTTTCTTTAATTTCATCAACTGAGTAATTAATCAAGGTTCCCTAAATGATGAATTTCCAGCTCAACATATTTTTTTTCTCCAGACATTTGGCACTTCAGCTTTTGAGAACTTGAGGTGAAATGGCTGATCTTGCATCATTCAAAACGAGTTAAGCACTTCAAGTATTCATTTAAAAAAAAATCAAAGTAAATGAAAACAGATTTAATTGCATTTGAAGACCAAACTTCTCGAATGACAACATAAGAAAGGCAGATCCAATTTCATTGCACAAACATTCACTCCGACTAGCAGAACCTAAACTCACAAAGAGTGAGTTCTGCTCTCACACAAAGATGGGAATCTAACTGCATCACTCATCCATGTACCATATACTTAGAGTGGGATTTTGGTCCCACCCAAGTTGGATTTGGGTTTCTAAGAGTTTGTGTTGAACATGGGGTGTGGGTGTGTGGGGTGGCTATGGCAACATGGAGGCATGGTTCATACCTCACAGGACAGCCTTGATCTGATTCACAAATGTCTAGCTTCCCAAGCCTACTAACCAGCTACTAGAACCCTTCTCATAACTTAGGACCAGGGTATCTTAAGGACAACTTGCTCCTACATGAACCTTCATTGGCTTTAAGAATTCTTTAGGTGCCCACTTCTAATGAGATTAGGATGCAGGACCAGCTCCGGGTTTTTGAGGGCTCTTAAGAACATAAAAAGAGCCATGCTGGATCAGACCAAGGGTCCAACTAGTCCAGCATTCTGTTCAAACAGTGACCAACCAGCTGCCCACGGGATCCCACAAGCAGGACATGAGTGCAACAGCACCTTCCCACCCATGTTCCCCAGCAACTGGTGTACATAGACATACTGCCTCTGATATATAGTCATCAGGACTAGAAGCTATTGATAGCCTTCTCCTTCATGAATTTGTCCATTCCCCTTTTAAAGCTTCCAAATTGGTGGCTACATCTTGTGGAAGTGAACTCCATAGTTTAACTCTGCACTGTGTGAAGAAGTCCTTCCTTTTCTCTGTCCTGAATCTCCTACCAATCGGCTTCGTGGGAAGACCCCTTTGGGTTCTAGTGAGAGAGGGAGAAAAATGTCTCCACTTGGGCAAGACACCCTCAATGGGCTCCCTCCCTCCTCACCAATAATGTGGAAATTTTAAAGAAAGTAGCCACCTTTCACCCATGTAGAGTGAAAGCTGTGTGGAGTGAAAGTATGTGAAGGATTGTTGAAAGTAAGATAAAGAATGAAGTCAGAATGTCTGTAGAGCAAAAGTCAACATAACATATGTTTATGTAAACATACCATTCGGAAGCACTCCCTTATAAGGATAGATCATGCGTTGTTCCTGTGCTGACAACATAGAATTTTGTATTGTTCTTGTGTGTGTGTGTGTGTGTGTGTGTGTGTGTATGACCGGATACCCCAAATAAGGTTATTGGTTTCTTCCAATTACAGATTCCTTCTTTGCATGGGTATATGCTCCCCCCTATAAAACCCTGGAGCTGTGTTTGTGAGTTTGTACTTTCCTTGTATCTGTGCCAGAAATTTACCTCTGATCAGACTAATAATAAAGTACTTGGTTTACTGAAAGTAGAGTGGTTTATCTTTCCAGTGGACCTCCAGATCGGACAAGGAGTAATTCCACTACACCACCATTGTCACCAGCTGTGATTGCTCCTCGTTCCCCGTCTCATCATTGCTACCACTTGCTAACCTGATAGGCAGAGAGATACCGAACAAGCAGGCAGCAGCATCTACTGCTCTTCCTTCTAACCACCACCATCATCTGGCTGAGAGCGGGAGGCAGGTGAGCAAGGAAGATGCAGCGATGAAGCGGAGGAGCATGTCCACGGAGCTCTTGTCAGTGGGCCCCTGCTAGGGCCAGGACAGGTGCCCAAACATCCCAGCCCTTCACGCCGGCTCTGTTCAGATGGAATGAGCATAGATGGGAGCGTCTTTGTAGTGACTTTCTTCCCTCAGCGTGTATGCCTGTTGACTAGTCTTTTGAGTTTTATGGTGCAATCTTACATATGTTTTCTCAGAGGTAAGCCATATTAAGTCCGATGGATCTTACTCCCAAGTAAGTGTGCATAGTAAGGGTGATTAGAGTTCAAGCTTGTTGGATTAGTTTCATTTTTTTTTTAATTCTAAAACCTCCACATCTACCAACCAGAGCCAAGTACAAAAGGCATGCATCATGTAGAATTAAAGAACAGGGTGCTTCTGAGCACATTCTGAGCTGAGCAATTTGTTTTCTGTACCAAAACTGAACTGAGCTTACACACCATCCTTTCACACAGAGCTCCACTTCTGGTTTCACACGCTTTCATCATTTTACCAGCCTAGCTATGTGGAAAAGTCACGTTGTTGTTGCTATTTTTAAATAACTGAGAGCCAGAAACCCTTGCTGATCTACTGCAAATCATCCTGATCTACCTTCTCCCCACTCCTGGTGTAAATGATTGCAGTAGGGTGGCCGGGTGGCCTACATTACAGAGGACAGTCCTCTATTTGAAGGAGTCCTCTCTTGGAAGGCCTATCCAGTTCAAGTCCAGCTTAACGATGAAGAACCACAAGAAAGGCGAGCAGGGACTTTGCAGTAGCCCATCAACACATAACAACCTGGACAGCAGACTGACACACGGGGGTCAGTCTTTTTCCCACTGCGGTGAGATGTATGTATTCCTATTTAAATTATAGTTATTATTTCTAAATTTGCATCTACACATTTGAATCAGCATGTGCAAATGTTATGCAATTTGGGGTCCTCTTCTGTCCTCTTTTTGAGTATGCATTTCCTCTTTTTTGCTGCTACGTAAGTGGCCACCCTAGACTGCAGCCTTAGGTACCACATAAAAGTGTTTTTATTTGCCCAGGTCTTTTAATTCAGTTGGCAGCTCTTTTGAATGCTGCTGGGTTGTGTTTTTTTAAGAGTTCTTTTAGGGTGTTTAGCTTTCAGTAGCTGCAGCTTTAATGTTGTTGAGAAAGATCTTCTGGTGCTTTATTGTAGTTTTTAATATGTTGGTTTACTACTCAGCTGCCTGTTGTTGATTTTGCTGGGTTTCGTTCTGTCCATTTTCATTGTTCATTAATTTTGTTGTTTTAATCATTGGTTCTTTAATTTTAAACCACCTTGGTGAGATGGGATGTAAACACATTAAGGGTGCAATCCTATGTAGTCCTGGCTGGGGCATGCTGGGAGTTTATGCCTTTTTTTTCATGTCTAAATGTGCATAGGCTTGCACCTTAAATCATAACTGGAGAGGATAGTTCTTCTAGCTAATGGCATAGGCTCTCAGTTGCAGGATTCACCTGGATATGTACGGAGCAGTTGTGGCATTAAGCTGCACATACAGAGACCCAGTTGCAGGTACCATGTGCCAAGATGGTTGTGTGAAGGCTGACACTGTGCTAATACACACAGGAGCCCTGTCTGTATTAACTTCCCACATGCTGCTGCCAACACTTGAAATGCTTCGGTTGCAGCAACAATGCCATCTGCACCATAAAACTTACTCCAGATTCACAGCAGTGGAGATGATGGTGACGCAGCAGGGTTGTGGGATACAAGTCAAATACGCATACACAGGGGAGGCTGGTGACTCCTGTGTCAGTGGGGCTCATTATTATTATTATTATTATTATTATTATTATTATTATTATTATTAACATTTATTTATCGCCCATCTGGCTGGCAACCGGCCACCCTGGGCGATGTACATAAGATAAAAACAGAATAAAATACATTTAAAACAGTATAAAATTTTAAAATCTTAGCCCACCCCATATTCCCGCCTGAACAGCCAAGTTTTTAGTGAGCGGCAGAAGCTCAGCAGAGAGGGCGCATGGCGGAGGTCACTAGGGAGGGAGTTCCATAACTTGGGGGCCACCACAGAGAAGGCCCTCTTCCTAGTCCCCACCAGCCTGGCTGCTCTGGCTGATGGGACAGGGAGAAGGCCATCCGTGGCAGATCTTGTTGAGAGGCCTACTTGATGTTGCTGGAGAGGCGCTCCTTGAGATAAACTGGGCCGAAGCCGTGTAGGGTTTTAAAGGTCAAAACCAACACCTTGAATTCGGCTCGGCAAGCAACTGGTAGCCAGTGCATTGGTTTGTTTGAGCTTTATAGGAGCTTTCCATGGTGCTGAACTCCATCCCCAAAATAGGTTCACCGCCATGGAGCACCGTGGATAGGTCCCATAAAGCTCAGACAAAAAGATGCAATGGATAAGGAGCCCCACTGACACAGGAGTCACCCCAGCCTCCACTGGACATGCATACATACATACATAGGCCATATACAGTACAGCCTCTGGGGATTCCCCATCCAGTCTGCAAGCTTATTTTGCTATTATCCTCGATCACTGGTCATAGATGAGAAGGTATTTAAAAGTATTCCACCTTTACCCTGCAAATAAGCAAGCTGTTGCAGGATTCTGAGCTGTGCATTTTGTAGGCAGCGTAGGGGGCATGCACGGTGCATTTAATTATGCACCCCATGCGAGAATAACCTGCCTCTTTGTCCTTGGATTGTATGGGATGGATAAGAATGTCACCCCATCTAATTCTCATCCTGGGTCCTAACTCATATGCTTGACAGTCTCCCTCACCTGGCTGCAAGAAGCCCCCTCAGCGGAAGACACGTCGTTCAGTGACAGAGCCTGCTGCACTTGATTGATTCAAGTTTTTGGGCTACTGGCATGCTGTGTCTAAGATGGTATGAATTACAGGAAGTGGAGCGACATCACTGGGAGCATGATGGTGCCAGACTTTGTAGAGGCTCAGCAGGAAAACAATTTGATTGTCTTTTATGAGTGTTTGTCTAATTAAATCATTTTGCCCAAGCCTATTCCGAGTCAGCTGGAACAAGGACAGTTTCTCCAATCACTTCATGCAAAACATGCCTGTCTGCTTACGCTTGGTGGAAACACACCAACCTTCCCCGACCTGGTGCCTTCCAGTTGTGCCTTCCAGTTGTGTCGGACTGCAACTCCCTGAATCCCCCATAGGGCGAAGGTTATAGGAGCAAATTATCATTAGGGCAAAGCAGAGAGCTAAGGAGGTCCTGTGACCCAAACAGCAGAATTAAAGGAGTCCTTTTGAATCCACATTGGCCTGCAGAGAACACAAATCCCGAGGCATACGGAAAAAAAACCCTATGGGGAAAAAAATATGGGGACCACACTGATCTTTCAAGACAATTCGACCAAGATAACATGCAGGATTTCCTGGTAGAAAGTTGGGGTATAAATTAAATAAATAAACAATAGCACCTAGCCCAACAGAAAGGCTTACGTACCTCTGTACCTCTAGGTGGCAGAGTGGAGCATGGGTGGATGAGTGCCATCTGCATAAAAGAATGGTTGCAATACAAGGAGATGCAGGGAGCAGGTAAAGATGTCAGTGGAGACATGGGGAATTTATTTAGCCTCAGTAGCGGAGAATCACTAAGCAAAGCTACTTCCGAGTGAATCAATATCAACAGAAGGTCTCAAGTACTGGCGGCTGTTTGGCTTGGTTTTTAAAGCCCACATTTCTGTAAAGGGAGCTCCAGGGTGTGCTGATGAAACTGACACTCCATCAATCTATGCAAGACTGAAATAGTGGGGGATTATCATGATTTGTAACTTGGGGGGCTGCTGAAGTTCCGCCATTCCGGCCACTGAAAGCCATTCGGGATTACAGCCACGATTCACTAGAGACTCGTAGGGACAGGGGAGAATTTTGTTTGGTTTGTTTTTGCAAAATTTGCACATTTCTTCATAAAGGGGACTGAAAGAATTTGAGATTAAAACAATTTTGATGGGGGAAGAAGGTGAGGGGAGGCTGGTGCTGCCTATTTTGGCGGGGCTCCTAATCCGTTGCAGGTTTGTCTGGAGCTTTATAGGAGCTATCCATGGTGCTGACCTTATCGCCAAAATAGGTTCACCACCATAGAGCACCATGGATAGCTCTGATGAAGCACCAAATAAAAGCTGCAATGGATTAGGAGCTCCACCAAAATAGGACTCACACTGACGAAAGTGAAACGGTCAAATCTGTCTATTCATGCAGAGGGCTTTGAATGCTTTGCTCTTCCAAGATTGGGTTTGAATCCCTGTGCATTCAGTCATGCCGATAGTGCTGAATTAGGGTTGCCTCTTTTTTTTCCTGGCAGGCTCCTCCTTGAACATGGTGTGCAGGTTGTGCTGGGGACTGGGGTTTGTGTTTGAAATATAGAATAGTGTGATGATGAACACATGCACATCAAGTTTCATTGTGTCACCTTGGGCTTCAGTGGCGATATCACATTGCATTGTATGCTACCCCTTTTTCTTCTCTCCTTGAATGTAGATGGGAAAGCTGAGCGGCATACAGAACATCAGCCTGAATGGGTATACCAAATTTCATTCCAATATCTCAGTGTTCAATGGAGTTATCACCTTACAGACAACCCTACAAAGAAACAGAATGCTGAACAGGTGTGTTGAAACAGCGACCTCATTATGTTCAGACAATACATTCAAAGGTTTTCTGGACTGGCTATTTATTTTTGAGCTCCCAGTCAAGATGACTTAAAAAATGGCTTGGCCCCATGTGCAACATAACTGTGAATGCAATGCACCACAAATGGACAGAAGCATCCAGGGCTTTTATGCCTGCATGGGAAGGAATGGCCCCTTCCTCTCAGGCTGCGCACCCCCAGATGACTCCTGAACAGAATTTTCTAGAAGCCAGCATGTGCCAATGACATCACAGACTCTTCCCAACCACTTAGCGATGGGAGAGCCGGGGATGTTTGAGCTTGTGGAAATTCTATGAATTTTACTTCAAAGCTCAGTTTGGCTTGCTCCCTTTATTGTTTGTGACCTGCTTTTCAGCTCATTCGAATGGGGAAAGTTGTGCATTTTGAGAAAGCTATGCATTTTACAAAAGTTGTGCATATTACAGAAGTTACACATTTGTAAAAAAATTGCAGATTTTGAGCAAGCTCTGCATTTTGAGAAAGTTGTGTATATTTTTCATGGTGTTTTTTTCCCCCTCCCAATTTGAGAAAGTTCTGCATTTTTCAACATTTGCAGATTTTGAGAAAGTTGTGTATCTTTCAAGTACACATTTTTGCAAATGCAAGTTCGGGAATTTGTGAACATTTTCAGAGAACATGAGCTCCTGTCTGCATTTGGGATTTTTTTGAATGGGGCATTTTCCACCTGGTCAGACTCCCAAGATCCACTGCCAGAATATACCGGTATATATATTTCCCCCCTCTGGAGTTCTTTGGCATCTCTCAAGACTGATGTATACATAATTTTGTTTTTAGGAATATACAGAAAATGTCGGAATTAGAATTATTTTCATTCTGCACACTCAAAAACTACAGTGAAGTCCCAGTTGTCCTTTGTGTTTGTTTTGCCTTCTGCAAAGAAGAATAGCATCCAGTGGCTGCATCTGTTATCACTGGTATTCCTATAAAAACTAACTCTGGTCTTTTGTAACTATTATTTTATTCCCCCTCGCAAAATAATGCCTAAATTAGTTGTGTTCTTTGGATGCCTCCCCACTACTGTCAACTGAAATGAGATTTTTAACCCTGGAGATTAAAAATATTGGTGAAATCCGAATGTTTTTGAGCTGAGAGACAGTCTCTTGAGTCTTGACTGAGAAGTGATTGTCCTTGGTTTCTGGGACAGTTTATCCATTGTATGGCTGTAAAAGGCATCCTCTGACTGCATGCGATTATCTTCTCTTCTAGTTCATTAACTCTGTGCAATACTGCGAGACTGCTATAGGCCACTGAACCAGCGATTCTCCAGTTGTAATTGTGCTTGTCCAGGAGTGGCAGGCAACCCCTTGCCACTGGTAACTGTTCCATCCTTCAGTCCTCTTTCAGAGCAGGCTATCAAATTCTGCGAGACATTCATCAAATGAGATTCAACATACACAGAGTCGTATTCGAAATACGCCATGAATATTCAATGTCAGGATCTGTGGCAATGGATTGTGGATAGGTTTGGGGGCAAAGAGTGCTGTCTTGATCCATTAGTATGGATTCTTTGGTTTTCTGAGAGTTCAATACTTAACCAGGATGTTTCAGCTCATTAAAATAAAATGGCTCAATCAGCAAGGGAAATCCATATATCGAAAAAGTCTTCCGTGCGCATAGCTATGAATGCATCTGCACCCACGCTATATTACTGAAGTGTGCATGTGCATCGATAGACTAATGCAAACAACTATCTTGATGTGAACTATCTTGATCTGTATGACTGCTTCAGGATTTCTTTTCATGCTGCGTGCTGCTGAGGTGCACATAAAAACCTTCACACTGGCATGAAACGCTATGCAAAATGAATGTTGAATTGTTAATACAACAGCATGTGTAGTCACATGAACTTGGATTTTTTTCTGGTGATTTATCAATGAAAAAAAGGAGAGAACTAAGTTCTCAGGATGCAAAATCGTTATTGAATAGAGGAGCCCGATGCGTTTCGGCCTGTGTTTTTTTCTAAGGCCCTCCTCAGGGGGCTATAAATGTTCAAAATACATACAGTAAGTTCACATGGTGAGGACAACACTTAATAAAAATACATTCTCATTGTATAATGAATTTCCTTATATTCTAAATAGAAATCATTTAAAAACATTTTCTTAAAAATAATGAGAATCAAGTATTTCTTTTTTTTCGTTGCTACTGGATGCTCATCTCTTCCTGTTTCTGTCTTTGATTTATCAATGCACACAAGCGCATATTGGTAATGTAGAGCAGGAATGGGTGGGAAATATGAATGAAGTGGTACTGCTGTGCTTTGAACAAAATCTGGAAATAAAAAGAATTCCTAACATATCAGTTACCCTTCAGAAACAAGACTGGGTCATCTAGATCAGTGTTCTCCAACCTTGGGTCCCCAGATGTTTTTGGCCTACAACTCCCAGCATGCCCCAGCCAGCTGCTGGCTGGGGCATGCTGGGAGTTGTAGGCCAAAAACATCTGGGGACCCAAGGTTGGAGAACACTGATCTAGAGTTCCGAAATCCAGGGAGAAATTCAGTTGAGGAGATTTGAAGAAGTATGTCTTACCTGATCTGTATAGTCAGCAGTGTGGAGACACTGAGTTCCTCTGACATCAGAGTTCACCCTCACCCACCAGTAGGATTGCTCTGTTAGATAACAATCCCCCCCCTCCACTGGTAATTAGCTTAAAGTATTGAGAAACCGTATTGTATAGTTGGATATATCATATTACATTGACAAAAATCAAGGAAGCACGACCAATTTCCCATAAATTTGTCCTGTCTTTGTCTTTTCTCAGATACTCTTAAGAGAGCAATCTATGGTCCATGGGAGGGCATCCCAAGTGCCATGGGTTATGGAGAATTCCCCCCAGCCATGAGGCCCTATGACCGGGGTGGGGAGTCCCTGCTTGAATCTGCCCCCCACACACACACACACACCTCTCCCAGCCATTGTGGAAAGCTCCACAACAGCTCCTCTTCTGAGGTTGCTGTTGTGAAGTCAGAAGAAGATGGGGAGGGGGCAAGGGAGGAGTGTTGGGGTGGGGTGGGGAGAGGAGAGAAGAAGATGTGGATCTTCTGGATCCACAAGCCACTCTTCTCTCAGCCCTGCCCACAGCAAGGTAAGCCAAAATACTACTACTAATAATAATAATTCAAAAAAGCAGGAACAGAAGGTGAAAACACCTACATCATTCCTCCTGCCCTGCCTTGCTCTTACTGGCAGGGTTTAGGACTGATGGGAGGCTCCAAAACTGGAGCCCTTCATCTATAGACCATCTAATGATTAGACTCTAATCCATAGGATTGCACTCTTAATGCGTAAATGTTGCCAGGGTGGCTAAAATCCCACATTTTATCTAGCCATTCACTCATAGAAGATAATCTTTGTAATCTGCCAATATTTGCAGAGCATTTTTCTGGTTATGGTAGGTATAAATGCTAATTCTTTTTGGGATTGATGAACTAATCCATCCAAGTAATTTAAAAGGGGGGACAAAGAGGATCAAGCCAGTGTGGCGTAGTGGTGAGAGTGCTGGACTGGGACTCAGGAGATCCGGGTTCTACTCCCCGCTCGGCCATGAAACTCACTGGCCGACTTTTAAATAGAAATCATTTAAAAACATTTTCTTAAAAATAATGAGAATCAAGTATTTCTTTTTTTTTTGTTGCTACTGGATGCTCATCTCTTCCTGTTTCTGTCTTTGATTTATCAATGCACACAAGCGCATATTGGTAATATAGAGCAGGAATGGGTGGGAAATATGAATGAAGTGGTACTGCTGCACTCTGAACAAAATCTGGAAATAAAAAGAATTCCTATCATATCAGTTACCCTTCAGAAACAAGACCGGGTCATCTAGAGCAGTGTTCTCCAACCTTGGGTCCCCAGATGTTTTTGGCCTACAACTCCCAGCATGCCCCAGCCAGCTTTGGGCCAGTCTTTGGGCCAGTCACTGCCTCTCAGCCTAACCTACCTCATAGGGTTGTTATGAAGATAAAATGGAGAGGAGAAGGAGTATTATGTAAGCCGCCTTGAGTTCCTTGCAGGAAAAAAGGCAGGGTATAAATGTAATAAAAATAAATAAATAAATAAAGCTATGCACTCCGATGGATTTCTTACCACCTAGTTATGGTTGATTACTCACCAACTGAAGCTGCAGAGCCTCGTAGATAGATACATCCTAAACTTCCCAAAATGCCTGCCTAAAGGAACTCTGGCTGCTACCAGCCTTTTTAAATTATTTCTCTTATTGCATCCCACATTTTGTCATACTTGGGTCAAACCTTTAACAGTAAGGATTTCTGGTTAATGTTCTCATTACAAAGGCTATAATTGTGTTCCAGTGAAATAGAATTGTAGCCTCAAGGTAATAAGATCTATGATCCATGGAGATTAGACGAGTTTGTACGGTGACTCAAAGAAAAGGTAGCATCCTTTACATACAAGCCATGCCAGTGAGCATTTCTAGACTTCCTGTTCCTCATATTTATGGGCTTGTTTGTTAAGCCTTCTCGACATTCTTCACAGTTGCTCCGATGTATCACTGTGCTGTGGTTAGCAGACACTTTGCATCATGCAATGTGTGTGATCTCTGGGTTAACCAACACCATGGAGCTCTAATACATAATTATGAGGAGCAATGAGCTGCTTGTTGGGTGCCTAGGTATGCAGGGATCCGGATTTCCATGGGTTTTGGATAATAATTCTTCTGCTTAACCTAAGTACATTCATGCCGTGGATTGAGAGCATAATTTGTTCCGGAAACGTGCTTGTAATCCAAAACACTCTTATATCAAAACGAAATCCCCCCAAAAAAATTTGTACAGAGATTTTTAATTTAAGCCGTACTACAGTACTTGTATTGCAAGACGTCGCTTGTATATCAAGTAAAAAATAAATAAATAAATATTGAAAAATTTGCTTGTCTTGCAAAACGCTCTCAAACCAAGTTACTTGCAATCCCAAGGTATTACTGTACATAAGAAGAGTGCTGCTGGATCAGACCAAAAACCAGCATCTAGTTTCCCACAGTCTCCAGCAGATGCCCATGGGAAGCCCACAATCAGGACCTGACAGCAATAGAACTCTCCCACTGTTGAGAGCCAGGTGGAGAGCCAGTGAGCGAGCAGGCCATTACATCTATTGCTACTCCTTCTCAACATCTCTGTTTTCTGCTCCAGAATGAGAGGCAGGTGAACAAGCAGGTTACAATGGTAACGAGGAGAAGCAAGCAAGTCCAGGGGGTGCTTGTCAATGGCCCCCCCTCTGTGGTGTGGGCCCCTAGCAGGTACATGACTATGCCTATCCTTGATGCGGGCCCTGTCTACTGTCTTTACAAACCATGTTTCAGCAAGGTAGCCATCAACCACAGGAAGTCTAGAAATATCGATGTCAACTTTAATTATTTTTACAAGAAAAGGCTCCCGCGGTTCGGAAAGTGTTGAGAAAGAGCTCCGTGCCACAGCGTGAGCATACGGTACACAAAGGATATTCAGGAAGCTTTTCTTGAGACAGATGTTCATGAGAATTAGCTTCAGAAATCTCCCCTCAGAAGCTAATTAAAAAGAGAGGAGGATTAAAATGCAATGCAGGTCCCAGGGAAAGAGAGAGCAGACATCGTGCAGTACTCCTAAATAGCAGGGAAAGTTGGGTTTAATCCCCAAGCCTCATTCAGTAAGCTCGGGCTAGCACGCTATCCCTCAGCCTATCCTAACTCACCGGGTTGTTGTAAGAATAACAAATCACGCTAGTTGTGCAAATTGGAAGCAGAAAACTATGAAGTTCTAGCATGATTTGCATGAATTTGCGGTTTGCGCAAATTGCATAAATTTACGCAATTTAATGGCAGCATTTGTGCAAATTTCATTAGCATTTTTTAAAAAAATACACAAACTGTGGTCTGTTTTAGAGATGGAGGTCTGTGGAAAAACCCCTGACTTAAGTTAGCCCGCTTCTGATCATCAGATCGGAAATAGGCAGGAAGTCCGCTGAGCTCAAATGAGCAGGACTTCCCAGCATCAGCACATGCCTACTCCGGACATAGATCAACATACAGGGTTACAAAGGCTGTTTCTGTGCCAAAACTCAGCCTGAACCCCAACTGAAATGACTCCAGATAAGCAACCACCCACTCAGGGATGTTGCCCAGAAAAGGAATATTTGCCACCAGCCTAAAATTATTAAGATTTTCTGGATCCAGGGAGGGTTTCTTCAGGAGTGGTCTCATCACTGCATCTTTCAGGCAACCTGCAACCACTCCCTCTTCAAGGAGTTATTAATCACCTCCCTGGCCCAACTTGCTGTTCCCTCCCTGCCAGTTTTTATAAGCAGAGGGGCAAGGTTTGCATGAACCTATCCAAGCACCCTGTCATAAGAACATAAGAAGAGCCATACTGGATCAGACCAAGGGTCCATCTAGGCCAACATACTGTTCACACAGTGGCCAACCAGCTGCCCACAGGATTCCACAAGCAGGATATGAGTGCAACAGCACCTTCCAGCCCATGTTCCAGAACAACTGGAGTACATAGGCATACTGCCTCTGATACTGGAAGAAGGATAGAGCCAATCAGGACTAGTAGCCATGATTAGCCTTCTCCTCCATGAACGTGTCCAATCCCCTTTTAAAGCTGTCCAAATTGGTGGCTGTCACTACATCTTGTGGAAGTGAATTCCATAGTTTAACTCTGTGCTGTGTGAAGACGGACTTCCTTTTATCTGTCCTGAATCTCCCACCAATCAGCTTCATGGGATGACCCCACTGGATTCTAGTATTATGAGAGAGGGAGAAAAATGTTTCCCTGTCCACTTTCTCCATACCATGCATAATTCTGTACACCTCTATGTGTGGTCACCTCTATGTGATGTCTCCCCTTACTCGCCTATTTCTAAGCTAAAAAATCCCAGCTGCTGTAACCTTTCCTCACAGGGGAGTTGTTCCAGCCCCTTGATCATTTTAGTTGCCCTTTTCTGCACTTTTTCCAACTCAACAAGGTCCTTTTTTAGGTGTGGTGACCAGAACTGTACACAGGATTCTAAGTGTGGTCACACCATAGATTTGTGTATAAGGGCAGTCTGATCTTGGCAGTTTTATTTTCAATTCCTTTCCCAATTATGCCTAACATGGGGTTTGCCTTTTTCACAGCAGCCACGCACTGGGTTGACATTTTCCTTGAGCTGTCCACCACAACCACAACCCCAAGATCCCTTTCTTGGACAGTCACTGCTAGCTCATATCCCATCAGATTATACTTGAAGCCCTTGAACTGTACCAACTGACACTCATCCAAGAAAACTGGACAAGGCTGTGCTCTGGATACCTCACCCACCATTTGTCTTGAACTTTGAGAACTTCTCCAATCTTACATTCAGTTCATCCTGAATGCTGAGCATCTTTTTATTTTAAAAAAAGTGCACATGAGAATTCATAAACATAATGGTCCCAATTTCTTCTAATATATGCTTTTTTGTAAGCATTTTTGCAAGAAATGTTCCTAATGTAATACATTCTTGAATGTTATTTCCCCCGATATATGCATTTTTGTACACATTTTATGATTGGAGAACTCCACTGAAGAATTCAGAGAAGTGCAAATTGTGAAGGATAACTGAGCTTCGCTTCACATACGGGTTCAAAGTGTGAAATTAGGTCATCATCATCATCAGGCGATCACTCATGACCGAGTAAGATTGTCTTCCGGGATAAAAGGAGGAAATTCTAAAGAAGATTGTGTAGACTCTAGCGATGGGTCCGTAAGTGACTGTGGAGGCCAATTCTAGATCCACACAGCTTCCCACAGTGAGGACACAGGTTACAAGATAGAAGATGGTCCTGTAAAGGATTCATTTGACGTGCTTTTCGCTTAGCACGTTTCTCCCTTTCACCTTGCACTCGGGCTTCTTCAAAGTCCATGGAACCTTTGTGAAAGGCCAACCTCCATTTAGATCGTTCATGGGCCAGAGCTTCCCAGTTTTCGATGTTTATATTGCATTTTTTTAGATTAGCCTTATGAACATCTTTAAACCTCTTATATTGACCACCGATATTCCGCTTTCCATCCTTGAGTTGTGAGTAAAGTAACTGCTTTGGGAGACGGCAGTCAGGCATTCGAACAACATGACCGGTCCACTGAAGTTGGCATTGAAGGATCATTTTTTCAATGCTAGTAGTCTTTGCTTCTTCCAGTACACTGACATTTGTTCGCCTATCTTCCCAAGTAATTTGCAGGATTTTCCGGAGGCAACGTTGATGAAACCTTTCAAGGAGGTGGAAGTGACGTTTATAGATAGTCCATGTTTCGCAGGCATACAATAAAGTTGGTAATACAATGGCTTCATAAACCAGTGTTTTGGTCTTCTTACAAATATCCCGATCCTCGAACACTCTATGTTTCATTCGAGAAAATGCGGCACTTGCGGAGCTCAGACGATGCTGGATTTCACTGTCGATGTTAGCTGTAACAGAAAGATAGCTGCCAAGATAGAGAAAATGATCGACATTTTCCAGTATTGTCCCGCCAAGCTGGATAGATGGCATCACCAAAGGATTGGCTTGCACTTGCTGATGAAGCACTTTGGTTTTTTTGATGTTAAGTGAGAGACCAAGTTTTTCGTATGCTTCTGCAAAAGCATTTAGGATAGTTTGGAGATCATCCTCTGAATGTGCGGAGACCACATTATCATCAGCATACTGAAGTTCCACAACGGAGGTTGTAATTACCTTACTTTTTGCTTTCAGCCTGCTGAGATTAAAAAGCTTTCCATCTGTTCGATATATAATTCCCACACCGGTGGGAAGTTTCCCCTTGACAAGATGTAAAACCATGGCAATGAAAATGGCAAATAATGTTGGGGCGATAACACATCCCTGTTTAACACCTGATCCCACTTTAAATGGAGCACCATGAGAGCCGTTGTTGTCCAAAACCGTTGCCGTCATGTTGTCATGGAGAAGTCGCAAGATATTCACAAATTTATTGGGGCATCCAATTTTCATAAGGATAGTCCAGAGAGCTGTACGGTCTACAGTATCAAAGGCCTTAGCCAAATCGATAAATGCCATATAAAGGGGTTGATTTTGCTCCCGGCATTTTTCTTGGAGCTGACGTGCAGTAAAAATCATGTCTACTGTCCCTCTAGAGGGGCGGAAACCATATTGAGTTTCAGGGAGGATCTCTTCTGAAATAGATAGAAGACGGTTTGCGAGAATCCTAGCAAATATTTTACCTGCGGTTGCTAAGAGAGAAATGCCCCGATAGTTTCCACAGTCTGTTCTATCACCCTTCTTAAAGAGGGTGATAATTATGGCATCCCTGAAATCTTCTGGGATCTCTTCTCTTATCCAGATTTTTTCGATGAGTTTATGAAGATGTTGTACAAGTTCGGGCCCCCCTTCTTTAAAGATTTCAGCAGGAATCCCATCTGGTCCACTAGCTTTGTTGTTCTTCATTTGATTAATGGCTTTTTTTACTTCATCCAAAGTGGGGAGTATTGCAAGTTCCTCTTTAATTTTTTTTTGCGGGATTTGCGAAAAAATCTCATTATCCACCTTAGACTTACGATTTAAAAGGTCATAATAATGCTCTTTCCAACGCAGTGCAATAGACTCTTTGTCTTTTACGAGTTTGGTGCCATCTTTTGATTGTAAAGGGTTTGTACCATAGGTTTTTGGTCCATAAATGGCCCTTGTGGCCTTAAAAAAGCCCCGTGCATCATGAGATTCTGCAAGTTGTTGAATTTCTTCAGCTTTCTTTTTCCACCAAGCGTTCTTAAGTTCTCTTGTTCTTCTTTGGACCTCAGCCTTTGCGCTAGCGTAGGTTTTTTTCTTGGCAGCGCAGTTAATATCATTTTGCCATATTTGGAAGGCTTTCCTTTTTTGGTCAATTATATATTTAATCTCATTGTCATTTTCATCAAACCAATCCTGATGTTTCTTAGTTTCATATCCAATAGTTTGTTCACAAGCTGCAGTAATGGAGGTTTTCAGCTTAGACCAATGATCCTCAATGTTGTCAGGAGGTTCCGTAGGTAGATGTTCCTTAAGAAGTGATTGAAGACGAGTTTGCTTAATAGGATCTTGAAGGACTTGGATGTTCATTTTACGCCTTGGTTTCCTTCCTTGAAGCCTACGTTGGGGAGCAATGTTGATAACCATTGTGGACCGGATTAGTCGGTGGTCTGTCCAGCAGTCGTCGGCACTCACCATGGCCCTAGTAAGAAGTACATCGCGGCGATCTCTAACACGGACAATTACATAATCCAGAAGATGCCAGTGCTTTGACCGTGGGTGCTGCCATGATGTTTTAAACTTATTCTTTTGTCGAAAGAGCGTGTTTGTGATAGTGAGATTATGCTCTGCACATATAGACAAAAGTAAGAGTCCGTTCGGGTTGCTATTACCAACTCCGTCTTTTCCAATAGTTTCTGGCCATAAATCAAAGTCACGCCCGACTCTTGCGTTAAAATCACCCAGGAGGATAATTTTATCCTCCTTAGGTATCTCTGACAGGAGAGTGTCCAACTGGCTGTAAAAACTTTCCTTGATGTCATCATCAGCATCTAATGTTGGTGCATAAGCGCTCAAAATAGTTACCTGTTGGTTACTGGCGAGCTTTAATCGAAGAGTTATCAGGCGTTCGTTAATGCCAGTAGGAACTTCTGACAAAGAGTTCACTAGTTCATTTTTGATGGCAAAGCCTACACCATGTATTCGTCGGTCCTGCTCAGGTAGTCCTTTCCAGAAGAAGGTATAACCTCCTTTTTCTTCTTTCAGCTGTCCCTCTCCTGCCCTTCGAGTTTCTTGAAGTGCTGCTATGTCAATTTTAAACCGTCTCAGCTCCCTTGCAATAATAGCAGTCCTACGCTCAGGGCGTTCACTATCTATGTTATCCAGCAATGTCCATATATTCCATGTTCCAAAATTCAAATGTCTTTTTCGACCGCTAAAATGGTGACCCCACTGGACGCGGTAATCCAGTCAGGGGAGAAAGAGGTAGACTATGTTTAGGGCACCTTTTCTAGCCCCCTCCCCATACGGGGTGAGCAGAGTGGATCCTAAATAGGGCTGCTCAGTCATGGATACAGCTGCCGAGCTGCTCGACTACCTCGTTCCTTGAACAGGGCGACTGAGTCTGCATCCACCGCCCATGTGCTGGTCCATGACTAGGGGCTTCCAGATTCACAGTCCTGCCCCCGTTGCCATTCGCCAGTCGCCATGGGACTTTTTTTTTTTGTTTGGTTGGTTGGTTGGGTTGGGTTGGGTTGGATGGGTTGGGTTGGAAGACGCCTGTGCGTGAAACTGTTTTATGTAGGGAGATCGGTGCACAACGAATCACCACACAAACTTGACAGAGGACGGCAGAGATCCAATGGCACGGTTACCCTGCAAACTGAACTAATTTTTTCCTCATCACTACTTCTGAGTACACGTGCATGAAATTGAGCTTAGAAATGTATGTCAAAATAATAAACTTCACTTAGAATCAGATAACATTTATCATTAACATTTATAAAATGCCTTTTTTTTTTTGCTGCTAAAAAGCCACCAAGGCAGTGCATAACAATTGGTATCAATAAAATCATAAAGCCATAAAACACAGGTGATTGAAAACATTAAAACAATTACATAATTTAAAAGGCTAAATTAAAAAGATGTGTCTTCTTCACACCCTTTCTAGAAGCCAAGAGAGTAGGGGGGGGGCAATCATAGTTCTTGATGGAACACACTCCACAGTTTGGGACTGAACCTGGAGGATGTGCTTTCATGCATTCCTGACAAATGGACCTCTGTGGGTAATGTGCCCCCAAGAGGGCCTCTCCTGCAGATCTTACTGGACACAGAGATGGCATTAGGGGGCAGCCCACCATGGCTGCAGCCCTGAATCTTTCATTTGGAGCCCCGAATCTCTGGGAGGCCCTCTGCCCCACCACCCTGCTGTCCACGGGCACTTGCTGAAAGAAAGGCACAGGGGCCCTGAGGATCTCTGTAGCATCTGATCCCCCTGGAAGAGCTAGCTTGTTGCCCACATGTGCTTCACCTCCTGCTGCCCACCCCTACCCCTGAATCTTTCTGCCTGCAGTTTTTTTTTCCCTCTGGAATCAAATGCCCTCCTTTCCCTTATGAATACATCCCTTTTTTTACAAAAAGGGGTGTCCTTAGGAGACATGGCTCTTTAAAGACAAACACAGAGAGAGAGACTTCAGAGCATATGTAAATTAGAACATGCAAATTTTAGTTTTTTTGATTTTTTGTTTTTTGTCCTGTGGGCCTGAGCCCCAGATCTTTTCAGTACCTAGAACCACCCTGACTGGACAGGTTCGTAATGAGACAGGCAGTCCCATAGATAGCCACACCCTAAACAGTTTAGGTCTTTCATGGTTAAAATCAACAACTTGAATTCAGCCTGGAAAGCAATTGGCAACCAGTGCAGGTCTTTGAAGACAGGTGTAATATGGTCCTGATAACCATCTGCTGGTTAGCAGCAGAGCTGCTGCATTTTGCGCCAATTGAAACTTCCAGGCACTCCTCATGGCTAGTCCCATGTACCGCACACTGCAGTACTCTAAGCATGATGTAACCAAGGCATGGATAACCTTTGCTAAATCGGACCAACGCAGGAAGGGTTGCAGCTGGTGCACCAAACATAAATGTGCAAATGCTCTCCTTGCCACTGCCATCACCTGAAGATCCAGGAACAGCATAGGATCAAGGAACGCTCCCAACCATGGAGGCTGGTGACTTCTATTTCGGTGGGTGGGGCACCTATTCCACTGCAGCTTTTATTCAGAGCTTTATAAGAGCTATCCATGGTACTCTATGGTGCTGAACCTAGTTTGGGGATTGAGTTCAGCACCATGATAGCTCCTATAAAGCTCTAAATCAGTGTTCTCCAACCTTGGGTCCCCAGATGTTTTTGGCCTACAACTCCCAGCATGCCCCAGCCAGTGTAGCTGGCTGGGGCATGCTGGGAGTTGTAGGCCAAAAACATCTGGGGACCCAAGGTTGGAGAACACTGCTCTAAATAAAACCTGCCATAGAATAGGAGCCCACGGAAACAGGAGTCACCAGCCTCCCCTGGCTCCCAAGTTTTTATTTGCCCAGCCATGTTTTATTTTTATTTTTTTTTCTGGTTGACTGTTTATATTCCTCTCAGTTTTATTCTTTGGATGTTTTTCATTGTCTCTTCTTGTTTTAACATTCCGTTGGAAAGTGGAATTTTATGTATGCCACCCTGGGATGCTTTTTGGATGAAGGTGATTTAGACATTTTAGAAAGAAAGAAAGAAAGAAAGTCTTACCTCCTCAGCCTATTTTTAATGTCTGATAATTCTTTAGCAAAGCACCAAAACGTGAACCTTTAAGGAGAAGGCCCAAAGGACAAGGTTAGTCATCATCAGGCGATCACTCGTGACCGAGTAAGATTGTCTTCCAGGATAAAAATTTACAAAAAGGAAATTTTAAAAGGAGGAAAATTCTAAAGAAAAATTTGTGTAGACTCTAGCGATGGGTCCGTAAGTGACTGTGGAGGCCAATTCTAGATCCACACAGTTCCCACAGTGAGGACACAGGTTACCAGATTTAAGATGGTCCTGTAAAGGATTCGTTTGATGTGCTTTTCGCTTAGCACGTTTCTCCCTTTCACCTTGCACTCGGGCTTCTTCAAAGTCCATAGAACCTTTGTGAAAGGTCAACCTCCAGTTAGATCGTTCATGGGCCAGAGCTTCCCAGTTTCCGATGTTTATATTGCATTTTTTTAGATTAGCCTTAAGAACATCTTTAAACCTCTTATATTGACCACCGATATTCCGCGGAAGAGGAAGGGTAGTAGATGATAAAAGGCAAAAGTCAGCAGTATTTCTTATTTGCCTTGGCTATTTTTCCCTTCAGTAATTGCTCACCTTGCAGCAAGGTGATCGAAAACAGACAGCCCTTACAGGGCAAACTATCTAATCATAATTTTAAAATATGATTTAGGAAGTCCCACTGAACTTAATGAAACTTACTTCTGAGAAGACATGTATATCTATGATATCTATGAACCCTGGTCACCCCACTTTATTTCCTCTGTGGGACAGTTATCTGGTGCTGTGCATTTAAAATAATAATAATAATAATAATAATAATAATAATAATGATAATAATACGAATGTTTCCAATTTTCTCTTGCCATGTTGTCAAGCACATTGAGGAAAAAGAATGCTGACCTATGATCTATTTTATTTTAAGGAAATTCAAATAATAGAGTGATATTAAGGTTGATCAAATTTCTTCCAAAGCAATTACTGGTTTGGAAAGAAGGAGCCAAGGGTTTTGCAGCCAGACACAGAGGCTGACTGTGAGCGGATGAGTCTGTAATCTGTTGTTACTGTTGCACTGACCTTATTTCTGGCAACAGCCCCAATTAACCAACACTGTACTAATTTACAACATAAATAGTGTTGCAAAGATGTGTGTGGGTGCCAGCATTGGAGCAGAGCTGTAAATGTACCTCCCCTGTTTTATTCAGCACATTGTTTCTGGATCCACTCTAAATTCAAGTAAACATACTTCAGACATAAGCCCGGGATCTCCAACGTGGTGCCTACGGGCCCCAAAATGCCCACATACTCCTCTCTTGGCTCTCTGCCCCTCCTGATTTTGGTTTTATTTCTTAAGGATCATCATCATCATCATCATCATCATCATCATCATCATCATCATCGGGACACTGTCATATTACAAAGCAAAGCACCCCCCCCCAAGTGCCATCTTTATTTGGGTTCAAAAGGGTGGTTTTGTGTTTTGGAGCTCGGACCCTGTCTCTGCCTTGTATGTATGTTCTTGGTTCTTAAGTGCTTTTCTTTTAGTCTCACCACCAGTTTGCCTTCTGGGAAATGAGTGTATTGTCCATGGCCATGCCCACCATGGCAGCCATTTTCTGAATGGGCAAGCCACCCACCCATGGAAGCTATCTTGTGAGAGTGCACATGACACTCAAAATTCCGAATGTGCTCACCATGCCAAAAATTTGGGGACTCTTGGCATAAGTTATGTGTTTTTGACCATATGCATTCTCTTCGCCCTCCCTTTGCTGGATGGACCAGGGATCTGTTACATTTTTTAACTTGTCCTTCCTCCAAAGAGCTCAAGGTAGTATGGATAGCTCTGCCCTCACAACAACCCAGTGAGGTAGGTTAGGCTGAGAGATTGTAACTGGCACCAGGTCACCTACTGTTCTATGATTCTATGACCAAGGAAAGACTCCATTCTGAACTGACGCTGCTGTACAAAAAAGCCAGAGCTCCTAAATGCCACAGGTTCTGCAGAACTACTAAAGTATTTCCTGAGTGACAATCTACAGGACATATTTACACAGACAATAAAACTCTTGAAAATGGTTGTAAATATGCCAGTTACAATTTCAGAAGCAGAAAGTGGAGCTTCTCTATTCTAAGGAGGACAAAAGCTTTCTAAGACATGCAATGACCCAGGACTGACTTAATACCCTTGACAGCATTGTCAATGGAGAAAGAAATGATACATCACAAGAATGATTTCAATAAAAAGACTTATAGAGAAATCTGTCCATTGGAAGGAATGCTAGGTAAAACGATTTTTTCAATTAAAAAAAAAGCAGGAGGCCAGTTCGGGAACGTTCTGTAGCTGAGGAATTTTGGGCAGGAGCCCCTCCTCCCATGCATGCCATCTAGTGGGCTCCCGCCCTCTCCCTCAGTTCCCGGACACCGCCAATCACGGTCCCTGAACCAAGGGAAAATATCAAAAGTAAATACTGACATAGATTTCATAGATCATAGAGTTGGAAGGAGCCTACAAGGCTATCGAGTCCAACCCCCTGCTCAATGCAGGAAACTAGAGGAGGGGTCTCCCATCCAAGTAATAACCAGGCTTGACCCTGCTTAGCTTTCCACGCTCAGACAAGCTGAGCCAGCGGAAGCCACAGACAAAGTCGGTATCGACGGAATTCACCCAAGAGAAGCCGCTCAGGACGGTGATCCTATATCGAACTCGACAGTGACACCGAAGTGGGGATGTTGGGTGGGTTGTGTGAATGCACAGATGACCGCTCGAAGAACCACAGTTACAGGTAAGCAGCAACCTGTTTTTCTTCTTCGTGGTCTCTGTGCATCACAAACATGGGCAGAGTAACAAGCTGACTTACCAGGTGGAGGGTTGGCGTCGTGGCTACTGCAATACAGATGAAAGGACAGCCCTGCCAAAAGCATTGTCCTTCATAGTCCTGACATCGAGACGGTAATGCTGAATGAATGTCGAAGGCGCTGACCACGTAGCCAACTTGCAAACATCTACCAGGTACACACCTCTTGCGAAAGCCATCGATGTCGAAACAGCTCTAGTGGAGTGTGCCCATACCGACGTTGGTAGCTGGTGATGCTCGATGTCATAAGCCAGGCGAATACACTCAACAATCCAGGATGCCAGCCGTTGAGTCGACACTGGAGCGCCCTTCGAAGAATCCCTGTAACATACAAAGAGGCAGGGGAGAGTCCTGGTGCGCTCAGTGTGTGCCTTGTAAAAGGCTAGCGATCGGCGTACATCTAGAGTATGCAGCTGCCTGCCGCTCCAGTGGCGATGATGGTGACGTAAAGAAAGCAGGTTGTATAATCTCTTGGTTAATGTGAAACGACGACACAACCTTAGGAAGGAAGGTGATATCTGTACGAAGGACAACTTTGTCCTTGTGGGAGACCAAGTAAGGCGAGTCTACTCGAAGCGCTGAAAGCTCAGTCGCATGACGGGCAGAAGTCACAGCCACCAAAAAAGCAGTTTTTAAAGTAACTAGCCTTAGGCTGGTAGTAGCCATTGGCATGCTGGGAGTTGTAGGCCGAAAACATCTGGGGACCCAAGGTTGGAGGACACTGATCTAAGTGTTTTGCAGGGTGGGAGAAATGCTGAGGCGATCTTTGCCTCTGCACTCCTTCCATCCTCGACTGGATGCCCGCAATCCTCCAAGTCTGTGTCAGATATATGGGTAACCTTGCATGCATAGGGTCACTGGGGGGGGGGGGGGGGATGGATTAATGGGAACTAACCTGCCGAGCCACACCCACTTCCTTCCACACCTGGGAAACTTCCTTAGAGGAAGTTTCTCTCTCTCTATCTCCCCTCCAGACCTCAATGAAGCAACCCGTGCCTGGCTGGCTCTCTTCCAGCCAGAGATTTCCAACAGACTTTAACGAAGCTTAAGTTGGGCCTGCATGGACTAGAATACCAGAATAGAATACCAGATGATGTGGGTACGATAAACCTGCTGTTTTGTTTGCTATAACTAGTCCGGATGTTTTAATTCCAAGTAGCCTTTTTAGAGGGTCACACTACATGGTGAGCAGCCTTGCAGTTTTTAGCAAATCAGTGGGAAAAGCTTCAGCCGCATCCCTCTGCTACTATATATACCGAATTCCCTTTCCCCCCTCCCCAACACTTTCCTCCTCCTCCTCCTCCTCCTCCTCTCCATTTTATCCTTACAACAACCCTGTGAGGTAGGTTAGGCTGAGAGTCAGTGACTGGCCCAAAGTCACCCAGTGAGTTTCATGGCCGAGCGGGGACTAGAACCCGGATCTCCTGAGTCCCAGTCCAACACTCTCACCACTACGCCACACTGGCTCTTAATATGCCATTAAATGCCTGGGAGATGGGGACAGTCTTAACCTGGTACAGAAAAGATGACTATGTTGGCACCAGGCAGGCCTCAGTGGGGAGATCATTCCAGAATTAGGGGGGGGGTCACCACTGCAAAGGCCCTCTCCCTTGCTAGCTTCAGGTCGGGAGAGGTGTTCCATCAGGTTGCAGTCCCAAGCTGTGTTTAGGGCTTTATAGCTTCAAACCAGCACCTTGAATTGGGCTCTGAAGCATACAAGCAGCCAGTGGAGCTTATGAACTTCCAGTGGGAGAAAGGAACTTGCATTTGTTACAAGGCATTATCTTTCACTTCCTAACAACTTGTCAGGGACAGAAGCATCCCCAGATAGACCTAAAGATGTGGCCAAATATATGTCAGAGGGCAGATAGTCTAGAGCAGGGGTGGGCAACACACAACCCTCTGGTCGTGGGTTGTGCACAGCCCTCTGGTCCTTTTTTTGCAGCCCTCACCGTTCCAAAACTGCTGCCGCAGCAGTGAAAAAAAACGCCACAATTTCCCTTTAAAACATACTTTATTTTAATGCAAAATTGCACTTCCGCAGGGGCTTTAGGCATCCACTAAATTACGAATGCCAATTCAGATTCCAGGGGCAGGCCACTGAATCAGGTTCCCTTTCCGCTGCGGAGATTGGAACACCCCGGGCTCTGCACCTTGACCAGTTAACAACCTGTCAGTGTGACAATGGTGTCACCACCCCATATCAAATCACAAGCACACGTCCTGGCCAGAGGAAAAGATCAGGTTAGGGTACATCACGAGTCATTTCCGATGAGGCAGCCTCTACGTGGACGTTGAACAACCGAGGGAAGCTTGGGAGACGTGGTTTCTAGTGCCAACGTTTTTTAGGATTTAGCTGGGAGACTGAAGGAGGAAGCATGGGCAGTAATGAACCTTGGATGCTCTGAAGGCATGAACCAAGTCCTCTAAATCACATTGGAAAAGGCAGAGGCATAGTCCACTAATGTTCTCACCAGGCAGGCAGCTATGAGAACACTTATGCAACCGTTCCTAGTGTTCTACTCTCTGTACTTCAGAATATCCCTTTAAAACTCTTTTGGGACAATGCCACATTGAAATGAAACTGAGTTTGTATACTCACATAGGCTTTTTAACAACCTCTCTCAGAGCTCCCCTGTGAGGATTTGAACCTGTAATCGTTGACATCAGAAGCAAATTATCTAATAGGCTTGTTTCTGGCTTTGATTGCCCTGCTCAGATGAACACAGAGAAGAAAACCACAATGCGCTCCCAAGTGATTTCTGTGTGCCTTTCTTTCCCAGAATGCTCCAAGAGCTAATGGAGATGAAATTCTCTTCATTTGTTTCCTGCTCTTATTCTTAAAAATAAAATAAAATTAAAAACAAAATCCTAGTTATCTTTCCTTTTCATAGGCTTTCTCTTCTTATTTCGAGTTGCAATTGTATTAGACTGGGGCCAGAAGATCAAGGAACCATTGTTTGTACAGCCATGTCTGGCCTCCTCAGATAAGATAAAACACCAGCTGAAAGGGAGACTATAGGATGGATCACTGTGAATGCAGCATGGCCATAAATCAAAGGAGGAAATGAAATAACGGGGGTCTGATAAAGCAGAATTGAAAGGAAGAGGAACTATTTCAAGATTTATATTGTGAAACTTTTTTTTTTTTTTAAGTATGCTTTTGATAAATGGCCATTGCAAACTTGGTGCTTTCAGGAACGGAGACTCTGCTTTGGCAGCAGAAATCTTCAAGTAAACTTTTGGTTTCCAGTTTGTTTTCCCACATTATAGGGATGAAACAAACAAACAAAATCACACACATTTACAATCTGCAAGGAGGTAGCCATGTTCTACCATGGACAGTGCTAGGCGGGCGCACTCAGGGCAGCAAGACAAAAAAAGAAGTACTAATTTGCATATACTAATTTACATCTGCTCTAAATTTTCTCTGTGTGTGTGTCTTTAAAGGACCCTGTCTCTTAAGGAAACCCTTATTTGTAAAAAGGGATGTATGGACAGGGGAGAGGAGGGCATTTGATTTTTTTGGGGGGGCGGGGGGAATTCAGGCAGAAAGATTAAAAGGGCGGGAGACAGCAGGAGGTGAAGCACATGTGGGCAAAAAGCCAGCTAATTCAGGGGAATCAAATGCAACAGAGATCATCAGGGCCCCAGATCATCATTTCAGCAAGTGCTCGTGGACAGCAGGGTGGTGGGGCAGAGGGTCTCCCAGAGATTTGGGGCTCCAAAGGAAAGATTCAGGGTTCCAGCCCTAATGGGCCACCTCCTAACACTACCTCTGTGTCGTACCCAGCTCTTTAAACTTTCCATGCATTCAAAATCATCTCATTGGGAAGACACTGAGATGTCTCAAATCACACACAAAAAAGGAACTCTTGTCCCTCACTTGTTTTTGCGAAACGAAACATGAGTCTGCAGCTGCTGCCCTGAACCCAGCACAACTCAAGGACGTCTTTGGCATCACAAACCAGCATCACTGATGGATCCATACTGAAGTCTATAATCCTTATTGTTGGTATCATCATCATCATCATCATCATCATCATCATCATCATCATCATCATCTCTCTTCTTGGTCCTCGATCTCTATAATTCTGTTCTAAATTGGGCTCCGTTATTTCCAATACAGTAATACCTTGGATTGCAAATAACTTGGTCTGAGAGCGTTTTGCAAGACAAGCAAATTTTTTAAAAAAAATTTCACTTGATAAACGAGCAAGGTCTTGCAAGACAAGTGTAGGGATGTAACCGCTTGCCTCGAGCGGGTGTAGCGGGCCAAAATCGGCCCCGCTCACGCCCACCAGAGACTCGCTTTGATATAAGAGTATTTTGGATTACAAACACGTTTCTGGAACGAATTATGCTCTAATGAGTTTTGTTGGGATGGCACTTATCCAGGTTTGTGTATATTGTAAGCACCCCTGCCTATTCAGATTGGTTCAGGCACAGAGGATGTACTTGCCCTTGATGTATAATCTATTGGCTTCAAATGTCAGGTATAATAAGAGGTGTTATTACTTCCCACAATGGAAGAAATGTACCCCTCAGTGTCAGGTTCAAGATTAGGAAAAATAGATGCTAGGTTGTTTTCATATTATTATTTTTTTAAAAAAGATCCCTCCACTAAAAGGCAATCTGGAAATTGAAAATATAATAATAATGTAGTGCACTTAGGTGATTCATCCTGCTAATATGTCACATTCC
This sequence comes from Shinisaurus crocodilurus, assembly GCA_021292165.1. Taxonomy (NCBI): domain Eukaryota; kingdom Metazoa; phylum Chordata; class Lepidosauria; order Squamata; family Shinisauridae; genus Shinisaurus; species Shinisaurus crocodilurus. The sequence goes on from CM037877.1 coordinate 255,377,979, forward strand.
CAAGCCTCATGCTATCAGTGCTGAGCGTACTGGAAAATGAGTGATTTAAAAAAGAAAAAGAAAACCCTTCCAAAACACAGAGAGCAACTAAAATAAGCTGATGGCAATACATAGAAGGATGGAGAGATCGGGTTGTTTGTGAGGAATGAAACTCACATAAAAGCAGTTCTGGGAAGTGACTGAGAAAAGATCTTTGGGAGAGATGGTGACCTTTGTTGAGGAAAACAACTGCAAATGTTTTCCTGAAAAGACAGGTTTTGCCTCTGCATTTATCAGGCTGTTTACCGCTTGGAGGTGTTGCCAATGAGGGCAGATATAAACATATGAAATGAGCCCCCAGGGAGTTCTTTTCTGCAAGCCCTGCTGAACAGTCCATTTCTACCAACATGAATGGTGTGGGAGGTCGCAAGTAGGAGGAGCAAGAGGCCTGGGCCAGGTGGGGAGCTGCCCAGCAGGAACCGAGTGGCAGGAGCAGAGACTCGGCCAGGAGACCTGGATCACTGGGGAGCTGTCCAACAGGAAGTGAGGGGTAGCAACAGGATATCGCCTGGGAGACCTGGATCACTGGGGAGCTGTCCAGCCTCCACCAAGTAGCCAAAGCAGTAAGCAGCTAGGGACTGCCAGTTTTGAGACTTGATGGCTCCATATCCTCCTGGATCTTCTTGGGCCCAGATCCAGAGCATGCATGGGTCTTGCCCCTCCTCCTGAGTAGGACAGATGGAGCGGAGGCCTTGGGCTACCAAATGGATACTGAATCACTGTATCTGAGCTTTGACATGAGATGCTCCTCACCTTAGAGGCCCTGAAAGTCATGAGGGAGGATCTGGGCTGGGATATTGATGAGGTCACTAGGTTTGGGTCTCTCACTGTTACAGCCTCCAAAGGTGCAGTATCATCTTCACAGTGTTCCTCAAAGGATGTTTACTCCCTGGGGCCCTTGTCTGGGTTGGGGGCTGCCCTGGGGTCTTCTGCAGGAGAACTCACCAATGGAGGTTGTATGCCTTTTGCTCACCTTGAAAAGGATACCACAGAACTGGAAAGGATGCAGAAAAGGGCAACTAAAATGATCGAAGGGTTGGTGAACTCGAGTAGCATAGCAGTCATGGGATAAGAGGACGAATAACCTTATGAATATAGGGATGCTGAAGAAACCTGGAAGTCATTGCTTTGAAGTCCCAAATTTCCAACATGCCCTGACATTGATCCAATGAACTTTAATATTTTCACAGTTCAAAACGAGATTGATTATTATGACTTAATTTATATTTTCTGTGCCTGCACAGTCTGCATAGTTCAGCAGCCTGTTTCCAGACACCCAGCGGGCAGCACCTTTCAGCCTGGGAGTGGCTAGGGATGTGCAAATCCGCAAAACTCCAAATTCCATCTCGAAGCTCCATCCAACTCAAGTCCGTATCAGATCGCAAGTTTTGCTTTTTTCCCCTCATCGTATGGGATCCCGTGCGCATTTTCATCCATATTTTTCCAAATGTATGCACCAGTTGTGCTCATCAGTTGAAATGTACACATACCTCTCCCATTGATGAAAGCATATTTGTGTGCGTTTTTCAAAGGTATGCAGTTTTCATGTGCATTTTTCAAATGTGTGCATGCTGTGTGCATTAGTGCAAGTGCGCATTGGCATTAGTCAGCAAGTCCGCAGAATCCATGCGACTCAGAAAATGCCCCTCCGCTGTGGAACCTGTAGGGTTAGATTCATAGAAATCCAAACTCATTTGAATCCACTGTGGATTTCTCCAGCACCCCTACCTGGAAGACACTCCCCCTTAGAGTAAGTGGTCCAGCCCTGAAGCCCAATAAACCTAACCTGTGGACTTCACTGCCGTAAGGTGTGGTGGTAACCACTTAGCCTGGATGGCATTTAATAAGGTCTGGACACAAAGAGGATAGTTCTATTGATGGCATTTAAATGGAGCCTCCATGTTCTGACAAAGTATATCTCTGAATAGCAAGATGTGGGGCCACAGATCAGGAAAAGGCTGATGCCTTCTGGCTGTCCTCATGGGCTCCTTAGGGACATGCAGCCGATCCCTGTTGGAAACAGAATATTGGATCAGATGGACCTTCAGGCCAATTCAGCAGGGCTCTTCCTAAGTTCTTCTGATTTGCAAAGCAGTGGCGTAGCGTGGGTTGTCAGCACCCGGGGCAAGGCAAGTAATTTGCGCCCCCTAACCCGTGGATTTTAGCACTCGAGTCTCTTCCACTAGATTAGTTAAAGAAACCCTTACCCCCTAAGCACATGTATTGTTTGTTATGAAAATACTGATGTAATTAAAGTAAAATGCATCTAAATACAAGTTTATTTTCAAACACTTTATTGAGTGCGAACATGCATTACACATTCTCCACATTTTCAGCAGGTCTATGAATACAAATCTACAAATGTAGTAACCTAGCATGGGCCATGCTATTATATGTATGTACAGTACTCCAGTAGACTGTAATTCCTGGCCTGCTGTTATTCATCTCCAGATCAACATTCTTAAGGGCTGCAATATATTATTCTGGGTGTGGGTGTAGGTGTGTACGTGCGTGTGCACACATCTTAGTAATACTTGGAAATGATAGAAAAATTAATTCTGTGAAGTTTTGCCTCAATTCTGAGATAGTGCATATGTGGGAGGCAGGAGGGAGAATGGACTATACAGAATGGAGATTTCTCCGTCACATGAAACTTTAATCTAAAACATCAATTTCAAAGATTCCTACCAGGGAATAGAAATTGGAGCCTAAAATCATCTTTTGAATGTTTGATCGTTCACACTAAGAAGTCTCTAGCGCCTATACAAGGTGCTAGTTTCTTGACCTGTGAACTCAAGCAGTGTTGAGTTTAAACCCTTAAACCTCACTCCTAAAATGCATTTTCTTATAATAAATTTCTGATAGAACTTACTTTCAAGTTTAGTGTGCCAAATTAAGGCACACTTTCAAATGCATGACTGGCCTATCTCGGTTGTTTTGATTTCAGATGTGAATCTCATAGCTTTCAATTGTCAAATACTAATAACTATTGCATGTTATCAACAAAATGCTGTCAGATTCTAAATGCCATTACATGGCAGCCATCAGTTACTGTTAATATGATATACCAAGTACTTTGTGGATTATTTTACAAGAAAGACATTAGTGGGAAGGGATTTATCAGGGGTTGCTCAATGAGAGTATCCGTTACATCTGACAAGCCAGCCACTACTGATTTTCCTCTGCAAATGTGTAGCTAGCCACACATGAATGTTAGGTGTTTTCTTTTTTTTTTAAATATTTTATTAAATTTTAAAACAATACAAAGAAAATAACATACACACATAACTAATATTGTGCTCCCATCACCATGGGACCAAACAATCCAATAACTCTATAATTGTTCATTATTCCAAAAATACAATAAATCTTGACAGGGTAAACTCCCTTTCCCCCCTTTAAACACATATTCCAAAAATAAACCCCAAATATCCTTAAAATTATTTTTCTTTAATTGACCCCTTTTGCATTTAATATTACAAGTCAACATATCATTCAAAGCCATATCCCATACTTCCTTATACCATTCATTAATAGTGAAAACTTGCTGGATTTTCCATTTCCTTGCTATCATTAGTCTATCTGCCGTTAACAAATTTATGATTAATTCTTTAACATTTTGAGAACCGATCACCTTTTCCGTTATTGTTAGCAAAGCTAGTTTAGGGCATACCTCTAAATCAACTCCAACAATTTCTGATATTTCCTCAAAAATCATTTTCCAAAAATCCATTACATTTTTACAACTCCACCACATATGAGCATATGTACCCAATTCCTGACATCCTCGCCAACACATTGGAGAACATTTATTATCTATTCTATTTAATCTCACTGGGGTCAAATACCATCTCCAAATTAGCTTATAAAAATTCTCTTTAATTCTTATAGACATATTTTTCAATATTCGCCTATCCCAAATCTTATTCCACTCATCCTTTGATATTTCCTCTTCAAACTCTGTATCCCAAACTATTTTAAGATTTTCTGCTTGCTCTTCTGATTTCTGCAACATTTTATATAACATCTTTGTAAGACCCCTAGCTGATGCATTTCCTTCTACAAGTTCTCTAGACATAACCACCTGCTCAAATGCAGTGAAATCCCTTTCATGCTCATGTCTCCTCTTCCATTTCTTACCCCATTGTACTAATTGAATTAAATTTAACCAAGAAATTCTTCCTGCCCCAACCCTATCAATTATTTGCTGTCTTGTCTCCATTTTTTCCAGCCAATCCATTAAAGTTATCACCTTTTTCTCTCTAAAAATTCGTTCCAAATGTCTAACATTCTCGGGAAAATCTTCCATAACCACCACTGGAGTAAGCGGGGATATACCTGGTAAAAATATTTCCTTATTTCTACCCCAAATTTCTAACATATTTTTTAAAAAGGGATTTTCTAATCTTTTTGTCATAATATGTCCTTGTTTTGTAAATAAGAATTTATCCACCCTATTACCCAATTCAAATGCTTCTATTTCCCACCACATAAAATCTTTTCTAACAATAATATCCATGATATATCTAAGTTGATTAGCTATATAATACCATTTTAAATTAGGGAGACCAAGTCCCCCTATTTTTTGAGCTTTATACCATCTATTCTTAGTAATCCTTGATTTTTTCCCCCCATTACAATAGCTATTTAACATTACTTGCCACTCTTTAATTTCTTTCTCTGATATCTTATATGGTATCATTCTAAATAAAAAATTAAACTTCGGTAAAATCTTCATTTTAATCAAAGCTATCCTACCAAACCACGATAATCCCAATTTTTTATAATCCTCTATTTGATTTTTAACTTCATCTTTTAGTTTTTTAAAATTACATTCCCCTATTTTATCCAAATCTTTTAATATATCAATACCTAAATATTTAATTATATTTTTTATCTTTATATCCACTCCCCTTTGTTTAAATCCCCTTTCCTCCAGTTTACTATAATTAAATGTCATTATCTCCGATTTATCCCAATTAACTTTTAACCCTGTTACTTCTCTAAATTCATCTAAATGTTTCTCTATCCAATCCCAATTTTCTATAGGCCTTTCTAATGTTAACAAGATATCATCTGCAAAAAGGTTTATCTTACATTTGGTCTCTATTCCTATCCCCAGTAATTTCTTCTCCTGTCTTATCGAATTCGCTAACAATTCCATAACTAACACAAATAATACTGGGGAAAGGGGACAACCCTGTCTAGTTCCGCGGCCTAGGCTAATAGTTTCTGTTATTCCATCGTTTACAATTACCGACGTGACATTATGAGTATATAATTGGTTAGTAATACCTATAAATTTTTCTCCAAACCCCATAGTTTTTATTAACATCTTTAATGCAGGCCATTCCACACAATCAAAGGCTTTAAAAATATCCAATGCAAGAACCCCCGCTTTCAAATTATTTTTCTTTATTAAATAAATTATATTCAGAACCCTTCTTGTTAAATCTGCCATTTGTCTTCCTTGAATAAACCCACATTGATCTATCCCTATATACTTATTTAAAAAACTATTCATTCTTCTAGCTAAAATTGCTGTCAATAGTTTAGCATCTTGATTAATTAATGATATTGGTCTATAAGAACCTGGTTCTGCTAAATCCTTCCTTGGTTTCGGGATTAAAATGGTCAAGGACTGTTTCCATGACGGGGGGATCTCTCCCCCCTGTAAAATATCATTAAACAACCGTTTTAACTTCGGAATTAACATTTTTTTAAAGACTTTATAATATTCCACCCCCAGACCATCCAGTCCTGGCGTTTTCCCCTGTTTTAATTTATTTATAGCACTTTCTATTTCAATTTCTGTGAATGGTTGCTCCATTTTCTCTCTATCTTCATCCTGGATTTTTATTTTTAAATTTTTCTCGATATATCTTCTACTCTCAGCTTCCGACCATTTTCCTGCCTTATATAACTCCGTGTAATATTCATGAAAAATTTTCAATTTATCCTTTACTAGATTATATTCTTTACCCCTCTTATCTTTAATCATCCCCACTAAGCTTTTTTCTTCTTTTTTTTGTGCTAATCTAGCCAACATTTTAGAGTTTTTATTACTATTCTCAAAATACTCCCTTTTTGTGTAAATCAAATTCCTTTGTACCCTGTCCAGTTCTTTATTCTCCAATTCTTTCCTTTTACCCTGTAATTCTGCAAAAATCTTTTTATCCCTCTTCTCTAAATACTTCTTTTCCAAATCCCTAATCTCCCCCTCTAGCTTTTGATAAAAAACTTCTTGTTGTTTCCTCAAATTTATTGCCTCTCTCAATCCTATTCCTCTCATTACACTCTTCATTGTATCCCATATTATCGCTTCAGTACATTCTTCTGTTTGATTAAATTCCCAAATTTCCCTCAATTCCTTCTCTATTTTCTCTGTTAAATGTTTATAACGAAAAATATTACAATTCAATCTCCATCTTTTCGCTTCTCTATAATCCTTATGTATCTTCAAATCCATGTTAACCAAAGCATGATCTGTAACTTTTATCACTCCTATCTCTGTGCCCAGGACCCTTGAAAACAGTGTCCTGGACACAAAAATAAAATCTATCCTAGAATAATTCTTATTTGCTGATGAGTAAAATGTATATCTTTCCTCATTCCCCTTGACCCCTCTCCAAACATCTAGCAACCCTTCCTTACTAATTAACTTATTCAAGATCGTTAGATTATTTCTCTGATCTTCTCTCGTCGGATTGGATTTGTCTTTTCTTCTATCCAATACCATGTTAAAGTCCCCAGCCATAATAACCCTTTGATTTTGAAAATTACCCATTTCTTTAAACACATGTTGATAAAATTCTCCTTGATTTTGATTGGGAGCATAAACATTAACAATAACATATTCTTCCCCTCCCAAGGTCCCATACATTATAATATATCTACCTGTATCATCCTTTTCACCTTTAAAACATTAAAACCACAATTCTTTGAAATTATAATTGCTACTCCTCGCGATTTAGATGATCCACATGCTATCTCATATATTCTAGACCACCTCAATTTCAATTCATTGACTCCTTTCCTTGCCTGGTGCGTTTCTTGCAAGAATATAATATCTGCCTTATCCTTCTTTAGAAGTGCTTCTATTCGCCTTCTCTTAGTAACTGAACCTAGCCCCTTAACATTTAAAGTTGAAATTCTTAACTTATAATCCATCTATTAACATCATTTTTTCTTTTTTGGTCCCCAAAAGTGAAAATAATACACAATAACATACCCCTTAACCCACCCCCACATTCATCTAAACTATCCCCCCTGCTTAGCCAGGGCAACTTGCCCCACCCTAAACCTACCCACCTATCCCAGGGGGGGGGGAAGGACCCATCACCAGCCCGAACAGCAGCCCCTCATTCCCTCCCGGATAACTTCTTTATAAAACATTTTCTATTTCTTTTTTCTTCTCGTGTTGAAACGACCTCTTATACAATTCCTCCACTGGCTCCTTCTTCTTCCAGTTGACCCATCGATTCTGGACCCTCCGCATCATCATGAAGCCCCAACTCTCCCAGCAGGCCCATGCCTTGATCACATGATGAGATCTTGTATCTCTTACTGTTCCACACAAAAGTAAGTAACCCCAATTGTATTGTAATCCCTTTCTGATCAAGACTGCTGTACACGGTTTAACACTTCGCCTCCACTTTATTGTTTGCTGACAAAGATCATTGTAGATTTGCAAAGTAGCCCCCTTAAAAGCTACTTGACCTTTCTTTCTAATCTCTTTCATGAAGACATCCTTCTTGTATAAATTTGCAAATTTCAGTACAACATCTCTGGATGTCATACCATGCCTTAATGCTCCCACTCTATGCACAATCTCAATGTCCATATCATCCCAAAAAATTGTTTCTCCAGAGACAGCTTCATTCATCCATTCCAAAATACTGCCTCTTAACTTATATCCAGTCTCCCCCATCTCCATGGGGAAGCCTCTAATCCGAATGTTGGAACGACGTTGCCTGTCTTGCATGTTAATCATCTGTATTTCCATCTCATTAAATTTCATTTCATACTTTTCAAAACTTTTTTCATCCTTCACCTGGAGTTTTTCCACCTTATCCACTCTAACTTGCAGCTCTTTAACTTGAACCCCTAAATGATCTATGGTCTTTCGCATGTGCTTCATATCCTCTTGATGCAGATTTTGAAATTTCTCAATTGCTTCTATTTGTTTCTGCTGGCCTGCTTCCATAGAGCTTTGAAACTGTAATAGAATTTTCTCCCAATCTGGTGCTGCCCCTTTAAGCTTGGCTGGAGATATTGACTTTGGCTTGGCACCAGCAGGGAATTTGCCAGCTGAATCCACCATTTTTCCGCCCTTCCCCCTCGCTGTCTCGGAACTTTCACTACCTCGTATCTTCTTATCAGGACCCAGTTGCTCAGTTTGATAAGAACATTCAATATCTTTAGTGTCAAGGATCCTAATTAGCCTTTTCAAACTGTTATCCGAGGGATGCGCCCGATCGCGTTTCCAAAGAGGGGGTAGGGACTTTTTCACCCGTCTGGAGCTCATAAACAATCCAGAGCGAAGCACATCAAAAGAAAGCTATTCTTGTTATTTCTTTATTAGCTCTATATCTGCATACCTTCCAGAAAGTAAACAGCAAAGGAGTTTAAACTCACGATTTGTCTTTCCTGTGTATTTGCAGATGTTTTCAAATCATTCCGGGAGCTCGGCAGAAAAGCTACTGCTCCATAGCCAGCGAAGGCTCCTCCCCCCTTAGGTGTTTTCTAGCACACTTTCAGTTCATCATAGCAGTGGTGAGGCTAAGCGGTGCCCTGCATGAACCCCACAACATTTCCCAGAATCCTGTGCCATGTGCAGGCATTCCATGGTAGATGTGCAGTGGGTTTCATGGCCGAGCGGGGACTAGAACCCGGATCTCCCAAGTCCCAGTCCAACACTCTCACCACTACGCCACACTGGCGTAGTGTAGCTTTGTACACAGCTTTGTGTAGCTGTCAAAATCTGCCTTCGCTAGGTCAAAAGGGGCCAAAATCATTTACAGGTCTATTTTTCTCAAAAAGCCATTTCCCTTTAATCTGTCCTTTCCAAATGGTAAGTTTAATGAGAACTTCAGGCATATCTCAAGCAAAAATGTGGCACTGGCTTTTTTTTTCTCTCCCTCCTCCTCCTCCTCCTCCTCTTCCCTCCTCTTCCTCCTCCTCCTCCTCCTTTTCGTTTCCTTTCTTATTCCCCCCCCTTCTTTCTCCTCCCTTTAAGCCTCGGTGTCTATGTATTCAATTCAAATGTATTTCAAATAAGCAACAAACCTGGACACTATTGAAACACTCCTGGAGTACCGCTGAAATAATAGGTGTATTTCGCCAAGGAAGCCTGCTTTCCTTTTCAAGTGACTGTATGCATTATTGCAGCTTCTCCTGATAATGGCTCATGGCTGCAAGCACTCACCTAGCAGGCTTGGAGCTGCTAAAGTTCGCTGAGGGTGGAGTGGCTGCTACTTCTTGACCTCTGTGGCTTTTTGAGAGGGAGTGGGGGCGGGGGAGGGGCGGAGAGAAGGGTGAATTTGCAAGCAAAAAAAAGGAGGAGGAGGAGGAAAAAGACAGACAGACGGAGGAGAGATCCTGGATGATGTTGAAGTAAGCCGTTTTGCCTTCCTCTGTAATTAGACTCTCCCTGAACTCTTTACAGTTGACTTAAGTTACTCGGAGCCCCTCTGCTGTGGCTGCCTGATTGCCCCCCCTCCACCCCCATTGATGAAACGCAGCATCAATTTCCCCTAAACAATAAGGGGGGGGGGAGAGATTAGTAAAAGTTCACTTGATCACAATGAGAAGGCTGATCATTACAGGGCAATGCAAGCCAGATGTAAGAGAAATGTTTGGAGACTAGAGAGAGGAAGGCAGACTGCAGCTACAGTAGAGATTCTCTTTCCTTCCCAACCAAGCTAGGAAGGGTGGGCAGCGTTTCCTCTGCGGAAAGATTGAGAAGAGGAAGAGGAAGAAGAAGGAGTAGTCGTGAGCCTTTACAGGGCTTTTCCTTCTGGTCCGGTGGAGAAGCCCTGCAAGATCAATAAACCTGGGTTCTGTATGGGCTCTCGCTCTAGGCAGCAGCTCTAGGAAGCAGATTCAAAGGGAAATCCCTTCCTTTTGTTAAAGGATCGACGACCCCGGAGAGAAGGAGAGATCGCTTCCACTTGGGTCTACGTGGGAGGGGAAATTAGGTTTTGTGGGCGGCGACCCGGCGGCTCGGATCGGATTCGCACAGCCAGCACTGCAGAGAGAATGAGTGAGCCAGGCAGGGGCAGAGAGCTGCGAGTGCGAGCGCGCCCCCCCAGATGTTGCGCCCGGTGCGGCCGGCCCCCCCTGCACCCCCCACGCTACGCCTCTGTTGCAAAGTGAATTTTTCTTAATGTTTCCTTCCTTCCTTTCTTTTTCTTTTTAAAGGAAGAAAGCCAGTGTTATTTTCCTTTTCTTCCTGGCACCCTTTCAAAGTTCAAACATTTCACTTTCACTTTTAATTTCTTTCTCTCACCAGATGGCACAACATCTATGATTCCTCATCTCCCGGTGAATCAGTGAATTTCCAGGACTTCTATTCTCTTGATTCTTTGGCCATCATTTAGACGGTTCCTGCCAAAGTCCCTGAGATATCATTTGATGGAGCAATACATTTTTCTCCAGAGCCTTTGTGTGTTTTTTGGTCACATTTCACCTCCCTGCACACACACCATGAGAGCTTTAATAACTGCTGCTGCTTTCACACACAAAAAGGTTCTGCATCCAGGACTTACTTATGGCTCCATTGAGTAATAAAGCATCATTGATTTTCTGCCCTGCTGGCCCTTGGGACTTGGCTTAGCCTACTGAGGTTGGTTTTCAGAAAACCTATTTTCTGAAGCAAGTAATTTGTACAAACCACCTATTGAGTCTCCTGAAAGGGGCCTTTATTGAGCCACAGACACTGCATCACTTCTTGTCTGAATTTATACTCATAGAGACTGCTGGAACTAAAACTAGGGCAACTCTTGATTTAGGCTGTGATGTCTCATGTCGCAAGCTGCTTGAGGCCCCGGAAAGAAAGCGGAAACAGTTGTATTTACGACTGAGCTGAAATTTCCCCAAATATTTCCACCTAAGAACATGAGAACCTAAGTAGCGCCATGCAGAATCAGAGCAAAGGCCTCTCTCTAGTCCAGCCTTCTATTCACACCAGTGGCCAACCAGGTGCTCCAGTGGGAAGCCCACAAGCAGGACATGAGCTCAGAAGCACCCTCCTGCTCATGTTCCCCAGCATCTGGCATGCAGAAGCATACTGCCTCTGATACCAGAAGTAATATATTACCATCCTGAATAGCTTCCATCGATAGCTTTATCCTCCAGGAATTTGTCCTCCAGAAATCTCTTTATCCTCCAGCCATATCCTCCAGAAATCTCCTTTCAAAGCCCTCCAAGTTGGTGGCCATCACTACATTTTGTGATAGCGAATTCCATAGTTTAACTATGCGCTATGTCAAGAAATACTTTCTTTTTATCTGTCCTGAATCTCCCACCATTCATCTTCATGGGATGACCCCATTGGGTTCCAGGATTATGAGAGAGGGAGAGAAATGCCTGCTTATCCACTTTCTCCACACCATGCATAATTTTTTCCCCACCTTTATCATGTCTCTCCATAATCACCTTTTTTCTAAGCTAAACAGCCACAGATCTTGAAGCCTTTCCTCATAGGGGAGTTGCTCCTGCCCCGTGATCCTTTTTGGTTGCCCTTTTGGTTGCCTCTTCCTGTGGCGTGTTCTCCTACTCAGGTATAGAGAGGAGGACTCAATGGGGGTATGTGAAAGTGTTCACAACTGCAGTCCAGCAGCAATACAGATTCAGTGGCTGTACTTTGCCCAGTACTGAACCTTCATAGATTCATAGATCATAGAGTTGGAAGGGGCCTGCGAGGCCATCGAGTCCAACCCCCTGCTCAATGCAGGAAACTAGAGGAGGGGTCTCCCATCCAAGTAATAACCAGGCCTGACCATGCTTAGCTTTCCACGCTCAGACAAGCTGAGCCAGCGTGAGCCACTGTAGCCTGAGCTTATTCACAGACCCAATTGGCTGCTGCTCTGGCACGATCCCCCCCCCCCTGATTGGTTTCCTGCTGAGGAATAGTTATTGTTACAAAGGCAGATCTGACTGGCTATGCGACAACATCAATGATCCTAGGAACAGAGGTGGAGCCCCGAATCTCTGGGAGGCCCTCTGCCCCACCACCCTGCTGTCCGTGCTGAAAGAAAGGCACAGGGGCCCTGAGGATCTCTGCTGCATCGGATCCCCCTGGATGAGCTGGATTTTTGCCCACAGGTGCTTCACCTCCTGCTTCCCCCCCCCCCCTTGCATGGTTCTGCCTGAGGTTTTTTTCTGAAATCAAATGCCCTCCTCTCCTCGGTCCATACATCCCTTTTTACAGATAGGGGTGTCCTGGAGACACAGTCCTTTAAAGACACAAAGACTTTAGAGCATATGTAAATTAGCACATGCAAATGTGTGCATTTTTTTTTTTTTTTTGTCCTGTGGGCTTGAGCCCCAGATCTCTTCAGTACCTAGCACCACCCCTGGCTGGGCAGGTGATGAGTTTGAAAATACAGTGATGCTGGAGAAGCAGCCCGGCAGAGGTGCAAATGGCAGAAAGAAGGTGAGCAAAGTGGGGGGGGAGGTGATTTAGATGCAGCAGTGCTGAGCTGAACTCACACACCTTCCTTCATTTCATGGCCCCATTTGCACTGGGAAGCCATTTTTGGTGATTTGCGGGGAGGGTGAGGGTTGGAGCAGTGAGCAAAACTTCCTGGAACAGGAAGCCATCATCTCCCTCCTCCCTATTCCCATTGAAATGGGGCGTTGCGGGGGATTTAAAATGGCCTGCACAACTGAAAGCACAAAACAGGTATTGGTGTGCACGCACACTGAACCCTGGCCATTGTATTTCCAGCCATGCTCCATCCATGCAAAGTCAACCCCCTCCCCGCTGCCACACACACACACACACACACACACACACACACTAATCTCTGATATTGCAGGTGGGTTTGGCTGGGAGAGAAATGGTTGAAAGACCGCCTGTGCATTTTTGCATTTTCAATTGCTCCCCACACACTTTACATATGCTTGGGGCAGACCCATGTTTAAAGACACATGTGTGCTACCATCACATGTAATTTGCCCCTAAATAGGTGCAAAAAGGGGGGACCTTTCCCTCCAGTGAACCCAAGGAGTGTCTTCACACACTCCTTGCCACTAGGGAAGGGTGAGAATTTGATTCGGTTCACGTTTGTTAAGCATTTACCAAAATTCACAATGTATTTGGTGGGACAAAAAGAACTTGAGATTTAAAAAATGAACTGAAACAAATGTTTCATACATCCCAAAGTACACACACACACACACACACACACACACACGCACACACCGCACATATTCATACAAACTTTGGTTCCCATGGGGGCTTTTTTCAAGCCTAATTGCCACAGGGTGTTTGATCTGGGGGAAGGGTCATAATGCACAGGCAAGGGAGGGTTAACTCTTCCTTCCCAAGCTGTAAAAGCTCTAATAAAATCAACCCTGCTCTGCAAATTGGCTTGAAAAGCACACACCTCCCATTGGCAACTATGGAAGCTTCTTAAAAAGCCAAAGTGACGTCTGTGTGTGTGTGGAGGTGGGCAAGGACAGAAGGCTGTGGACAACAGTAGCCAACATAGCAGCCCAAAGGGAAGAAGGAAGCTCATCTGCCCAGGACCTGACAGTGAATGGGCTCTTCTTGCCATCTGCTTGGTCATCTATTTGTCTGGCATCCTCACTTGTGCCAAATAGTTCCTGTGTTTCCTAAAGAGGACAAGGGACAGCGACTAAGCACTTTTGCCAGCAGCCCCAACCTCATTGGTCCAGGAAGTCCCATATAGCTATTGATAGGCTTATCCTCCATAAATTCATCCAATCCCATCTAAGCCTGTGGCCATCAACATATCTTGTGGAAGCGCATTCCATCAGTTACTTATGCACTGTGGGAAGAAATACTTCCTTTGGTCTGTGCCATGAATCTATTGCCATGCTGGCTGAGGATGTTGGGAGTTGTAGTCTAACACATCTGGAGGGCTCCAGGTTGGAGACGGCTGCTCTGTGATATACCACAATCCTATACATGTCTACTCAGAAGTAAGTCCCATTGAGTTCAATGAGGCTCACACACAGGAAAGTGGGCATAGGATGGCAACTTTAGTAATCTTTTTTTCTAACCTAAATGAAATCCAAATCTTTTGTCTTTTCTACATAGGGAAAGTGCTCCAACTCCCCGATCCCACGTCCCCAAAAGTGTGACTCAGTGTTGGAAGATGAGTGGATATATATCCACGTGAGTGTGTGTGTGTGTGTGTGAGAGAGAGAGAGAGAGAGAGAGATCTTATTCATACAATTCTATTTAAAAAGACTGTGAAAGTATTCTGAGGTTTTGAGCCATGTGTCATGAAATTTGGTTTCAAATGCCATACTGTAAATTTTTTTTAAAAAAAGGTGAATTAAAGTAATGAGTTCCCTCTTGATTTGCAAAAAAAAAGGGGACAAGAGTGGGTTTAATGGACAATTACAAAAAATAAAAAGGACTGGAAGTGACAGCCACACATCCACACATATTGATTTTTTTTTCCACTAATGGCTCTGCCAGATTGTCATGATGATGAGTGAGGGTGTTCCCTCCGCAGCGCACCAACAGCAACAATGCATCTTTTAGCAAAATCTCCAGAGAAAGTTCAGCAGCCTTCTGTTATATCCTCTGGCAAATTGTTGCTATTTGTTCTTAAATTATTCGCAACTACTTTGCAAAGACTCTATTGCCAGTGGTTTGTGCTGGTGTTAGCCCGATGGGGTGGGCGATCTGCCAGGATCCGACCTGCCTCCAGCTCAGGGAACGCTGCTGTTGCACCCGCCAAGCCAGGTCGAAAGCTGGTGCACACTACGCCACTCGCCAGACTTCCGAGTTCCTGCTGGGCCGCTGCTTATGTAGAAAATGCCTTAAGATACATCTAAAGTGGTTGCAATTTGCACAAGTTACAAAATTGTGGCTGCTCTGGGCATATCATAAGGCATTTACATAAACAGCTTCCCACTGGGAACTTGGGAGTTGCTTCCCTGGCTCGACGCGGGAGAACGTGGGTCGACGCCTGGGAAGAGGTAAGTGGGACGGAGTTCAGGGGGTCGAGCCCAGCTAGTCTGCCAGATTTCCACCCCCTGAACGGAATCTTCACTCACACATCCCTGAGGGGATTTTTGAGACGAGACCAAGAACAATGGATTAAATCTGCTCAGCTTCAACACTTGCTTCCAAGCAGAAATGGAATGAATCTGCGTCTGTGTTTGTTTGGCTTCAGAACGTTCTTCCCAAAATTCCCTGCAGTGAATTTGGATGCCGAATATTCTCTGAAAACTGGAAGTCACTTCCGTGGCTTGGCTTGCGAGAACACAAGTCGAGTCAGGGAAAAGCTAGGGCGAGCGGAGCTCAGGGGGTCCAGCCCGGCGAGTTCGCCAGACTTCCACCCCCCAATTGAGTTCTGCACACATCCCTGATCCTCAGTGCCAGTATTCAACATCAAAAGATTATACAACAGCTGTCAATATGTGACAGCTTGCAGTACCAGTCAGTGACAATCTTACGGAGCTCTGTAACTCTGTAACTCCATCTTGCTTTTCAGATCAGCTGCTCACCCTAACTTGTTTTCATGGGAGCATTCGCCTTGAGCACCATTTTGTTTGGTGGAAAGACAGGGTATAAACCAACCAACCAAACAAACAAATTATGTCTCTGCCATATATGAACCGGAATTTGTCACCTCTCCTAATCTTTTCCTTGTTGGCGTGTGAGCAGAGTTGGGAGATTTATAATCCTATCTGTGTGCTAACAGACGCCTGAAATTCCACATACAGATCTTCCAGATCTCACCTCCCTACGCAGCGTGCAGCGTGTTGTGTCGGTGCCAATTTTGGCCAGCCCAGTCTGCCCTATAATCAGACTTGCTTCCAGCTTTCCCGTTGCAGATTAATCCACGGAGTCAGGAAACACTCTGTAACACCACAGGTCTAATTCTACCTGTTTATTTACTTAGCAAGTAAAGTTCTACAGAGTATACATTTCCTAGTTACAGTCCATGTGCAGAGTATAAATGCATAGCAAGCATTACATCCAGTGGAGTAAGTTGAGCTTAACTCCACCTCAGCAAAGACGTTACATTGTTGCAGGAACAAAGTGTAGCAAGAAGAAGCAGAAGAAGATAGAAAGCAGTCCAGCTTCTCTCTAAGATGGCTTCAGACAGAAAAACAAGTTAGCACGTCATCAGAACATACAAACCATGTGACCAGCTCATGTTGTTCTCACAGTCCAGAATCAAGGATTCTAGTAAGACATAACAAAACCTGTTTACAGCCATTCTGTCCCTTCCATGTGTAAACAATGTGTTGCAGCTGGTAAAGTGATACATATCACAACATTCCTTTGTTCTCCTGTGGCAGGAGTAGGCAACCCGGTGCCTTCCAGATGGTTTGGAAGTCCCATAAATCGTGGGCAGCATGACCAATGATCAGGGATTATGGGAGTTCACTTAGTTAGCTCTTGTTTGAAAGGGAGATCTCAAGGGCAGAGATCTGATGATCTTAGACCAACCCAAAAGCAAATTTGGGACTTCCCCCATAGCTGGTAGGCCATGAAGTAGAGGTCAGGAGAAAATGGCCTCCTCATGAACAGTGTTCTGTTCTATGAGAGGCTGCTGTTTCAAAATATAAGGTCAAAGATTTCAGGATTGCTCATTGTAGCACTCATCTAAGCTGCGTGGTATCCACTCTAGTGCTGCCGTCAAGAGTTGGAGTGGGAGAATGTACTGGGTAACTGGAGAGAGGATGGGTTTTCTGTGCTCTACAGATGTTTTTGGCCCAACAAGTGGTAGCTTGCTGTGCAGACTAAGAATAATGCCAGTTGCATGCCCTTGCAGCAGCAGGAAGAGCAGCAGAGTGTGAAGGTCTGTCTTGGCCAGTGCATTGCCGTTTGCTTTGTAGGAAAATGAGACATTTTTAGTAAGATAGGGGGAAAAGCTGGACAGGGCAGGTGCAAGGCAGTTTGGTGCCCTAGGCAAGATCAGATATTTAGCGCCCCCCCCTTTCCACTTGAGAGCGCTGTATTTTTTTCCCCCAAGGCGTTTCTGGCACCCCCTTTAGCCCTGCGCCCTAGGCAGCTGCCTAGTTGGCCTAATGGTAGCACCGGCCCTGAGGCTGGAGGAGTTAATCCCTTAATACGGGTGGGAAACCTGAGCCCATCCAGATGTTGTTGGATTATTAGCCATGGTGGCTAAGGCTGATGGGAATTGGGAGTCCAACAACATCCGGAGGGCTGGATGTTCCCCATCCCTGCTTTAAAACTAGGCTAGGCATGTGAGAGGCAAAGGCTATGGCTAAAAGTCATGGTTGCTTAAGGTGAGAAGGGCACTGGCTTATGGTGCTTCTGAAAGAGAAAGAAAAAGGGGGTGCCAGAGGAAGTACATAGATCATAGACTTCGAAGGGGCCCACTAGGCCATCGAATCCAACCCCCTGCTCAATGCAGGAAACTAGAGGAGGGGTCTCCCATCCAAGTAATAACCAGGCCTGACCCTGCTTAGCTTTCTACACTCAGGCAAGCTGAGCCAGCGTGAGCCACAGGCCTTAACTTAAGTTGAGGATGGCATTCCTTTTCCCCGCCTGCATGCAAGAACTTCTGAGCAAAACCTCTGTTCCTCTGGGATGAGGATTCCAAGTGGATCATCTGGAAATACTTTCTGAAATCAAATGTTGGATAACCCTGGGTGGTCTCCCACCAAACTAACACTGAGAGACTGGGGTTGCTTCTACACTAATCTGGAAGTGCTATAATTCGTTCACACTCACACACTCACTTTTTTTGGAGAATGCAGATGACGTAGATGTCATCCCATTACATAGCACTTTTTTTCTGTTGTCCTCCTGCCTTTTCCCAGAACTGTTCAGTGGTTAATCCCCCTCCCCACACACACTTAAATTGCAATTGCTGTGCCAGACTGCCCAGGGCAACTGTGCCTTTAATTAGAAGCTTCGTACTTCTAATTAAACAAGAATTAGAATTTAGTTCCTCTGCCTCCAATTACTTCCTGTTCCTCCACAATACCGAGGAATTGCCCCTTAATTACCCAGTAGTTAGTCAGCCCTTGTTCCCCACAGGGAGGCAGTTTGATTATTGGTTTCCTCTCACCCCTCCCCTTTATAGATAAAAGAGAGGAGGAGCAACTAAGGGGTCAGTTCATCAGCAATGGTACTTCCATCCTGTACATGG
This sequence comes from Shinisaurus crocodilurus, assembly GCA_021292165.1. NCBI lineage: Eukaryota > Metazoa > Chordata > Lepidosauria > Squamata > Shinisauridae > Shinisaurus > Shinisaurus crocodilurus. The sequence continues at coordinate 255,396,356 of CM037877.1, forward strand.
AGCAATTAGAGGCAGAGCTGCAAGGAGGAAACTTCAAATTAACTTTGCAGGGTACTTTGCTGAAAGGGACTTGCTTCTGGGTAAATATTACGGAAGGAACTTGGCTATGGGGATGGGCATTGCTGGATAAGATAACAATGTATGAAGTGCCATGTGGAACCAGCATTTTAATTCAGTAGAAAAGTAATGCCTGAGAAGCTCTCTAGGGACCTAGTAATTTGGAAGCAAGCTGGGTTGGGCTGTCTCAAAAGGAAATCACTGTGGGTGTTGCCTGAGAGAGACAAGTCTCCTCTCTGTACTTCTGGTCTCCCTGTATATGCTGCTACCCCCTCAGAGGATGGCCTTGCTGCCTTCTTAGACTGTAAGCTCCAGACTCGTCCACAGAACAGTCAAACATACATAAAGAAAGATCTCTCCCCCCGCAGCCTACAGTACATGGATTCATTTTTATAGTATCAGATGATACCAATGTGTGAGCTGCCTTTGTGCTTAATACCCATGATGTTTCAGGCTTATGGGTTCTCTGGGGAATGGGATGTACAGTGAAGCCTCAGTGATTTGCCGCCAGTTGAAGGTGCCTACCATTGATGGGCACAACATTTTAATCCACCATGTCAGGATAATCTCCTTGTACCTGTAAGCTCTCTCGCTAGATGTTCTACTTCTGAATTGGATGAATAATATCTCCACAATGCAGGATAGTGCATTTGTATGGGCCTATGACCGGTTATATAAATGCATTTTGGGGAGCAGTGAAATACAAAATGTAAATTTACAAAATTCACTTCTTATGCTTCTCCTCCTCCCACCCACCCCCGAGAGGGTTCCTGCCCTGAATTAATTATGCAGTAAATTGTATCTTATATTGAACTGTGGCGATTCAGAGAGAAGGAAGACTCATGGGATTGCTGAATTCCTTGTACCGAAGCCTGCCTGGAGCCTCTGCTCTATCTGCATGCCCCATCCTGGGTTCTGTCTCTTGGTCACGCCAGAGTGTGATTGATTTTTTGGAACTAGCATAAAATCCGTATTTGCTTCCAAGTTTAGGTTGCTGGCATTACATACAGGTTCCAGGACTAGGCCCTGATGAGCACTGGGCTCTCTCTGTTCAGCTCCTGTATGGATTATAGAAAATTCCATGAAGCAGGATAGTACACAGTATTTCAATATTCTTTTTTTCTTTGCAGAAGATGTCATTGTGAAGCCAAAGTTACTTACTGTGCTGGCAAAAAGATCAGTCATTAATGGTAACATCTTCAATCAAACATGCAAACACCACTAGACAGAAAAATAGAACTTTCTGATAGGCACATCTGTTACTTCCAGCCATGAATTGGAAATACTGACGATTGAACGGTTTTCTACCAGCCTGGAATTGATTAAACACTTAGCTGTAAAAATTACGCATCATTAACACTGGTAAGTATAAACTTGAAATACGGAAAACACATACACAATGTTTCAGGCTACCATTAATGGTGCTTCCCCACCAATCTTAGTTGTATGCAGGGATGTTGAAGAGTCCTTGGTCTCGAGTCTCGAGTCAAGTCACGAGTCTTTGGACCCAAGTCTCGAGTCCGAGTCCGAGTCCGAGTCCTTGGTCCAAAATGGTGACTCACGAGTCCCGAGTCCTGAGTCACTCCCAAAACTGACTCCACGAGTCCCTATTAAAATCAATGGGGTTTCCCCCCAACAAAATAAGGCTACTTCAGATGTGTGGCTTAAATAAATTCTAGGCACAAGTGTGCCTTTTTATTTCAAAACTCTGCAACTGATTTTGGCAAGAACAGACTAGGCAGACAAACCCAAAATAACCAGGCAGGCAGAGGAGGCAGGGAACCCCAAAGCAGGCAGGCAGAGGCCTTTGTCTTGGACAATTCAAACTGTGGAACTGGTTAAGAAAAGACCAGGCAGGCAGAGGAGGCTGGGAACCCCAAACAGGCAGGCAGAGGCAGCCAAACCCAAAATGTCTGACCCTAACCCTAACCCCCCACAACAACACATCAAAATAAATCTCAACACATCGTTGGGTCTGCGCTCCTGGTAGCTGTCCATAGTGGCCGAGCAGCGGCGCTCCTCACTTCCATGCACTCTTCACCGGTGATCGCGCTCCTGGCACAGCCAGAAGACTCGTCAACAGCCCAGGGATGTTGACAAGTCCTTGGTCTCGAGTCCCGAGTCGAGTCTCGAGTCCCATTAAAAATATTGGGACTCGAGTCCGAGTCGAGTCAGAGGGGGGACTCAGTCCGACTCACGAGTCGAGTCCTCGAGTCCGAGTCCCCATCCCTGGTTGTATGCAATGTTAGCCCTACTTAGAGTAGAAATGAATGGGACTTAAGTTTGATTAACATTGGATACAAGTTCAACCCATTTATTTTGTTCCCTTATATCTCACCTTGCTTCCATGCTGCAAGTCAAGGCAGTGTACATCAGATTCCCAGATGGTCTTCCATCCAGGCACTGATCAGTTCCAGACCTGCTTAGCTTCAGCAAGATGGTTGCGTCATCTGCCTTTGGGCCATGGCCTGGGCGTCTGGGACTGGTCAGTGTCTGTCCCATTAAAAACCTCACAACTGTCAGGTTCGGGGGGGGGGGGAGGAAGAAGGAAGGGAGCAATGGTCAGCATTCCTAAATATCAAAGAGGTGATGGGATGCTTACCCAAACCAATCTCTCATGACTGACCAGCTCAAGGGGCTCTGGGAGGGAGGCATCCCTTGGACTTGATGTGCCTCATTCACCCCAACGCTGATGGCACCGACAGGGCTCCTCTGGACGTCTGAAGGTGTGTGGGCAGGGAAGAGAAAGAGCACTTACATGACTGAACCAAAGCTTGGAGCCGGGGTGCAACTGCCTATGCAAGGTGAGCAGCAGGATACGTTGTTTCCTAGCTCCTATCTCAGTAGCATGAGAACAGCAGAAGAAGAGCGCTGCTGGATCAGAGCAAGGGTCCATCTAGCCCAGCCTTCTGTTCACACAGTGGCCAGCCAGCTGCCCACGGGATCCCACAAGCAGTACACGAGTGCAACAGCACCCTCCCGCCCATGTTCCCTGGCAACTGGTGTACATAGGCACACACTGCCTCTGATACTGGAGGTAGCACATAGCCACTGAGGTTGGAGAAGTTTGCTTGAACTATGCAAGCAAACAGGTAACAGGCCTGTGGCTCACGCTGGCTCAGCTTGTCTGAGCGTGGAAAGCTAAGCAGGGTCAAGCCTGGTTATGACTTGGATGGGAGACACCTTCTCTAGTTTCCTGCATTGAGCAGGGGCTTGGACTCGATGGCCTTGTAGGCTCCTTCCAACTCTATCCATGAAATCTATGCTGCTAATCAGAATTTAAGGAAGTGTGGTGGACAATACTTACTAATCTTATAGTCCTCTCCAGCTCTTTGAGCTAGCGTTTATGTTTCTGTGCACCAGTTCACACATTCATGCCTATGACGTACATGTGTGAAAAGGCCATCTTAGGGCAAATACCACAAACAAAGGCCTGGTTCATATGCCTACTAGGCAGCGGCTCAATTCCTGTGGTTAAAGGGGAAGGTATACGCATGACCTTTCATCATGTGTCTGATGTAGCCTATGACATAAGCATGCCTGTATACATGAGACTTACACTGGGCTCAGTTTTTGGCCAGATAGTTTTCTGTTGAACTTCAGAGGTGGGGGTAAGGGTGAAGTGAAAAGAGGGGACAAAAGGATAATGATACTTCAGAGGGGATGAACATTGATTAATTTTCAGCGGGGTGGACTTAGCATGGTAAGAAGCAGAGGCAGTGTTAGGGGGCGGCCCACTAGGGTTGGAGCCCCAAATCTTTTATTTGGAGCCCCAAATTCCTGGGAGGCCCTCTGCCCCGCCACCCTGCTGCCCAGAGGCACTTGCTGAAATAAAGGCACAGGGGCCCTGGTGATCTCTGTTGCATCTGATCCCCCTGGATGAGCTGGCTTTTGGCCCACATGTGTTTCACCTCCTGCCGTCCCCCTTGAATCTTTCTGCCTGAGATTTTTTTCTGAAATCATCAAATGCTCTCCTCTCCCCGGTCCATACATCCCTTTATACAAATAGGGGTGTCCTTAGGAGACAGGGGCCTTCAAAGACACACACAGATTTTAAACACACACACATAGAGAGAGACTTTAGAGCATATGTAAATTAGCATATGCAAATGTGTGTAATTTTTCTTTTTGTTCTGTAGGCCTGAGCCCCTGATCTTTTTGGTACCTAGCACTGCCCCTGGTAAGAAGAGGAGCTTGCCCTTTTTCTCCTTTAAAGAAAATGCTTTCTGCCACTTCACACAGTGATGGAGCTGTAGTCAGCAGCCAGTGGGGGCAGCCATTCTGCCCCCTCATGATGCCACGTCATTATATCATGTTGTTCCCATCGGATCAGTGTGTGGGAATTAGGAACTCTTCCAAACTGCTGATAGCATCGCTGCCGCCACTTCAGGCACTAAGTCATCCATGGACATGCTTGCAGCTGGGCCCACAAAAGTGGAGAGGCATTTTTGGTTCAGCACTACTGTGCGTTCATGTCCCCCCTTTATTGAGGGGCAGGACTGTGCAGATTGGGCCTCCACTCATTTAAACCAGCATGAGAAGCACCCATGTCACACACAATAGGGATATACAGATTGTATTAAATCCATTCCATCTGTGTTTTGTGGATTGTCAAGTGTCTTTCATTCTGTCATCTGTTCAATGAAGGAAGTGGATTTTTTAAAACCAGAATTTCTTGCGCTAATGGGCACCAGGGCCGGTGCTACCATTAGGCCAACTAGGCAGCTGCCTAGGGCGCAGGGCTAAAGGGGGTGCCAGAAATAGGGAGGGAGGGCTCAAGTGGGAAGGGGGGGGCGCTAAATATCTTATTTTGCCTAGGGCACCAAACTGCACCAAACTGCCTTGCACCGGCCCTGATGGGCACTTATCCACATTAGTTAATCTGAATTGGCACTGATTGTCATTAACTAATGCAGATCAGCGCATTTGCACAGATCCCCCCCCCCACCTCCACAAGTGAAAAACTGGTCCACAAATTCATGGAATCTGCATGACTCAGAAACAACCAGTCTGCTGTGGAACCTGCAGGTCCGATTCATAGAAATCTGAACTCCTTTGAATCTGTTGTGGATTTCTCTGACATCCCTAACACACATGATGATGATAATGTTTGGGTACCTCAGACACACTTAGGGCTTAGATGAAGCTGCTTCCCTGATTTCACAGCCCTGTTTGCAGGCTACCATGAATGGGGCCCTCCTTTCAGTAGCACTCAACGGGTTGAGCTGCAAATTCACTGCAAGTGTCCACTCCACCTATTGTAGGAGCAGAAAGAAAGCACCCCCACCTTGCCAAGGTAACTGGGCAACATTCCCTCTGTTCACACCAATGTATAGGCAGCCTTATTGGTTATGTTGTAGCATGACATCATCTCATTCCCTATGTGATCCCTAATGAGCTAGGATCACCCTGTGAGTTAGAAGATAAAATGGTGCTGGAGGAGGAGCAGAGAGGGACAAGATTGTGGCTGCAAGCAGCCATGAAATAATAGAAACAAAAAAAAGGTACGTACATCTCCCTGAGTAATCTGCGCTTATCCATACCATACGGCGCCTCTACTGATTATACCTGATGGAGGAAGTATCTCGGTATGAACCTACCCATACACTACGATCAACATCTGAGGCCCTTCTCTGAATGCCTCCTTCAAGGGAGGCTTCGAAGATGGCAATAAGGGAGAGGGGGGCCTTCTCGGTGGTAGCCCCCCCCCCCGATTGTGGAATGCTCTTCCCAGTGAGGTCCATCTGGTGCCAACCATTCATCTTTTCAGCACCAGGTTGTTTTTTTACTTTCCTCTACTCCCAGGCATTTGGTGGCATATGATGGGGCTTTTAGTTTTTTTTTAACAGCTCCTGATAGTTTGCTTGTTGATTGTTTTTAAACTTGTTTTCAAGCTGGTTTAAATTTTTGAATGTTAAAGTTTTTAAATTATGCTTTATCATGTTGTGTGAACCACCCCAGAGAGCTTTGGCTAATAATGGGCGGTGTAGAAATGGAATGAATGAATGAATGAATAGGACCCTTTCCACGGCTCCCTCTGCTATATACTCTGTGTTCTGGAGGGCAGGGTTACTGGGAAGGGTCCCATCCAGGCCAGGGCCCTGGAGGGGCTCAGGTTGGAAGGAGGACTCTAAAGCCTCACACATTCAGAATGTTGGCGCCCTTCCATTCTGTCACACTGTTCTGAGACCCATCCATTGCACGGATACTATTACCGTATATCAGTGCAAATCTTTCTGTGGGGAAAAGGAATAGATGTTCTCTATACACCAGAGTTGAATGTTCTCTGCCCCAAAGCCATGAACCAGAGTGGATCCCAGGAACAGTGCCCAACCAAGTCCACAGTCACTGAAGTTCCCAATTAAATTCAACGTCCAAATGCCAAGCAAACAAGCCAGGACTGGAACAGCAAGCAGCAGTCTGTGCGGAACACATTTCCAGCTTTCCAAGATGGGCAATCAGGCAGAAAGCTCCAGGGAACAGGCATGCACGGAGAGTCAGACAGACTGGAGAATGAAAGCTAGCAGCTCCACCACCTGAAAGTCTTGGCCATCTGATCCAAAGCTTATTTGGATTTCCCAGAAGGCTTGCTAAATGTTTCTGGCAACGATAAGTCTGCAACTGGTCAGCAAGCAACAGATCAGGCTGAAACACTAAAACAGAGGGCCAGAAAGATCCAGGTAGGGGAATCAATCTGGTAGTAACCTTTTATTAACAGTGGGGCAAATCTACAAACCTCACGGCTAAGGGGTTTGTGTGTGTTTGCATAGCTTATGTAATGTGAACGCTATTGTCCATCTTCTGCAGTTAATCAGGATTCAAAGAACATACAAGACCCAAATTGCAAAACATTTCTGAGTTCTAGAATTTATGGACAAATTGAAAACATACAAATCACCGTGCCCAGTTGGTATCCATCCAAGAGTTCTTAAAGAACTCAAATGTGAAATTGCTGATCTTCTAATAAAACTATGTAACATGTCCCTAAGATTGGCTTCTGTACCAGAGAGGACTGGAACCTGGCCAATGTAATGCAATTACATTCCTGGAAGGATCCAGGAAATTACAGGGTTGTCAGCTTAATGTCTGTTCCAGGTAAATTAGTGCAAAGCATTATGAGAAATAAAATTACTAAGCATATAGATGGACAAGTCTTGCTGAAGAAGAATCGACATGGCTTTTGCAAAGCAAAGTCCTGTCTCACTCATTTTACAGTTTTTTGAGAATCATAGAATGATAGAATAGTAGAGTTGGAAGGGGCCCATAAGGCCATCGAGTCCAACCACCCGCTCAATGCAGGAACCCAAGTCAAAGCATCCCTGACAAATGGCTGTCCAGCCGCACTTTGAATGCCTCCAGTGTGGGAGAGCCCACTACCTCCCTAGGTAGTTGGTTCCATTGGCATATTGCTCTAACACTCAGGATTTTTTTCTTGATGTCCAGGCGGAATCTGGCTTCCTGTAACTTAAGCCCATTATTCCATGTCTTGCAATCTGGGATGATTGAGAAGAGATCCTGGCCCTCTTCTATGTGACAACCTTTCAAGTACTTGAAGAGTGCTATCATATCTCCCCTCAGTCTTCTCTTCTGAAGGCTAAACATGCCCAGTTCTTTCAGTCTCTCCTCATAGGGCCTTGTTTCCAATATCCCTTTATCATCTTTGTTGCCCTCCTCTGAACCCTCTCCAGTTTGTCTACATCCTTCTTAAAGTGTGGTGCCCAGAACTGGACGCAGTACTCAAGATGAGGTCTAACCAGTGCTGAGTAAAGGGGAATTATCACTTTGCGCGATTTGGAAGCTATACTTCTATTAATGCAGCCCAAAATAGCATTTGCCTTCTTTGCAGCCACATCGCATTGCTGGCTCATACTCGGTTTGTGATCTACAACAATTCCAAGATCCTTCTCACTTGTGGTATTGTTGAGCCAAGTGTCCCCCATTCTGTAACTCTGCATTTGGTTTCCTTTCCCTAGGTGCAGCACTTGGCATTTATCCCTATTAAATTTCATTCTGTTGTTTTCGGCCCAGCACTCCAGCCTGTCGAGATCACTTTGAATTTTGTTTCTGTCTTCCAGAGTATTCGCTGTTCCACCCAACTTTATGTCATCTGCAAATTTGATAAGCATTCCCTGCACCTCCTCATCCAAGTCATTAATAAAAATGTTGAAGAGCACTGGGCCCAGGACCAAGCCCTGTGGTACCCCGCTCGTTACCTCTCCCCAGTTTGAGAAGGTACCATTGATAAGCACTCTTTGAGTCCGATTCTGTAGCCAATTGTGGATCCACCTGACAGTTGTTCAGATGGATCCACAGCAAGCATGCAGATAGATGTCACCCAGTAAATACTGTTTACTTGGACTTTCAAAATGCTTTCCTTCACCAAAGGTGCCTGAGCAAATTTAGCAGTCATGGGATAAGAGGAGAGGTCCTCTTACGGACTGGCAATTGGTCGATCAGAAAGCAGAGATTAGGAATAAATGGACAGTTCTTGCAATGGAGGGATGTAAACAGTAGGGGAACAAAGATCGGCATTGGGGGACCAGTGCTTTCTAACTTGTTCATAAATGATCTACAGTTGCAGTTGAGCAGTGAGGTAGCCATGTTAGTGGATGATGGCACCAAATTATTTAGTGCGATTAAAACAAAAAGGGGCAAAATGAAGAGTGTCAAAAGGATCTCTCCAACTGGCGGAATGGGCATTAGAATGGCAGACACTGTTCAGTGTAAGCAAATGTAAAGTGATGCACATTGGGGCAACAAATCCTAAATTCACAAATATACTGGTGGGCTCTAAGATGGTGGTGACTGACCAGGAAACATGATATATGGGTATGAGTCATGATGACTATATGTTACCTCCAGTATCAGAGGCAGTATGCCTATGTACACAGGTTGATGGGGAACATGGGCGGGAGGGTTCTACTGCTCTTATATCTGGCTTGTGGGCTTCCTGTGGGCATCTGCTTGGCCACTGTGAGAACAGAATGCTGGACTAGAGAGGCCTTTGGTCTGATCCAGCAGGGCTCTTCATATGTTCTTAGATAGTTCATGAAGTATTTATTTAAGGGGGGGGAAAGGGCAATCATTGTTGGTCTTCAATGCGTTTTGCATGTTATTCCCCCAATTTTTGCAGTAACGTAACAGACCCAAAGTGGCTTCAAAAATAAAGAAACGAGGTCTCAAAGCAGAGGTGAACTTCAAAAGCTGCTAGAAAAATGTATATATGTCAATACATTTTACCGTATTTTTTTTTTTAAAAGTCACCATATTTTAAAACATAAGAATTTATTTTACACATATATCTATCTAAATGCGCGTGCGCGCGTGCACACACACACACACACACACTGTGTGCAAATGGCTACTCAAAACTCTCCACCCGACTTCTGGGCAGAGAAAATAGATGGACAATTTCACCAAATTTCTCTCCAACTGGCGGAATGGGCATCGTTTGGGTATCCAAACGATGAGACCGTTTGGATACCCTCCTCCTGCTTCGGTCCAGCTCCCCAGCCTTGATCTCTCTGTCTCTCACCCTCCCTCAACCCCACTGGCTCACAGCCAATTCACATCTTCCTCTGTCTTTGTCATGCTCTAAAAGCCAAAGATTCCATCGCAAACAAGCATCGCCACCATGAAACAGAAGGACCCAGAGTGGGAATATGCAGATGAAGGGGCATGACTGTGCAGATCAGCGCTAACTCAGTTCTCAATGGCTTCCATTGAATCCTATGGGAGGAGAAATTCTCCAGCAGTTTCTCAATGGTAGGGATCAGCATTGGCAGGGTGGTTGTAGTAGCACAGCTTTTCTCATTTTTCCTAAGGGTTTGGGGTTGTTTTTGTGTGTGTGTGCTGCCACTGCAAGGTAACAGCATCAACTGTGTTGGCAGCCTGCTCTTCCCCCTTTTGCATCTCCCACAAGGCCCCATACCTAGCCTTCTCCTGGGGGTACTCTTAGGGGAAGAAGTAGGGTGGCCCTGAAAAAGAAAAGAAAAGAAAAAACAAATGGTGCAGAAAATTTGGGGGAAATTCTGCAAAATGGCCTTTTATTTCTAGTGGGGTAAGAAAAAAAGAATTAACCTTCCAGAGAAAAATGTCTTCTGAGAAATTTGGGCTCAGAACTGTAGCTGCCGTTTTTTAGGGCTGTGGAAGCAGGCCCTTCTTGGGGTGGCCTGCGGCTGCAACCGGTGATTTGGAGGGATATTTCTAGGCCTGTAGTTTTCGTAGTTCGTTTTCTCAATGCTGGAGAAATACAAGCTTTGCAATTAGGTAGCCAGGAGCGGTGTGAAAGGAAATAGACATGACAAGTAAGAAGAAAGAATAAGGAATGGGCAACGGTGAGGAGACCACCAGGTAACTTGTACCAAGCAGAGCAGGGGTCATAAGTAACAGGATCAGTGGAACAGTTATTCTTGGAAAAAGAGAACTACAACGTGAGGTTGGCGGCTGTGTGGTAAAAAGTTGGGAAATAACTGTCCGGTGGCTATAAGCATGTCTTAGGCCTGCTGGCATGACCCCTCCCCTATCTAAAGTGTACTTCTTGTTTTGAACTTTGTTTATGCTTGTGCGATAACCTATATATATATAAACTTCAACAGTTCTTGGCTGGGGCAGAGGTGCCTCGTACAGTCGCACTGCCCTGTGTGAGTTGGGGCGTCCTCTCCCCACAGCTGTGGCGTTCTTTCGATAAAGTCCCTGAGAGTTTGGCTCCTAATCTCATGTGAAGAGCATTTTCTTCAACAGGTTCATACTCTTCCCCAGGGTTTTCCAAACATTAAATTTCTGAGGGGTGATTGTGTGGCGGGTACATCTTGCCTCTAATGCAGAGTCTTCCGACACCCTTGCTTCCCTGAAAGCCCTGTAGCAGGTGTGAGGGGGGCAGCATTGTGTCCAGCTCCAGGGAAGAGGTGGAGCTAGTGCTCTGCCAAAATCTGTCCTCTAATTTCTTGGAAATGTGGGGTAGTGGTTCGAGTGTTGGACTAGGACTTTGGAGACCCGGGTTCTAGTCCCCACTTGACCATGAAGCTCACTGGGTGACTTTGGGCCAGTCACTGACTCTCAGCCTAGCCAACCTCAAAGGGTTGTTGTAATGATAAAATGTAGAGGAGGAGGAGGACAACTATGTAAGATGCCCTGGATTCCTTGCAAGAGGGGGAAAGGCAGGATATAAATGTAAGAAATAAATAAAAATAAAGTTTTCTTCTCCCATGAAAGAGGATTCCATTTTCCTGCCTCTTTCTCAGGGCATTTTATAATTTATTTTGAATTTATTTTGGTGGGGTTTTTTGAGCTTGCCTAATCACTGTGAAGTGGCCAAGGGTGTCGTGTGATAGGGAAAACAACAACAACAACAACAACAACAACAACAACAACATACACATCTCTGCATTGTTCTGCAGCCTCCCAGGCTGCCTGCGCTTCCTGATCTGAAAAAGCCCTATGGGAGGATGATGATGTCTTCCCCTGGGCTTTAATGGAAGTGTGGGAAGCCAAGGAGGCTACAGGCTGCTGGAGAAATAAGTGTTCAATGAAAGACAGGACATTTGTACACACTCCTCAGCCACCTCATAAGCAAGGTAAGTGCAAGATCTCTGAACCCAACCCATGATAATTTCTCCAGGCTTTTCTTCTCCTTTGGATTTCTTTTTGAAGGCAATTCCTTTTCTATCAAATTGAATGAGAATGGTCCAAAGAGATGTGGAAGAAACGGAGCACAGCTCTCTCTCTCTCTCTCTCTTGCACACGCACACACACACTGTGCCTATTTAACCATCAAAATGGTGTGATGTGGTTGTATAAAATGTCCCTGTTTTAAATGTCATGTCATACATTTCTCTTGAATTATACTTTGTGTAGTGCTCTCTAGTTGGTTATGAAGAAGAGTGTATTGTACTTGAAATGCATTAGGCAAACTGGAGAGCTCTGGTAAATAAATAACTTTTTGGAGCACCTCTTGAGGTTCACCTCTACTTGCTTGTTCTAGAGACCGATGAGACTGTTTGGATACCCTCCTCCTGCTTCGGTCCAGCTCCCCAGCCTTGATCTCTCTGTCTCTCACCCTCCCTCAACCCCACTGGCTCACAGCCAATTCACATCTTCCTCTGTCTTTGTCATGCTCTAAAAGCCAAAGATTCCATCGCAAACAAGCATCGCCACCATGAAACAGAAGGACCCAGAGTGGGGATATGCTGATGAAGGGGCATGACTGTGCAGATCAGCGCTAACTCAGTTCTCAATGGCTTCCATTGAATCCTATGGGACAACATAAACAAGGTGCAACCTGGCAATACAAGTGCAGAGACAAACCAGCCCCTCATCCCAAACACTTGCATTTCTCCAGGGGCAGGGGGCACACTGGACTTTCTGCCATATAAATGACTGGCAGTCTTTTGTTCCTATGGCATAATAATAATAAATTAAATAATGTTTGAAATTGGGTATTTAAGGACGATGTTTCTCAGTGAGGACAAAATGTTCCCTCCCTCTTTGAGACTTCTGTAATAAGCAGACTCTTGTTCCATATGAACATAATGACCGTTTCATAACATAGAACGTTTATGAACCATTTAGCAGGCCAACAGTAAGAGAGAAAGCGAAAAGGGATACCAAGTGAGAAGGGTAGGATGGGTACTAATTGGAGATATCAACTAATAAAATGACTGGGCTGTTTTGAGGCCACATCATCTCTAAATGTATTCCTCTAGTTAACAAAATGTTCCCATCTTGTCTGGCTTCTCATAGCACGTTACATACCACCCACTACACTTGCTGAAGATCAGATTCTAGATCTGGATGGGTAGGAATAGATTTATATTCCCCCTGACAGTAGGGCACTGCACAAACTGTACCTTAAAGCTTCACATTCAGAAAGACTTTCAAAGACTGGAGGACAGCAAAGATATGGGGTGTGTCAACAGCAGGCATTTCGAGCCCCCAGTCAGTCAACAGTGACAATAATGTAGTACATTATATTCAAAGCCTCATCCTCACCCACAGATGGGATATGTGAGGTATCTGGCTAATCAGAGACATTCAGTCTTAAATTTCTGCCTCAGAGCTTTCTGCACGTTTTGGATCTTCTCTGTGATGACCGTGTCACTTAGATGGTCTCCAAACTTCTGCTTTAGCAAAACTCGAATGATTTTGATGCATCTCTCATCCATCATGGGCTTAGCCTCCCGGAATGTATTCCCTCGCCTCCCAGTGATGGAGTGGTTTTGTATGTAGTCGGAGGTGAAGAGCTTGTAGAGTAGCGTTTTGCAAGCCGTGCTGATTTTCTGGTCAAACCGAATTGCCTCTTTCAGTTGATCCCTGGTGTACCCATTGAACAGTTCGGACACCTCACAGGGTTGTTGGTGAACAGGTTCTTGTTCCTTAAAGGAGGTGGCCTCCAGACACTGAACTTTCTGTTTCAAGGAGAGGACTTCTCGCTGGAGGTCAAAGACCATTCGTTCCAGTCGCTCAATCTTCTCTTCCCTACAGGAGTCAAGCAACAACAGTCAGTATATTTAATATATATTGAAATGGAAGATTACCAAAGACATCCAACACAGTCACATTTGACTTCAAAAGAGGAAACTTCTCCAAAATGAGGGAACTGGTAAAAAGGAAGTTGAAAGGGTGTGTGTCCAAGAGGGTTAAATCCCTTCAAAATGCTTGGAGATTACTCAAAACCACAATAACAGAAGCTCAGATAGAACATATACCACAGGTTAGGAAAGGTAGTACCAAGTCCAAGAGGACACCAGCATGGTTAACGGGCAGTGTCAAGGGAGCTATTAGAGATCAAAAGGCTTCCTTCAGAAAATGGAAGTCTTGCCCAAATGAGGAAAACAAGGGAACACAAGCTTGCACAAAGGAGATGCAAGCAGAAAATAAGAGACACAAAAAAGCATTTTGAGGAGCATATTGCTGACAACATCAAGGCCAACAATAAAAAATTCTTTAAATATATCAGAAGCAGACGGAAACCAGCTAGGGAGGCCGTTGGACCACTGGACAATAATGGAGTTAAAGTAGTACTAAAGGAGGATAAGGAGATAATGGAGAACCTGGATTAATTCTTTTCATCTGTCTTCACTGCAGAAGATACAGGATAGATGCCTGTGCAATAACTGATGTTTTCAGGAGGGGAGTCTGAGGAATTGAGGAAAATAATGATGACAAAAGATGAAGTTCTTAACCCTATTGACAAATTGAAAGTGAATAAATCACTGGCCCCAGATGGCATCCATCCTAGAGTTCTTAAAGAACTCAAATATGAAATTGCTGATCTTCTAACAAAAATATGTAACATGTACCAGAGGACTGGAGAATGGCCAATGTAACACCAACTTTTAAAAAAGGATTCAGGGGAGATCCAGGAAATTACATGCTGGTTAGCTTAACATCTGTTCCAGGTAAATTGGTTGAAAGTGTTATTAAAGATAAAATCAGTAAGCATATAGAAGGACAAGTCCTGCTGAGAAAGAATCAACATGGCTTCTGCAAAGGTAAGTGCAGAAAAAGGCAACTGAAATGATCAGGGGGCTGGATCAACTCCCCTATGAGGAAAGGTTACAGCAGCTGAGATTGTTTAGCTTAGAAAAAAAGGTGAGTCAGGGGAGACATGATAGAGGTATACAAATTTATGCATGGTGTGGAGAGAGTGGACAGGGAGACATTTTTCTCCCTCTCTCATAATACTAGAACCAAATGGGGCCATCCCATGAAGCTGACTGGTGGGAGATTCAGGACAGACAAAAAGAAGTCCTTCTTCACACAGCGCACAGTTAAACTATGGAATTCACTTCCACACGATATGTGATGGCCACCAATTTGGAGGGCCCTAAAAAGGGATTAGACAAATTAATGGAGGACAAGGCTATCAATGGCTACTAGGCCTGATTGGCTGTGTGCTTCCTCCAGTATCAGAGGCAGTATGCCTATGTACTCCAGTTGCTGTGGAACGTGGGCAGGAAGATGCTGTTGCACTCAGGTCCTCCTTGTGGGTTTCCCGTGGGCAGCTGGTTGGCCATTGTGTGAACAGAATGCTGGACTAGATGGACCCTGGGTCTGATCCAGCATGCCCCTTCTTATGTTCTTATGTTAAACAGGGCATCAAGAAATCCAACTGATGGTAGCCTTCTCTTCCGAATGGAGGCTTCCCTCCTAGGGATATGGAAATCAGCAAAACTCGAGATCATCAAGGTTTTCTGAATTCTACCTTGATGTTTGGCCCAACTTGTGTCTATATCAGATTGCATGCTCTCTCTCTCTCCCTCTCTCTCTCTCTCTCTCTCTGTATGTGTAAAATTGTAAAGTCCTTGGGTGTGTACCTGGGTATGGACTTCGGTGTGCATTTAAAAGTATGCAAGCTTCTCCCATCAATTAAAGTGTGTTTGTGAGCACTTTAAAAAAAAGATTCATTTTTTCATTTGTGTTTTTCTAATGTATGCATTTTTTAATACGTGCCCCCTCCCCCATGAACAATATTGCAAGTTCGGAAATGTATGAGCACACCTGGCACTTGTGTTCAGGTTTGGGAGGTGTGAACAGGCCAGGGTAAATTCTGGTCATAGGATAACTGGAATGAATTTCCCATCCATCCCCATTCCCTCCCAAGGCCAATAGGAGGTTCAGTGGCCCCAGTCCTAACGTGGGCCCCCCTTTTTTAAAAAGTTTGATTTTAAAACTATATAAGCATCATGACTCCTGCACCTGTTTTTCTTTTCATTGAAATGTGTCAATCAGACCATTGGTTTGTGGAATAAATTGCCTGTAGCTACTACTTTAGCAACCACCCAGTATCTGAACACTAGCAACCCAGTTATTTTAGCACTTAAGGACAGAAGCATCACTTTGCCAAATCAGATCAAGGACTTCTAGTCTCGCATTCTGTTGTCAGCATCAGCCAGCCAGGCGGTCCAGGCACTCACAAATAAGGAATTAACATGATGGCTTTTTCTTGCTGTTCCTCTCCAGTCCTGAGTGTCTGGCGCTCAGTGCTTCGGAAAATGGAGGATTCATTTAACTCGCATTGCTAATGCCTGTGGATATAGACCTATTTGCCAAAAACATCTCTAAGTCCTTTTGCAAACCCTTCTAAGTGGATGGCCATCAATATATTCTGTGGTAGTGAATTGCCACAAGATGAGTCAAACTGCTAAATGTTTCAGCAGCAACTACTGTTCTTTTCAGGGTTTTTTTTTTTTTTTTTAAATTAATAACAGGTGTGTGTATGCGTATATGTTTTGGGAGGGTGATTTTCACTGGGATCACAGCATGCTGGGTGGGAATCATAGAATCATAGAAAAGTAGAGTTGGAAGGGGCCTTATAAGGCCATCAAGTCCAACCCCCTGCTCAATGCAGGAATCCAAGTCAAAGCATCCCTGACAGATGGCTGTCCAGCTGCACCTTGAATGCCTCCAGAGTGGGAGAGCCCACGACCTCCCTAGGTAGTTGGTTCCATTGTCTTATTGCTCTAACAATCAGGAAACTTTTCCTGATGTTTAGGTGGAATCTGGGTTCCTGTAACTTGAGCCCATTATTCCGTGTCCTGCAAACTGGGATGATCGAGAAGAGATCCTGGCCCTCCTCTGTGTGACAACCCTTCAAGTACTGGAAGAGCGCTATCATATCTCCCCTCAGTCTCCTCTTCTGAAGGCTAAACATGCCCAGTTCATTCAGTCTCTCCTCATAGGGCCTTGTTTCCAGTTCCTTAATCATCTTTGTTGCCCTCCTCTGAACCATCTCCAGGTGCCCAGAACTGGACACAGTACTCAAGATGAGGCCTAACCAATGCTGAGTAAAGGGTAATTATCACTTCCCGCGATTTGGAAGCTATACTTCTATTAATGAAGCCCCAAATAGCATTTGCCTTCTTTGCAACCACATTGCATTGCTGGCTTATATTCAGTCCTTCCCTCCCCAGCCGTGATCCTGATGAAAATCTCCCCACACACACACACACACCCTGCTGCTATTAGCTGTAGCCTTTAGCTATAGCCACCAATGGGAGGTGTGTGTTTTTTTAAGGTTATACCTGCCCAGGGAGGGGGATTTTCACTGGGATCACAGATGGTGAGTAAAGGGTTAAACCTCCCCTCCTAGCATGCTGCTTTCCTGATGAAAATCGGGAGAGGGATGCCTCCTATTAAATACACCCCCCCAAAAAGACATAATTGCACGTCAAAGATGTGTAGCTTTGCCTCTTGATTATGTCCTGTGGGAAGAAATGCTTCTTTTTGTCAGTC
The DNA here is from genome assembly GCA_021292165.1 of Shinisaurus crocodilurus. Lineage (NCBI taxonomy): Eukaryota > Metazoa > Chordata > Lepidosauria > Squamata > Shinisauridae > Shinisaurus > Shinisaurus crocodilurus. The sequence goes on from CM037877.1 coordinate 255,413,648, forward strand.
CCGAACCTCCCACTAACTAGCTTTTTCGGGAGACTCTAAACACTCATATTATGCAAGTCAGAGAAAGTTCTGGCTCTCTCAGTCAGCACAAGTGGGGCTCTCACTCTCTGCTATCAGGAGCATTATTATGTCCTTTGACAAATTGTTCATCCAGAGCCAGGCCTGTCGAAGAAATCCACAACAGACTTGAATGAGTTCCGATTTCTCAGAATCCAACCCACAGATTCTGCAGTGGACTGGCTTTTCCTGAGTTGCGCAGATTCCACGGACTTGTGGACCCTTTTTTATTACAAGTAATTTTACACAAATAGAGTCATAGAAAAATATGTTAAAAAACAAAAACATTGACCCAAAATGTGCATTTCCCTCATAGGCTAAAGTGTGAAAATACACATTTTGGGGGGATTTCCACATTTTTGGGAGTGCGAATTTGTGCAACTCCAAATTTGCAGAAATGTGTACAAACGCATTTTCGCAAAATCCGATTCCGTCAATGAGCAGACGACAGAATGAAAGGCACCTGACAATCTGTAAAACAGAGATGGAACAGATTTTAAAGCATCTGTACAACCCTATAAGAGCAGGGGTTTCCAACCTTGGGTCCCCAGATGTTGCTGGCCTACAGCTCCCAGCATACTCAGTCAGCATGGCTAATGGCAATGGAGCTGTAGTCCAGCAACATCTGAGGACCCAAGGCTGGAGAGCCCTGCTATAGAGCTTTGGGGGTGAAGCTGCTGCCTTCCTTTGCCTTAAGCCTTAAGTGCGAGTCTGTGTCAGTTCTTAAGTTTGATTCTCAATTGCAGCCTGCAGAGGTGTAGAACATTCACTTGATGGGGCAAATGTAGATCTATCTTTCTCAAGAGAACAGCAATCCAGTTTCCAAAACAGGGGCCTCTTCCAAGAGAAGGCCTCCCCCCCTTCAGCCCTGATGTTATGGAACTCCAACAGAGGTGCAGAACACCTTCCTCCTGTCTTCCTACAGACAGCTAAAACACCTGCTTATTCCCGTTGGACTTTGAAAACTGAACTTCTGTACCTCATGGTTTATTGCTATTTTGTTGTGGTGTTTCTCTCTAGGTTTGATGTAGTGTTCAGGGCCGGCGCTACCGCTAGGCAAACTAGGCAGTTGCCTAGGGCGCGTGGCTGGAGAGGGCGCAGAAACGCTGCACCGCCCCCCCACAGCCGCCGGACCCCCCCGCCACCCATGCAGCCGCCGGACCCCCCTGCCACCCACGCAGCCGCCGGACCCCCCGCCACCCCCCGCAGCCGCCACCCCCCCACAGCCCCCCTGCAGACCCCTCTGCCACCTACCTTCTCCGCGCCGGAGCCCCGCCCGCACTCTGTTTTGGCGGGAGGAACCAGGGCAACAGTGCTTAAACAGCCCTGTTGCCCTGGTTTCCCCGGCCAAAAACAGGGCACGGGGGTCCCGTCGCATCACTTCCTCCACGCCAGTACCAGTGGACGGGGAGGCAGGCTCAGAGGAGGAGGAGGAGGAGGAGGCGGCCAGGGCGGGGGGGGAAGGTAGGTGGCGGGGGGAAGGTAGGTGGCGGGGGGTCCAGCGGCTGCGGGGGGGTGGCGGGGGGTCCGGCGGCTGTGGGGGGTGGCGGGGGGGTCCGGCAGCTGTGGGGGTGGTTTGCAAAGCAGGGCTGCTTTGCTCCGGAGCCCCCCCCCACGGCACGAGAGGGGGGGCGCTAAATATAATTTTGCCTAGGGCGCCAAACTGCCCTGCAACGGTCCTGGTAGTGTTGTCTTCCTGTTTTTATTGTTCTACAGTATTTCAGGGGTGGGCAGAAGGTTGATCTCCAGCTGTTTTGGACTTCAACTTCCAGCATTATGGAGATGGGAAGAACACAATACAGGGATACCATTTTTGGAGGCAGACCCATGTCAAGTCAGTCCTGTGTGCGGTTTCACCCTAACTGGAAGTCGAATGTTAGTGTTTGGCACAGGAACATGCACAGGGAATGCCTGGCATGCAATTCTGAAATATTTCAATGTTCCGCCACTACCACTGAGGCATAACCACTGAGAACCAAAAGACATTCCAGCTAGAATCTATCCAATGGAAAAGTTGCTGAGTTGGTGGGCCTGAAAATTGCTGTTATGTTTTCGGGCATGTCTAATCTAAATCCCATTATATTCCTGCAAAGTGCTGGAAATGCAATTAGGGGCAGATGGCCTCTTCCCTGCCAAATTACCTTTCCATTTCAAAGGCTTTCCGAACAACCTCAAAACCATCCAGTTCCAGGGAGCTGGCACCCTTTGACTCGTCACAGCTAGAGAAACAAGCAAACCAACTATGAGGCAAGATCATGATGTTCTGTATTTCATTTCTAAAAATATATATTCCTTAGTCTAAACAAAGATCGTACATTTGTGTATGTGTGAAATCCTGCCCAATTCTGTTAGGCACAGAGACCCCCCTAAATTATCTAGGGTAGGGTGACCGACCATGCAGTCTATGAATTCTCCCAGCAATGAGCGAGTCCAATCTACCTCGACTGCCAGCCATGTGACAAATATCTTAACATTTTTCAGTAAGAAAAATACAGGTTGGAATTTGAATGTTTTCCAAAGGTGGGCAGGGCAGGAAATAACATCAAAAAATTAAACTCTCATTTTATAGTCAAATGAAGTGAAGATGCCAGCTGTGTCGGGGATGGGTAGCTGGTCCCAAGCATAAAGTAACCCTGGTCCCAATGACCCCCTCACCTGCTTTCATCTCAAGCCCACTCAAAAGTAATCCCCTTCCTTTCCACACTGTAATCAGAAATCTAGGAGACTCTCCTTACTAGGGTAGCTATGTGTCCTCTTTTACAGAGGACAGTCCTCTATTTGAAGAGCTGCCAGAGGACCGTCCTCTATTTTGAAGGCATCTAATATTTGAAGGGCTGTCCAGTCCAAGTGCAGTGACCCATCAGAAGGAAGAGCTGGGCCTTGAAGTTGCCCATCAGCAACACCTGGACAGCAGACTGAGCAAGGTGCATAGGCCACCTGGTCACAGTTTCTTTCACTAGGGAGACAACTTTGGACCAGGATACCTGAGAGAGCTCCTTCTCCCTTACCAACCTGCCTGATCACTGTGGTCATTGGATGGCATGTCCCTGGTGGTTCTGTATGGACCTATGGCCTAATTGGAGTCCACCTGGACACCAGTGTAGTGTCTCCATTTCTCTGGAACATCTTTTCTCTGGAGGTCAGGCAGGCGCCAACGTTGTATTGTTTCCGGTGCCTCCTGAAAACACTTTCTGGAAGACTTCCTGATCTAACCAGAAACGGTTTTATTGATATGATTGTATTGATCTTGTTTTTAACATATCATAGAATGATAGAAAAGTAGAGTTGGAAGGGGCCTACAAGGCCATCGAGTCCAACCCCCTGCTCAGTGCAGGAATCTGAGTCAAAGCATCCCTGACAGATGGCTGTCCAGCTGCACCTTGAATGCCTCCAGAGTGGGAGAGCACACTACCTCCCTAGGAGAATGAGAAACTGAAAGAACTGGGCATGTTTAGCCTTCAGAAGAGGAGGCTGAGGGGAGATAGGATAGCACTCTTCAAGTACTTGAAAGGTTGTCACAAAGAGGAGGGCCAGGATCTCTTTTCGATCATCCCAGATTGCAGGACCTGGAATCATGGGCTCAAGTCACAGGAAGCCAGATTCCACCTGGACATCAGGAAAAATTTCCTGACTGTTAGAGCAATATGCCAATGGAACCAACTACCTAGGGAGGTAGTGGGCTCTCCCCCACTGGAGTAGGGATGTATCCGAGAGTCTCGAGGGGGTGAAAGTGGGCCGAAACCGGACCTCTTGGCCTGCTTTCAGCCCCCTCGAGACTCACGCGCCTTACCTGGCCACCGTTCATCCCACTACTCCACGCCGCACAAGCAGCACGGGGTCCCATCGCGTCATTTCTGACTGCCAGGAAGTGACGGGACGGGACTCCGCACTGCATTTTTGGTGTAAAAACTAGGGCAACTTCAAATGGCCGCAATTTGCTATTCACAGCTGTTTTAAGCTAGGTTGCCCTAGTTTTTACGCCAAAAACGCAGTGCGGAGTCCCGTCACTTCACTTCCTGGCAGCTGGAAATGACGGGACGGGACCCCGCGCTGTCGGCAAGGCGGATCGAGCGGCACGGGGATTCGGGCCTTCTGGGAGGGGTGCTCGCTGAGAAAAGGCGAGCACCCCCCAAAGGTAGGATTAACACCCCTACACTGGAGGCATTCAAGGTGCAGCTGAATGGCTATCTGTCAGGGATGCTTTGACTTGGATTCCTGTGTTGTGCAGGGGGTTGGACTCGATGGCCTTGTAGGCCCCTTCCAACTCTACTTTTCTATGCTTCTATGTAAATCAAAATATAAATACTTGATTCTAAAACCACAAGGCACATGCTGACATTTGCACAATTTTTGATCTTTTTGGATTTATTACCTGTTTATAAAGATGTGTTTCTGACCATGGGTTAGAAGATCTGATTTCCTCCTTGTTCCTATGGTAGTGTAATCTTAAAAACAAACAAACAAAACAGCATAGGGAAAGATTATATAATATCAACCATGGCAATCAAATCTCTTCATTGTTTCCATTGGATCATGCATTTCATGATAGTACATTCTTGCCTTTATCACATTAAGGGTTCAGGGTTATACATGTTTAGACAGAAAAAAGGCCTATAACTCCCAGCATGCCCCAGCCAGCCATGCTGACAGTTTTAGGCCTTTTTGCTGTCTAAACATGCATGGCATTGCACTCTAAGAACCTAAGAGGATCCTTGCTGGATCATACCAAAGACCTATCTAACCCAGTATTATTTTCTCCCATAGTGGCCAACCATAAAGTAACCATTTCCTCAGCAGTCAACAACATTTAGGCATGCAATTTGATGTGTGACTTTCTGATTTCTCTGAGAGAAAGACTGGAGAGAAAACCAGTCTATTGTTGCTGTAGGACAGGGTTGGGGAACTTGGGGCCCAACAGATGTAGTTGTACTCCAACCCCCATCATCCCTCGCCATTGGCCATGCTGGCTGGGGCTGATGGGAGGTGGTCCAACATCTTGAGGGCACAGGTCCCATGCCACTGATGTAGGATCAGCACCAAAGTAGGCATTAGAGTTCAAAATAATGATAATCATGTCTTCCTGGTCCAGAGGCCCATGTGTGCCGTACCCTCTAACATTTCACAGATGAAAATAGGGACACACATGTGAATTTGTAAGAGAGATGGTTAAGCAACATGAAGATGTGATCAAGAGGGTGTGGCCAGGCAACATGAGGGCATGGTCAAGTACAAAGGTATTAGAGGAAACACACAAAAGCTTATATATTATAATTATTACATTATTTATATTATTTTATAATATTTTATGTTGCTTTTGTAATTTTTTTTTTTAACCTTACTTAAACTCTTAATTCTTGATATCTGGTGTTTTTCATGGGGTGGGCCAGTGCTTGCAGGGCAATCTCTTTCTTTTTGTTTTAAAATAGTCAGGATTGGCACAAATTCAACAGGTGAAGCTTACCCAAGCATGGAGCTTCAGAGAGAAGGGGAAGTTTCTTGCATTTCCTTCTGACACTGTAACCTCACCTGTTAGAGGCACAGATTCAGCTCTGTTATGAAATAAAATCTTTGGCAATATAAAGATAGGAATCATGTCGTAAATTCGTAGGTCCAGGCTTTCACCCAGCTAATCCCTTTCCCACAGCAACATGCAGCAGAGGCAGCAGGTAGAGCATGTGTGTGCGCACACACACACATCCTCGCCTGGCCCTCCCAGCTTAGCAGCGTCTGTTCCCTCCCTGCTTACTGTGGCTGTTTGAGCCTAAGCAGAGCTATCTTAAAGGGGCCATGGGCAAAATTGCAGCTAAGCTAAAACTGGAAGCTTAGCTGCAATTTTGCCCATGGCCCCTTTAAGTAGCTTGCAGTTGTGGCAGGAGGCAGGGGGATTCGGGACTCTGCATGACAAAGTGAGAAGCCATGATGGCTTAAGGGTTTTCGTGAGGGTCCTGGCATTTTCGGGGCAATTGGAGACTATGGTGTGCTGCAGTGCTCACAGTGAATGTACACATTCTCCATCATGTCAATGGAAAGAGAAGAGCCATGGATGCATTCTTTTGCACATGCACAGTTGCTCCCTGCCTCTGAAGTGAAGGACGAAGCCTTCATGACTGAGGAAGCTCTGTCTGTGAATCAGAGCACACAGCGTTTTTCTGGATCAAGATATTTCAATTAGCAAACACAGACATTCTGAATGCCAGCCAACACGGAAAACATCTCCTGTCGTGCAAACATCTTGTGTACCTTGATTCTTTGCTCAATCATTCCTGATGTTTTACCTCTGCTTGCTGAGTTTGGCCTTGTCACACCTCTTTGGGATATTCCAGGAGCAGATATTGTTAGGAACGACGGGGATGCATGAAAGGGACTAGAAGCATGAGGTGTCACTGGCTCAGAGGAATGGGACTTCAACATAATGCCACCGAGGGTGCATTCATCTTTTAGGGCAGAAGATGTTGCAGGGGCTTGCTGGAGACTAGTCTCTGCATCCTCCACATCAGTCTTGAAGGCTTTGCTGTCGTGGTATTTCTTCACGCCGTTCCCAGGATTCCATTTGGGAAAGGACTTCCTTGACCTCTTTGGCTGTGGTGGCCCCAAATTCTGCACTGCTGGCTGCCCTTCTGAAACCAGGAAAGGTGTGTGGATATATGTTAGAGAATAATGCTTATCACTGATACGGATATCACATAGTTGGAGTATAGCACTGGAAACTGCCTTACGCTAGGGCCGAGCATCTGCTTCAGATGAAGCCTGAATACCAAACAGAAGCACCTCAAAGTGAAGCGGGTCTGGCCTTTAAGTGGCCCGAGGCAAAGCAGAACCCTGTCCGAAGACCTGTGGCCCCAAGGCTGCAGCAGAGGGGGGTTAGAGGGGAAGCAGGGCCATTGCACAAGCCCTGCTGAAGAATCACTTGCTTTTTTCCTCTACCCTCCCCATCCAGTTTTCTTTTTATAGCATGTATTTTTAGATTGTAAGCCTGCAGGCAGGGACTGAACTTTTTTTTTCCTTTTCTTTTTTAATTGATTGTATGCAAGCCACACTGGGAGCCTGTTTGGCTCAAGAGAAGGCAAATAAATAAATAAATAAATAAATAAATAATAAAAATGCTTCAGATAATAAATACATTTAGGCCAGCGTTGGGAACACTGCCTGGCAGCTACTCTCCAGGTCTCAGCCAAAGGTCTCCCACAGCACCTGCTATATGATCTTTTTAAGAGGAGAAGCCAGGGATTATTGGACTGGGGACCTTTGGCATGCACTGCAATTTGCAAAATATGTGCTCTGCTACCGAGCTGCATTCCTCCCTGCCCCCCCCATTTGAACCCTCCTTTTGAGCATTCAAAGCACTTCACATATATCATCTTGCGATAACCTTGACAGCAACCATCTAAGGCAGGGCACTCCAAGCTTGGGTCCCCAGATGTCGCTGGCCTACAGCCCCCAGCATACCCAGCCAGCATGGCTAATGGCAAGGGATTCTGGGAGCTGTAGTCCAGCAACATCTGGGGACCCAAGGTTGGAGAGCCCTGCTCTAAGGTATGTCTGTGTTATCACATGGGGCTAAGGACGATGGAGAGTGCCTTCTCGGAAAGCCACCTAGTGAGCGCGCTGCCGACTCAAAATGCAGACCTTGCTTTGGGTCATGCAGTCGCAGGGCCGGATGTCTTGGGAGGGCTGCCGATCGAGTGGGATGGGGCTGGCAGAAGGAAATTCCCAAGCATGGAGAAGCGTGCGTGAGAGGGGCTGGAAAGGACACGAGGGGCGACTGGGTCCTTTGTCCCCTTTATTGTTTTAATGGTATACCTATAATTGTGTCACCTATATCGAGGGTCCACAACGTGACACCTGGGGGAACCTCCAAGGGCACCCATGAAGCTCTCCACTCCCTGCCTTCTTCAAAAAAAAAATTTTTTTAAATAAAAAACTTGGAAAATGTTGGGGCAGTCTTCTTTCTCTCCCTTTCTAGCCTCGCAATTTCTACCCCCACCCTTCTTGAGCTCACTGTTTCTCCCCCTCTCAGCCTCTGGCCCTGCTCTTTCTCTACCTCCTTGCCTTCCTGTTTCTCCCCTTCTCAGCCTCTACTAGCCCTGCTCTTTCTTTATTATCATGATCATTATTAATTTTATTTAAATACCGCCCAACAGCCGAAGCTCTCTGGCCGGGCGGTTTACAGCAATCAATTAAAAAAAAACACAACAGTACAATATAAAATAGACACAATAGAAACATTCTAAAAAATGTAAAACTGAATTTAAAATGACACAAATAGCTAAAACAACTTAATGCAACGTGACCCGTAAAAAAAAGATTAAAAATAACCACCCCACCAGGCACCCCTTTGCCTTCCTGTTTCCCTTCCCGCCCAGCCTCTAGCGTTGCTGTTTCCCTCCCCACCTCTTTACCTTGATGTTCTCCATGCACTCAGCTTCGCTCTCGCTCTCTCCTCTACCCCTTTGCGTTGTTATTTCCCCCTCCTTCTCAGCCTCTAGCCCAGTGTTCTCCAACCTTGGGTCCCCAGATGTTTTTGGCCTACAACTCCCAGCATGCCCCAGCCAGCGTAGCTGGCTGGGGCATGCTGGGAGTTGTAGGCCAAAAACATCTGGGGACCCAAAGTTGGAGAACACTGCTCTAGCCTCACCATTTCTCTCTCCCCCACCACGCACCTCTTCAGCTCACTTTTGAGCAGCCCCCTAGCCACATCCTCTGCGGGACCTGTTTTGTGGTAGTGCCCACAGCAGTTTCTCAAATTCCCAAATGTGCCCACAGGTCCAAAAGGGTTGAGGACCCTTGACCTATAGAGTCTTTGGAGAGAAAAGGGGTACAGAAGATTTATAAATAAAACAATTAATGAAAGAGGCCCACCACCACCAAAAGATCAACAACTTATGAACCACATAAGAAGAAGAAGAGGCCTGCTAGACCCGAGTTTAAATGATTAATCTACCAACTAGACTGATGAACAACACAGTCCGGTGGATGCTTACTTGGAATTAAATACCACTGCGCTCAATGGGGCTTACCCTGTCAGTGTGTTTAGGATTGCAGCCTACAATTCACACAGCCCTAGTTTTGAATAAACAGAGTGATCCTATGGTCCCCTAGATAGTGTCTAGGGGGGGCGGGGGCATAGGATTCTTTGGATTCCCAGATCAGAGGTTGGGAACAGAGCTCCGACTTGGGTGCTGGGGAACCGCACTCAGATCTCCCTCCCCCCTCGCAGCCAGCATGGAAAGAACCATGGCAACTGCTTCTCCGAGGTCGGAAAAGTGACCTCGGAGAAAGGGTAAAGGGGGCATTCTGGGGGTTGGGGGGGAGGAGATCAGGGCCGCCAGGATACGAGGTATCCTGGCGGTGCTCCAGCTTCCTTTCCTCCATGCCTGAAGCGCCTCAGCTAGACTGCCGAAATCAGCCATCTAGCTGACTTGCAGACTGGGAGGAGAGGGGAGGTGGAGATCACCTCTGCTGCTTGCCCTGCCCTGCCTTAGATGCTCATAAGCCTCCGAGTTTGGAGGTTTCCGACCATCGAGGGCGCAACCCATTGGATTAAATGACATTACAGGGTGGCCGGTTGCAGGCCAGATGGGCGATTAATAAATGTAAATAAATAAAATAAAATAAAATAAATAGGAAGTTGCATTAAACCAGGTCAGGCGTTTGTTTGAGAGGAGACAGAAGAAGAGACACTTCTGAGTTAGATGAACAAACAGAGATGTTTGTCCACCTTGCTTGGAAGTGTCTCCTCTGACTGGCAGCAGTTTTTCAGGGTCTCGGGCAGAGAGACGGTCTTTCCCATCACTTGCTAACTGATTCTTTTGAGCTGAGGTTGCTGAGGATTGAACCAGTGACCTTCTGGCTGCAGGACATGTGTTCCACCACTGAGCTACGGCCACTCCCACTCTGGAGGCATTCAAGGTGTGGCTGGACAGCCATCTGTCAGGGATACTTTGACCTGGATTCCTGCACTGAGCGGGGGGTTGGACTCGATGGCCTGGTAGGCCCCTTCCAACTCTACTTTTCTATGATTTTATGATTCCCTATAAAGCCATCTCACAGAATTATAAAGGAAGTCATTGAGATGTTACGTATGACAGGGAAAGAACAAGGCTGTGGTAGTCAAGGCAAATTGATAAAGGAGTGGGAGCAGTGCAGGTACAATGCCCATCAACTGACTGCAGCGTTTTACTCGCTGTGCCTTGGGAGCAGAGCTTACCTGCAGAGGGAGGAGGCTGAGCTGTGTGAAAAGAGAGAGGGGGTAGAGTTGAGACAGAGTAAAGAGGTTGAACCCTGAACTGTGACCTTTCTACTATTCTGTACTGTACACAAAGTGTTTCTTTACAGTCCAGCTGGGATAGTTTTTGAATTTAATTTAATATTGGACTGCCTTGAGGCTCACCACCGTAAAAACATTCCCAAGGCCCCTGCTTACCCAACATCTCTAGGAGTTCCTTATCTTCCTGTAGCTTTTTCTCCAGGATACATTTATGCTCTGTTGGACGAAAAGCAATTTCAGTGTTCATTTTCCGGTGGAGGGTGCATGCAAAGCCATAGCAGTGCAGAGCTCAGCTGTAACCAAACTTTTCCTAAAATGAAATTCCAGTGGCAATAGCGTGTGCCATTTATTTACCGGTAACACTTTAGAATGTTCAAAGTTCTTCACATATTTTATCACAGTGATCCTTTCATCAACCATGAGTTATCCCCATTTTGTAGATGGAGGACTGAGGCTGAGCAAGATGGGGGGAGAGGGGAGACATTAACTGTTGTGAACCGCCCAGAGAGCTTCGGCTGTGAGGCAGTATAGAAATGAAATAAATGAAATGAAATGAAATGAAAGAGAGAGAGAGAGAGAGAGAGAGAGAGTCTTGCCTAAGGCCATTTTGTGAATTCATGAGAGAGCAAGATTTGAATTAGGGACTTCTTGGGTTCTTGACTTGTGCAGCCCAATCCTAATACTCATTTACTTGGAAGTAAGTCCCACCAAGTTCAGTAGGACTTATTCCAAGTAAGTGATTATGTGATTGCAGCTTTACATTGATGTAATGGTAAATTTTGAATTTCAGGTGCTAGTCGTGACAGTTCCCATAGCCATGACCCCAAGGAGAGTCCAAAAATTCAGGCAGCTGCATTGACCTATATCAACAAACCAGTTCTAGCCATTTCTGTTTCCACCAGAAGCAGGCCTTTCATAAAGTTAATGGATCTTAACTGACCATCCAAGACCAAGCCACCCCGAGATATTTTGCATTACAATAGGGATAGCTCAACTATATATTGTTGCGGAGAAAATTCGTCCCTCCCTTCCCCGCCCAGCTACTGTATGGATTGCAGCTAAGCTCAGAGGGAACAGGAAATTCTGAAGGGGGGAGGTAGATGATGTCACTGTCCCTGCTAATCAAAAAGGGCCAGCGCTGCCCTTCTGCAAGCCCTGGATCCGCGACGTCAGTGCAGCTTTCTTCATGATGCCTCACTAGCTATCTTCAAGGTTAAGTTAGGAAGTTCCACCTCAGGTGTGGAGGGAAAAAATGATTTGTCAAGTGGGTGTGGGGGTCCACACATTTCTGAGACCTGCGGAAAAAATGTTAGCTTAGGTCACTAGTCAAGGTGTGCTGTGGATGTCATCCTCTGCTACCCATGATCATGGGATGCCCTGTTGGTAGGGTGGCCACGTGTCCTGCTTAACAGAGGACAGTCCTCTGTTTGAAAGGCTGTCCAGACCAAGTCTGGTATCAAGATAAAGAAGAGAGAGCAGGGACCGGGTAGTTGCCCATCAGCATCTAGCACAGGGCTCTCCAACCTTGGGTCCCCAGATGATGCTGGCCTACAACTCCCAGCGTACCCAGCCAGTGTGACTAATGGCAAGGGATTCTGGGAGCTGTAGTCCAGCAACATCTGGGGACCCAAGGTTGGAGAGCAGCAGACTGAGCAGGCACACAGGTCACCACCTGGTCACCGTCCTCCCCACTACAGTGAGATGCATTTCTATTTAAATGACAGTACTTATTTCTGAATGTGCACCTATACATACCAGTTAGCACATGCACATTTTATGCAATCTGGTGTCCACTTTTGGGGTGATGCGTAAGAGGCCACCCTACCTGTTGGGAATCCCAGACTGTGCAAAGTTGATAAGAGTTGGGATGTACAATTGCAAAACTTTGTGTTGAATTTGGAGGTTCCTTCCTGTTTGAGCAGAAAAAGTGAAGGACTCCTGAGGACTTGGACCAAAAATACAGACATTTTCAAGGCAGCTCTCAAAAAAGTTATCCAACAACCGAAGTAGTTTTTGATACTGTCATTATAGCTATATAGCTAGCTTGGGATCGGTTCTACTTACCACTGATTCCTTCTACGATTCCCCAGTACAGACCGCTGAAGCCTGGACATCGGGTCAAAACCTGCTCACCAACCTCGTATTGGTGGAAGGGCTTCCGTGGTTCCTTGATGTTTTCAATGTTGATAACCCGACTTCCATCTGGCCAGTGGATGAGGACATAAAGTTTGGCTGCCATTGGCCATGGAGTCACTTAAGAGCAGAAGGGAAAGGCAGGAAAGATTGGGAGGAATAGTTTATGCACATATCTCTCTCTTAAAGAAGTGGAAGGTGGCAAACCACCTGTAATGTTTGCTGTGGAACTCTAAGCATTATGTCCATGGGAGGCCAACTGTTCACAGATGATCCTACTTATACTTGCTCAGAAGTAAACCCCGCTGCTTACTCTCAAGTAAGTATAAGACTGAGATGGCTGTTTAGGATTGCAACCCAACTAGGAAGTAAGTCTGAATGCGCTCAATGTAGTTTACTCCTTCTCCTGGGCTTATCAGATCTTCTTCTCTTTAAGGCAGGTATATAGAACCACGTTCAGCCCAAGGGCCAAATTTCATCTTGGAGAAGCTCTCGGGGTTTGCATTCCAGTGGTGGGCAGGACCAAAGGCAAAAGGGGAAGGGTCAAAAGACCAAAAATATCTACAATATATTAAAGCTTTTCCTGGCACAACTAAACCTTAGGAGAGGCATTTCAACCATTTAGCATGGGGAAAAACTGCCCCAAAGCCAGGAAGCCACAAGATGATTGGTGGGTGTGGGAAAGGCGGTGGGGCCATGAGAAGTGGGTATGGTCTTCCAAGGAACACCAGAGGGCCAGATTTGGTGCCTGGGACTGAGGTCCGGCATCCCTGCTTAAAGCAATTTCTGCTATTTATATAAACAGTAAGAAAGCGCTAAACCAAACCCTCTAGGCTAGCTATGAAGACAAATCTCTTAAAGGTACTGATTAAAATCTTCAAAAACCACTTGTCTGATTTCCATTGTGCCTCAATGTGGAGCTTGTGTATGCTCTGTGATGCATCAGCGTGAAATGTGCCCTGTATGTGCACATGCAACTACAGCACTCATGTTTGTACAGTCAACATGGGCTCCGATCCAATCCACATGGGTCCGGATTCTGGTTCTGCAGGGAATTGGGGAGGGTGCAAAAATCAGAAGGGCTGAAAGAACTGCCCGCCCTTCACACTTGCTAGAAGATCATTTGGATGGGGGCGGGGGGGGAGGCATTTCAGGAAAAAAAAACAGTTTCAAGGAGGGCTTACTATCTGGCAATAGTGGTGGTAGTGCCCCCCGGCCTTTTCTTTCTTCTCCTCTTTTAAAACAACGTTATTTTTGCCACTAGTACAAGTGGTGTCACTTGAAGAGCAAAGAGCGGGCCTAGGGATGGGTGAGAAATTTGATAGGTTTGCATTGTAATGCAAGATTACCCCATTCACAATTCCACAAACTAATGTGGATCCAAAGGCAATTTGTGGTTGGAAAGCCATACATTTCCAAGTTTGCAATACATTTTACAATAGAAAAGAAAAATGAGTTTGGCAAAATGTGCACCTTTGAAAAATGTGCAAGGTAAAACATGTACATTTCTAAGATGTGCACAAACATGCTTTAGTCTATGGGCGTATGCATACCAAAATGTATAAAAATGCATGCCAAAATGTTCACATTTTGAAATATGGACACAGAAAATTTTGGGGGGTGTATGAGAAATTCATTTCAGTTCTTTTCTCATCAGGATTTACTGAGTTCACACCTTCTGGATGGGAGAAGAATGCACATAATTTCAAAAGATGCACACAATTGATGCGTAAATTTGAAAAATACACATGAAAATACATGCGGATTTTCATGCCGAAAGAAAAACACACACACCAAAGTTCACAATCTGATACAGACTCAAGTCAGAAGAAGCTTCGAGATGGAATTGGGAGAACTTTGGCGACCTCAAGTTTTGCTGATTCGCACATTCCTAAAATATGCTTGAATTTCTGAGTGGAAAAATAAGCTTTCATGGAACCAGGACAGAATGAGCCTAGCAGTGGAAAACAGAATTTGAATGAGCTTGAGACTGAGTGCTTCACCCAAACCCATCAGAGCCATCTCTCCACTGCTGCCTCCTCCTGGTGGTCTCGGTCCCCCAGAATGCCCCTTGGAGCAACACCATGCATGATGTAGCATTGTCCAATGGGGACTTGGAGCGGGCGATGTTGTCTGCCTGTGACTTCACTTTATTTGAAAAGTGTTGGGGGATGAAATAAAATGAATATAAAATAAAGAAACTGGCTAGTGATGCTAACCCTTGGCTTCCAGTTCTCTAACCATAAAGAGGTACTGTTTACTCATAAGCCTTTGGTGAGAGGGAGTTTGCCAAAAGCAGAGGGTTGAATGGATCCAGACCAAGTTAATTGAACTTTGTACCCATTGATTTCAATTGGGAAACCAAATTAAGTCATGACTAACTTGTCCAATTGATTTCAGTGGGACCTAAGCTCAATTTACTTAGTCTGAATCCAACCCATAATGTCTTACTGGATTACCTACATGTTTATCGACACTTTCAATAAAAACATTAGAATCTTTTGGTGCATTCCGTCTAAAGAAAGTGTCAGATTCATGGATGAATCTGAGGCAACAAGGAAAAGAGTTGGAGAGGAGGAGAGACTCAACTACTGCTCAGTAACCCAAACTGAGAATTCAGGCACTGCCTCTCCATTGTAGCTGCAATTCAACAAGATTCCCTTCTCTCACCTCAGAGCACTGCCTGCCTTAGCAGCTTACCTTTCAGGCTTAGATGTTCTGGAGGTCTAAACTCTCCAAGCTAATCAAGGGTTTCCTAAAGTTTGAATGCAGGAGGTCTGAGATACGGATGGTCCAAGAAACACACACAAGGAATGCTAGCCTAACTCAAAAACTAAATCTTTGACGCATACCCCCTGCAAAGTTATGATAATGCAGGAAGAATATATTTATTAACACACTGTAAAAATAACAACACTGGACACATAGTGTTTTCTTGTGACGGATTTCTTAAAACCCACCATTTGACAGCATAGTTTGTAAACAGAGGAAAACAAATATGTGTATATTCACTAGTGATGGGTGCCATTCATAATTAGGCTTTGGTAACTAAGCTGTCTTTTCTAAAGCTTCTAAATGGAGGGATGAATCTATTTCTGATCTGGATTTGTTCTGCATGTGTTTAATAATAAGTTCATTCTGTTCTGTCCTGTTTCTACATTAATCAGTTAATTTAAAAAGTCTGCATGAAATTTGTACTTAAATACATTTTTTTTTAGGGCCATGCATTGAATTCAACCAAATCCCGAATCCAGTACCAAATGGGCCAATTCGGAAAGATTCAACAGTTGTTTGAATCGAAGCAGAGCTCTTCCAAATCTAAATCTGATTTCCAATGCTAGTCAATGGGAGGCAGGAAACTCTGGATTTGCAAATCAAGAAGATTCAGATTCAGGTGAATTGGGCAGTCTCCTAATCAGACAGAGGTGAATTGGGCTGTTTTCCAAATCAAGGTTTGAACCCAATTTTATGGCCAATGCACAACTTTAGTTTTTTTTAACATCCGTTCTCATAAAATAGTATTTCTAAACTTATTTTCTCTCAAAGTACACATTTCTAAATGTATTCAAATGTTTATAGGCATTTTGGGAGATTTTTTGAGCCAAAAACTGCATCGCAAAATTCAGAAAAGTGCACAATCCAAAGGACAACTACATTACGACCTGCACATTAGTCCAGAAGGTGCAGATCAGTTACGTTCACAGCACAATTCTGAAAGAACAAGTTTCTGATTTGGGATGCATGAATCTGTTAATTTCAGTTTCTCTCAGTTTCTAATTTTTTCTAATCTTAAATGTGGTTCATCTCGAACTTTGAGAATTTGTCTAGTCTTAAATTTATTTCATCCCAAACTTTGAGAATTGTTTTTTTTTTAAGTTCACCTGAAAATTCATAAGCTTTTTGGGGCACATTTCTCCTAATACCTGCATTTTTGTATGCATTTTTGCCAAATATGCACATTTTTTTGCAAGTAATATTCCTAACAAGATGCATTTTTAATGTGCTTTTCATTAACATACACGTTTTATCACACTTCAGAGAAGTGTGAATTTCGAAGGAGAACTGAGCTTGCTGTTTGTTTTTAATCTGTGGTTTTAAATTTTATACTAATATTGTATTGTATTTTATGGTTTTCGGCTATTGGGCGGTATAAAAATGTATTAAATAAATAAATAAAAAATAAAATAGCTTGAAAGTGCAACATTAGGTAAGTTCCTATTAAAATGCGGACTGAACAAATTTCTCCCATATCCCTACTTCCTCAAGTATTCCTAGCTCCAACCTCTCCAAACCTCAACTCACGACGACTTTGGGTCCAGTGGTGCTGGAGGGAGATCTCTCCTGAGTCTCCTCCTCTCTCCTTACTTAGTCATGGTAGCTGAGAAGGCAGGTAACTCCCCCCCCCCCCCGCCTCTTTCCTCGGTTTGTGCTACAGGAACAGCCCAAGCACTGGAGACCCTGGAACATTTAGTGGAAGAAAAGTATGGAGTAGGGACTGATGGACTTCTGTAACTTCCCAAATACCTTTTGTATTCACCAAATGCATTTTTGATCCCCCTTCAGCTGTTTCAATACAATGTATTCAAGCTACCTCCCGAGAATTTTATTTCTAGGAGCTACGCAGACTTTTCAGTTGATCCTTTCTTTGTGTGCTGCACTGAGGTAGCAATTTCACCCATTCTGTTCACAAGAAATTTATATAATTTGGTCTCTACGCTTACACCAACCCAGGGATTGCAATCTTTCTTCTTCTTTTTTAAATAGATGTTTCTAAATGATATTGGAGAAATGCTGTCGCAGAACTGAAATTCTTTTGTCTGGACGCTGAAGGACATTGCCTGCCTGTTTTTGTTAAGAAAGATTGCAAAACAAGCTCTGGTTATTTAAATCATTCCAAAGTATTTCAGTGACACTAGGAGAACTGAAATACGTTCAGTGAACAGAGTGACTGTCTATAGCTGTATTTTCCTCGGTGAACAAGCTACGCAGTCAAGCAGAGTTTGAAAGGATTAATCATAAGATAATATTGGCTGTGAGTTGCCAGTTCCTATTGTATATGTGTATGGATACATACTCTTCACATACTGTCCTAACTCTGAGTCTGAGTAATGATAGACCCATCGCTAGAGTCTACACAGTTTTCTTTAGAAGTTTCCTCCTTTTAAAATCTCCTTTTTGTAAAAATAAATAAATAAATAATATCCTGGAAGACAAACTTACTCGGTCACGAGTGATCGCCTGACTGACTGACTGACTGATAGGGTGAATTCCCACAGCTGGGTTCAGAAAGCCAAATTATTTTCCCCCTCCCAAACTCTGAAAACAGTTTATTTATTTATTTATTTATTTATTTATTGTATTTATACCCCGCCTTTTTTCCTGCAAAGAACCCAAGGTGGCTTACATAATCCTCCTCCTCTCCATTTTATCCTCACAACAACCCTGTGAGGTAGGTTAGGCTGAGAATTATGCTATTGTTGAGAGCTGCCCCTTTTCAGCATGCAATTCCTTTGCAGAAGGAACTGCATTGGCTACTTATTCATTACCAGGTCAGGTTTAAGGTTCTGGTACTTGTGTACAAAGCCCGAAACATACTGTATATATGCTCCACATCAAGCAGATTCTGGAGCAGTGAACAATGAAAAGACAAAAACAGATAAAAGAAACAAAAGCAATACATTGAAAACAAACTAAAATTACATTGGTGGTTGAAGAGCAGAGAAGGCTTCCCGGAACAAACAGGTCTTCAGCAGGCACCAAAAGCAGCACAATGTCGGAGCCTGCCTGACTTCCAGAGGGAGGGAGTTCCACAGAAATGGAGCTGCCACACTGAAGGACCTTCTCCTGGTGGACTCTAATCAGGCCAAAGGTCCATGAAGAACCACCAGGAGCATGCCATCTGATGACCTCAGCGACTGGACAGGTTGGTATGGGAGAAGGCTCTCTCTCAGGTAACCTGGTCCCAACTTGTTTCGGGCTTTGTACACAAGTACAATCTGAGCCGGAGAAGAATTTGGGGGACTGTAATGCGAGCAGTACAGTAACGCAAGCACGTCTGAGGCAAGCATTATAAGCTGATGAAATCTGGAGTCTCAGGATGGGAACTATAAGTTTCATTAGCTTTGAGGGTTCGGAGGTGGTTGTTTGACACAGAAGCAAAAAATAAAGCCTCACTAACAGGGTAGTTATTTCACAGAATCGTAGTTAGAAGGAACTTTAAAGGTCATATGCTTCAACCTCTTGCTCAGTGCAGGAAGCCGTCACATCCCTGATTGGATGGCTGTGCAGCCTCCACTTAAGTATCTCCAGTGAAGGAGAGCCCATCATGTTCCTGAGGCAGATGTTTTTTGTAATGTTTAGATGAAGTCTGCTTCCTTGCAATTTCCACCCATTTGTTCTTGTCCTTCAACCTGGAGCAAAAATGAACAAGTCCGCTCCACCTTCTTCATCTGAAGACAGCTATCATGTCTCCCCTCAATCTTCTCTTCTGCAGGATAAACCTACCCAGCTCTTTTAACTGTTCCTCACACGGCTTGGTTCCCAGACCCCTCACCATCCAGACTGAATAGAAATTAAAAGGATGGTATATATTGGTGGATTTTTCCTCACCCTTTCAGTGCATATTTACTTCTCACTACCTTTTGCTTCTTCCTTCCTTCCTTCCTTCCTTCCTTCCTCCCTCCCTCCCTCCCTTCCTTCCTCCCTCTCCCATTCTCTCTCTCTGGACTGGCTATCGTGGGTCAAAGGTTCTCGTTTTACCAGCCTCCCCCAACCTGGTGCCCATGTCCCAATATGTTGGGCTACAGCTCCCATCGCCAATGGCCAGTGGCCATGGTGGCTGGGGATAATGGGAGGTGTAGTCCAACATATCTGGAGGGCACCAGGTAGAGATGTACAGACAAGCAAAACTCGAGCTCACCAAAGTTCTCCAAGTTCCACCTCGAAGCTGTTCCATCTCATGTCCATATCAGATTGCAATCTTTTTTCTTTTTGGACGAAAATCCATATATATTTCCATGCGTATTTCCCCAAATATATGCATCAGTTGTGCACTGCTTTGAAATGCACACGCTCTTCTTCTCCCATTGATTAAAGTGTGTCTGTGCACATTTTTCAGAAGTATGCACTTTTCATGCACATTTTGCAAATGTACGCACACAGGCTGTCCAATGCCTTTATTTTGGTCTGCAAATCATACTGTAAGCTCAGAAATATGCAGACTTCGACCGCAGATGACTTTTGAGTCTGTGTTCAGTTCAGGAGGTACAAACTGGGTAAATTCTGATAAAAATGAACTGAAACAGATTTCTCATACACCCCTCCCCCCAGGGGAGGCCGGTGACTCCTATGTCAGTGGGGCTCTTTATCCATTACAGCTTTTATTCTGAGCTTTATAGGAGCTCTGCATGGTCAGGTGCTCCATGGGGGTGAACCTATTTTGGGGATGGAGTACAGCATCATGGATAGCTCCAATAAAGCTCAGAATAAAAGCTACAATGGATAAGGAGCCCCACTGACAGAGGAGTCACCACCAGCCTTCCCTGCCCTACCACCAGACTGAGGTCATGTTATGGAAGGCTGCTGTATACCATCACTTCTACCAAGGGGTGGGAGATCTGCCGGGACCCGACCTGCCTCCGGCTCAGCAGATGCCGCTGCTGCACCCGCCGAGCTAGGCTGAAAGCTGGTGCACGCCACGCTGCTTGCCGGACTTCTGGGTTCCTGGCGGGCTGTTATTTACATAGAAAATGCCTTAAGATACATCAAACGTGGCTGCAATTTGCACAAATTATGCAAATTGCAGCCGCTTTGGGTGTATCTTAAGGCATTTTCTATGTAAACAGCGGTCCAGTGGGAACCCAGAAGTTGCTCCCCTGGCTCGATCTGGGATACGAGTCAACGCCGCAGTAGTGGTAAGCAGAATGGAGTTGGGCCTAGCTAGTCCACCAGATTTCCACCCCCCGAACGAAATCCTCTCACATTCCTACTTCTGCCAGTGCCACCGTCCTGAAATGTGTCCATTGTCTTATTTATTTAATCCCTCCAAATTGTTTTATTGAACCATTTCTCAAGACGCTTCTGATTCAGCTTGATGTCTTGAGCTGCCGTGTGTTGTTGTTGATTCCCTGCTGGGATCCTGCCACTTTAACAAGTATGAAATCCAACAGGGGATACTTTTCTTCACTGAATCTCTATGCTCAGGGAAACTGTTGCTGTTGAATTTTTGATCAAACATCTACCACATGTTGCCATTTTCTATTCAGAAAAAAAATGTTTTTCACAGCACCTAGAAGCTACATCTAGATCTCCAAAAACTCACTGAAGCTTGGTTCACCTTGTTTGTGTTCCCAAACATGAGAGTCTTTTTTTTTTTTTTTTTTAGTCTCAGGCCTGTGGAGCAAAATCTACCACGTGGGCCATGCCCATGTCTCCTAACCCCACCCCTGTGCCCCAAGCACTAATCATTTGATGGTTTCCCAGCTTTTTCCCCCATTCCAAAAGTTTGAAATGCCTCTCCAAGGCATAGCCCCTGGCAGTAAGAGCTTTAAGCAAAAATATGCTGGTATTTTTGGCCTTCCCCCCTTTGCCTGTGACCCTGCCCCCTCTTCTCTTTTGGCCATGCCCACCACTGGAATGTGGCCCCAAAACTGAATCCAGCCCTCATGTCATGCCCTACCTGGAGGAAGATCCTTCAAATGTATAGCTCACTTAGAAGAGGATCATAATCAGCACTTTCACAGCCTCCAGTTCCTCGCCTGGCTCTGGCTGGGACCCATTGTGCTGGCTTTCCCCCTCCTCTTCTTCATCTGAAGAATCCTCCTCCAGGTAAGGAATGACACCTCAGGCTGAAACAGGTTTGACACCCCTGCTTTAGGACCATCTTGATGTCAATTTGAGGGTGTGTAGAAAACCCTCCCTCAAGGAAATTCACTGAAACATTTTGCTTCCCTGGGATGATTTGCCTGAGCTGTGTGCTTCAAATTTCATGTGGGGCAAAAATTCAGAGCAGCTTTACTGACTGAACGGCAGCAAGGCAGCCCCTGGGCTATGACACGGCGCAGCGCTGAGACATCGTAAGTAGTAGCTCCCCTGTCTCCACCATTTGTCGTTAACCTTCTGAGACACAAAAGTATGAGTCCCCAAGGGCAGCTTGAGCTTGGGTACCCCTCATTCCAGAAACCAATCACTGCTTCCAGACCGGGGGGGGGGAGCTTCCATGGAACCACCCCCTGATAATATCAGGCAGCTTTGACTTCCATTTCCACTTTGGTTTGTTCTCCCCCAAGCCATTTTTTCTTATTCTTTTTTTAAAGTTTCAGAATAACAATGAAGCAGCCAAACCATGCACCTAGCACAGAGAGAGGGAGCGTGGGAGAAGGCAACAGAGAGGGGGGGGGGAGAGAGAAAAAGTCCTGCATTCAACAGAAAAGTAGGGAACACACAGATTCCTTGCCTGCTTCACTTTGGAGTCTTCTTGCAAAATGTCTTCTATCTATTCAGCGTTCAGCTGCTGGCTGTAGAACACAAGATTTCCTTGGATTTCTTTTTCTGTTTTTCTCTATCACCACAGTTCCTTGATGGGCTTCCTTTTGTTTGCCAAAAAAAAGAAAAGGGAAAAAAGGGGGGGGGACGCACACACCCTTAGATGCAGTTATACCCTAACTGCCCTTCTCATAAACCACCCCCAGCTATACAACACAAATAAATATGTTGCCTTTTTTAAAAAAAGAAAGAAAGAAAGAAAGAAAGGAAGGAAGGAAGGAAGGAAGGAAGAAAGAAAGAAAGAAAAGAACCAATAACAAGAACCCTGTGTCAAAATCTCTTCCTCATACGGAGGGACAACAGAAAAATAAATAGAGGCAAGCAAAAAAAAGGGGGGGGAAGGAAAAAAAATCTTGGCTGAAAAGGGGGCCTTTCTCTCACCCCCACCCCTTTTTGCAGAGCATGAATAAACCTTGCATTTCCATGAGTTATTCATGAATAATTCATGGGGGGGGGGGAGAGAGAAGAGAAAGAAATGCATGATTAATTCAGGTTCATGAATTATTCAGGAATAATTCTCAAACATTCGTGGTTAATTCATGTTTGCTGGGGGAACGGGTGAGTCAGTACTGCTGGCGCTTTTCCTCCCGGAGATGGAAGACGAAGGGAGGCGTCCACCCCACCCACCCCACCACCACCCATGGCAAGCTTGCACAATGACTGTCCGCTGGTACCCTGACATGTTCTATATGGGATCTTTCGGACATCACAAAGCATGTAGGCAGGTGCTTTTATTCTATCTAAGCTTCCTGCGCCTCCCTCAATCCTGAGGAAAAGAGGATCTTGCAGGTCCAAGAGGGTGGGGGAGAACTTGGAAATGAGACATTCCTAGGGCTTGGTGGGGTTTTTTTTTTCTTCTAGGGGTGGTGGTACCTAGGGGTTTTGCAAATATTCTTGGCAAAGCTGAAAAATACCTCCCCCCCTTTTATTACTTGTGTCTTCTCCCCGCCTTGGCACTCCTTGCAAAAGTATTTTCCTCTTCATTTGCATTGCTCTCTCTTGCTCTCAGTGATATATCATGACACAGCCAAACTGGTTGGGCTCCACAGCACCATGATGTCATTCGCATGATGTTCCAGCTGCGGGGCGGCGGTGCTGCTGCAGCTGCTGGAGCTGGTAGAACAAACACATGTGCGCGTGTGTAAAAAAAAAAACCCTGCCTGATAAAGAGGCCAAGCCTGCTACTGCTGTTGTTGGCTCCTTCTCAAGCGATAAGGCGGCTTCTTTTCTTACAGAGAAGCAAAATGAGTGCCACACAAGAGGAGGAAGGATCACTCAGGCAAAGATGCACATCGATGGGACAAACATGCTAATAAAGGGATGGGGTTGGGTCCGGTGGCAGGGAGGATTGGCCCTCTCATTCAAGATGCTCCAGAAAGGGGATTTACAGGGCGGTGCCACTCCAATTTCAGTGCTGAAGTTGAATATAGCAATCTCAGTGGGAAAGGAACATTTCCTTATGAGAATATTCACTTTCTTCATTCCTATGATCCAGTGGGGGGGGGGAGGAAGCAGAGAGAGTGCGGCAGTCAGCTCAGGTGACAGATGATGGGTTGTGTGCTGGGACAGGGATGTGCCTGCTGATGCTGGGAAGTCTGGCTCGTCTGAGCTCCACGGACTTCCTGCCCATTCCGATCCAATGATCAGAAGTGGATTGAGGTAGGGGGTTTTCTGCGGACTTCCATTTCTAAGACGGGCTGCAGTTTGTGCATTTTTTAAACGCAAAGGAAATTTGCACAAATGTATGCAAATCATGTTAGATCCATGTGCTCTTTGGGTGCTTATTTGTGCAAAACATACAAAACAGCCCAATGAATTTGCGCAAATTTCCTTAGCGAAACTGCGGCCCCTCTTAGAGACGGAAGTCCACAAGCCGGCTCGACTCACATCGTAGTGATTCGGTAGCAGCGCAGGGCTGGTGAACTGGGATCCGGGGGGGGGGGGTGAATCATGAAAATCCATCGGATTTTCACCTCGTATCGGATTCCACACACACATCCCTAATAGCAGCCCCCTGGCCATTCCCCTCTGTTGAAGGAAAGAGCTGTGTCTGCTCCCGGCAGCCTGACCTGCACCCTCTAAGCTAGCCTGTTCCTTCCAGGGATGGTAGAGGATACTGCCCTGTTACCAGTGCCCAAGGAAGGTTCAGCTGCTAGTCTGTTCAGCTTCTGTAGGTGGAATGGGGGAGCGGGGGGGGAGGCGCCATCTTGTCCTCAGCCGCACAGGCAGTACAATGTAGTCACAGGAAGGGGTAACATGTGAACAAGGGAGAGCAGGGTTAGGAGCAGAGGAAGCTGCCTTCGACCGAGTCAGACCATTTTGGTCCATCTAGCTCAGCACTGTCGACACTGACTGGTAGTGACTGACTCTCCAGTTTTCCGGGGAGAAGATTTTCCAGCCTGGCTGGAGGTGCCGGGGGATCAAACCTGGGACCTTCTGCCTGCAAAGCAGTTGCTCTGCCACTGAGCTACTGTCTCTCTCAAAGTAAAGCCCCCTGAATTCAGGGGGGTTTACTCTAAAGCAGTGTTCTCCAACCTTGGGTCCCCAGATGTTTTTGGCCTACAACTCCCAGCATGCCCCAGCCAGTGCTGGCTGGGGCATGCTGGCAGTTGTAGGCCAAAAACATCTGGGGACCCAAGGTTGGAGAACACTGCTCTAAAGTAAATGCATATCGGATTCTCAGAATACTGCTGTGTTGGCTTCCTGGGGCTGGTTTTACTGGGAGTGGAACAAAGGACGCTGCCTTAGACCAAGTCCACCCATAGGTCCATCTAGCACAGTATTGTTGATACCGATTGACAGCAGCTCCCTTGAGTTTCAGGCAGTACTTTCTCCTGCCCTACCTGGAGGTTCTGAGGATTGAACCTGGGGACCTTCATGTGCTGTGCCACTGAGCTGTGTCCCTTCCCCAGCTAAGACCTTCCCTATGGCCAGCTATGGTTGCACTGCCAGCCTCACCCCCAACATCATGCCTGTATGCCTGACTCTGCCCCTGACCTCCGTATGTTGGGTCATGGTCTGTAGGAGAGATAGCTGCACTCATGCACCCTGTGTCATGTGATCAAGAGCCCCAGTTGCACAGCGGGGCCTGTCACAGCCCACCCCTCAATAGGGCCTCAAGCTTGCTCTCCTTATTGGGATCTCTGGGTGCGCTTACGTAAGGTTGGGGGTTCTTTTTCCACTAACCCTTACCCTTACCCATCTCACAGTGCCTTTGGAATGTCTAATCCCTACCTTATACCTCTTTGACCAGTACAGTAAGCACAGCTTCCCACACAGGCTGTTTCAAATAGCAAAGAAAAGTTTATTTTAAAATACAACAAGTTCTGGAAATAAGTTTTACGTGTAAGTTTGTTTCAGCTAATCCTAAGTAATGTACTATCTTATCCTAGTACCAGTCCTCCCTCAACAACTGTTTCCAGTATCGATCCCTGCGCTCACTAGCTAAAGTCTGAACAATCCTAATAAAATTGCTCAACTCTCTCTCCAGTCAGCTTCACGGACTCCCAAAAACAGCACCCCGGCACTCTCTCTTCCCCGCACACTCTCCTGCACTCTTCACAATAGCCCTCACAAATACCCTCCTGAACGGCACCGCCCGCTGTTTATTTAACACACACAGGCTTCACACTCTCTCAGCCAATCATGTCACAAAAATGGCAGCGATGGCTTTCCAGGGTTTCAGGAAGCAGGTGTTTTTCCAGCCATACCTGGAGATGCTGCTGATAGAGCCTGGGCCTCCTGCATGCAGAGCAGGTGGTGCTCTACGACTGAGCTATGGCCCTTCCCCACGCCTTGCTGATTTCAAGGTGAGCTGAAGTTTGTAGTAGCTAAGGAATCAGATCACAACTGTGAGGACTTTAGATGGTAAGTCATCCCCTTAAGCAATAGTTGTTCCTAAAACTGGGAACCTTTTATACAAGCTTTACAGAAAGTCAATAAGCAAACAAAGAGAACCCCCAAAAGGAAAGCCCGGGGCTCGGTTATTTTACAGGATATCCTTGGAGAAGGAGGTTTTAAAGGTCATAGCACTTGGAAAAGAGCACCTCTCACTCAAAATACTGGATTGGAAATTGCCCAAAGCTGCCAGTCTGTGATGCCCACACACAGAAAACTGGTTGAGGAACATAAT
Source organism: Shinisaurus crocodilurus (assembly GCA_021292165.1). Classification (NCBI taxonomy): domain Eukaryota; kingdom Metazoa; phylum Chordata; class Lepidosauria; order Squamata; family Shinisauridae; genus Shinisaurus; species Shinisaurus crocodilurus. Next base: position 255,439,780 of record CM037877.1, read on the forward strand.
CGGGCCGAACAAGCAGGACTCCAAAAAGCCTTCTTGGCAACAGAGCAGTCATGTCCCGATGAATTTGGTTCACGGGCCTGGATTTTTGGATTTATCGGGTATGAGGAGCCATCGGTTTCAGGTATCACTGGGATCATGAATTTCTCACAGCGCTGGAATGCAACAACAAGCCTCAAGTAAACTTGGAGCTTTCCTTCTCCTGGACATTGCAGATCTGTCAGTAATAAACCGGCCATTTGCGTAATTCGTAGGACGCATTGGAAATAGTACTGGAGCTTGAAAAGAAGGAAGAGAGGCCCACGTTCTGGAGCATCAAACCTGATCCAGCTGTGCTGAAAGATAGACTGTGAAAGGAGTACGGCTTTTCTATGCTCAGGCAACCGGAATGGAACTGAGCAATGACACAACTGTTAAAAATCTGCCCGTTTGCTCTGGAGCAAGAAGGGAGATATTGAATTTCTATGCTGAGTATCTTTCCTTGAGAAGGAATACTTATGTTCACAATGCACTGGGGAAATTTGGACGCCAGATGGTTGATGCTTCAGGCTTCAATCCATTGGTTTTGCTATGCCTTCTGCATTGAGTCCTTTTAGAGTGTGCTGTATATGCACCTTTACGGCTGCTGGCTGCTCTTTTTATCCCAGCTGGAATTCCTTCAAAACTTACATCTAAAAAAGGGATGAAATGGAAGCTATACTAATGAATTCAACTTTGATTAAGGTTTTGAAAGGAGAGAGAGGGAAGACTTACCAATTAAGTAACTGGGCGCAAAATGTGTTATCCCCCCCCTAAACGTCTAGTCCACTTGCCAGAGATCTTAGTGTCAAAGTCATAATTCTGCCAATTTTATTGTGAGCAACTCTGGATTATTATTATTTTTAAATCTTTGAATATCTGTGTTCAAGGCAGCTCCCCCACAATGGCTCTTCCCCTGTTTTCATTTTTGAAAATATACCATCTAGCAGTTACTCAGTTCTTTCTCCACCTAACCTGTCAATCCCAGAGAGCCACTAGAAAGGCTGAGAGGCAAATGGCTTGTTGATCGCCTGAGTCCACAGACTGACTCTTAGTAACAGAAAAAAAGCCAAGGGGTAGGCAAAGGCACAGCTGGTATCAAAGGAAATCATCAGGTTTTATATGCCTAGTTTATAATTAAGTGCTATTAAAGACAGAGGCACTGTTCATTTTGCTATAGCAACCCTAATTGTTTTGAACAATGTAACAATTAATAATAATTTCTTATCTTGCAGCACTTCTGAAAGAGCTAATAGCTTTATGGACATTATTGCATTTATTTATCTAATAATTCTGTGTGATCTCTTCTTTGTGCATCTGTGTTGCTCCCCTGGCCTGGCACTTGGAGGCGGGAGGGGGCATTCACCCCACCCACCCAATGCCAGAGAAAGCACAAGGCTAGGAGGTGCATTGCCAAGCCATATGGCCTATCGATGGGGGTGGGGACAGGTGCTGCCCCTCCTTAGTAAGATTTCCTTCTGGTAAGATTTCTTTCTTAGCTCCTTAGGAATATGTCTTTCCTCCCACTCGTACACACTCCCAAGGCGCAATCCTATGGCCACTAGACAGAGTCTGCATGGCCACAGGAAAATTCAGAGATCCAGCTCCGACCTAGGAAATGCGCTCCGAGGTCTGAGCTGGGAGTCTGAATTCGGAGTGCCCTCCCTCCGCCCTCACAGCTGGCATGGAAAGAACCATGCAGGCTGTGGCTCCGAGGTCAGAAGACCGACCTCGGAGCTGGCATGTGGTGGGCGTTCCGGGGGGAGGGGAGGGGAGAGGCTCCTCTGGGATCCGATGTATCTCTGTGGTGCCTCAGCCTCCACTCCTCGCAAGCAGGAGGAGCAACAGACTTAGACGGCCAAAGTTGGCCATCTAAGTCTTTTGCAGGGCCGGAGAAGAGCGGAGGCAACCTTTGCCTCGACGCTGCTCCTACCCTTTATAGGAAGAGCCCTGCTGGATCAGACCAAGGGTCTATCTAGTTCACACAGTGGCCAACCAGCTGCCCACAGAATCCCACAAGCAGCACATGAATGCAACACCACCTTCCTGCCCATGTTCCCCAGCAACATGGGGAACATATACTGCCTCTGATCCTGGAGGTAGCATATAGCCATCAGGACTAGTAGTCATTGATAGCCTTCTCCTCCAGTAATTTGTCCAATCCCCTTCTAAAGCCATCCGGGTTGGTGGCCATCACAACATCTTCTGGAAGTAGGATGCCCGTAATCCTCCAAGTTTGGAGGGTTATGGGCAGCCACATTGGATCGCGTTGCCAGTATCACATAGTGTGGAATTATGCTGGTTGGGGCTGTGCAGTGATTTTGGGGGGTGAATTCCAGAATTGTCAATAGGGCTTTCCCCCCCACTCCACACTGTGGAAATTTTTGGGGTGAGGAATTGTATAATTTGGTCTGATTCTGCACTACGGCATGTCTTGGCCACAGCTGGCACGTTCAGTGTGGGCAGGGAAGGGAAAAGGCTCGACTCAGCTCAGTGATGGCTAGTGAGATTCGGAGTTGCTTGGGCCAATTTCTTTCTTTTCCTCGGGCAAAGTGCACATCACTACTACAGTTGTAGTGGCGCACATATACAACACTCATGTACAGTTTTGATGTGTGTATGCACCCTTTTGGATAAACACTGTATGCTGAACAAAAGCCCTTCACTGGCACGTCCCCCTGTAATGTGTTTTTCATAAGCCTGTATCTGCCGCTCTTCTAGCAAATGACTCTCGTGGTACAGTCACTTCTTGCCACATTATCACACTAGTTCTGGATTAGGGATGTGTGAGGATTTTGTTTGGGGGGTGGAAATCTGGCATACTAGCTGGGCTCAACCCCCTGAACTCCATCCTGCTTACCTCTGATAGATTTCATAGATCACAGAGTTGGAAGGGTCCTACAAGGCCATCAAGTCCAACCCCTGCTCAATGCAGGAAACTAGAGGAGGGGGGTCTCCCATCCAAGTAATAACCAGGCTTGACCCTGCTTAGCTTTCCACACTCAGACAAGCTGAGCCAGCATGAGCCACAGGCCTGTTCCATGGCTGGACTTGCATTCTCCCAAGTCAAGCCGGGGCCACTGTTTACATAGAAAATGCCTTATGATACGCCTGAAGTGGCTGCAATTTGCCGCAGAAGCAGTGTCCACCAAGCCTGAGGCGGTTCAGGTCCCAGTGGATTGCCCACACGTATTTCTGGTATTTATCCCCTGTTTATTTACATTTTTCTAACTAAAGTTATGCACCCCAAGGCCAGGCTATAACATACCTTTGGGTTTGTCAACCCTCAAACATGATAAAGAAGGGATGGCCCCTTCCATTAAAGATTCAAAGCTACAGTGTCTGCATTAACTTAATATGTAGCCAAGCTGATATCGCTGAACTCTTATTTCCCCAGATAACCTATGCTACAGTACTTTTATCATGGTTATGAAGTTATACCACTGCTGAAATACCCAGAGAACTCAGAAACGTTATATGCATGCTATTATTATTCTCCATACTGAATACAAATCTCCAGATTTCCCAAGTATGAAGTCTCTCCTACAAAACAAATATACGAATGTACAAACACATTTATACAGTACACTCTGCTCGTGTTCGTGCCTTTCGGTCTGTGTGCAGTACACTAAAAAGCCTCCTCATTGGGGATTATGTGAGGCAACCAAACGAAGACAATACAGAACACAAGCCTTTTAGGACCCCAGTGCAGAATAGTTTTATACCATACCCAGGGGAGGCTCATGACTCCTATTTTGATGGTGCCCCTTTTCCATTGCAGGTTTTCTTTGGAGCTTCCTTGGAGCTATCCATGGTGCTGAACTCCATCCCGCGAATAGGTTCACCACCATGGAGCACCATGGATAGCTCCTAGGAAGCTCCAAATACAAGCTGCAAAACCTGCAATGGAAAAGGAGCCCCGCCAAAATAGGAGTCACCAGCATCCCCTGACCATACCAAACTATTAAAACCTCTAGGATTGCTCTTAGTAATCCCTTGGAGATTAATGCTGATTCCTGGAGACTTCAGGCCAATCCTGGAAGAGTGGCAACCCTAGTGCAGAACTGCACAAATTCATACTTTACGGACATTCATGCTTTTTTCAAAAAAAATCTATCAAGAATGAATTAATATTGAACAGATTGCTACACAGCCATGTGTGTAGATCACGGCGTAGCCTTAGGACCATCACCATCTCACAACTCAACTACAGGTTTTTTTTTGTGAGGATGAAAGGGGGTTGAGGGAATGACAGGGCTGTCACTAGGAGTGCCAGTTGGGAGGGGGGGGAGTGGTATCCGAGAGGTATCCGAGAGGTATCCGAGAGGCAAGCCCTACTCAAGGCTCAATGGATCAATGTGATTATCTGAAGATTGCCTTACAGCTGCTGGCAGACTCATCAGTATTTGGCTGAAACCAGTAATTCCCCCACCCCTGCCCCTGCATTGAGAAGACTGGAGCAAGCGAGTCTTGTCATGCAAGTCTCCAGTCTGCAAGCCCAGCCGCCCCCTTGCCCTGACAGAATGATAGAATCATAGACTAGTAGAGTTGGAAGGGGCCTACAAGGCCATCGAGTCCAACCCCCTGCTTAACTCAGGAATCCCAAGTCAAGGCATCCCTGACAGATGGCCGTCCAGCCGCACCTTGAATGCCTCCAGTGTGGGAGAGCCCACCCACCACCTCCCTCTTAGGTCGTTGGTTCCACTGTAGTATTGCTCTTTAACCGTCAGGAAGTTTTTTCCTGATGTCCAGGTGGATTCTGGCTTCCTCTAACTTTTCGTTCAGAGAAGCCCGAATGAAAAACCATCTTGAAACTAAAAACCCAGACATGAGAGAGAAGCAACGGGACTGGGCAGCCAAAAGAAAACCGGGAGATTAACCATTTAGTGACTTAGCCTGGGTCACCCAGAAACGTTTAATTGATTAATTTAATTCACTTAAATTTTTAATGCATTTCCCCCCTTTTTTCTTGTGGGTCGGAGGAAGGGGAGGAATCATTTGGCCCATTTGACTCCACTGGGTAACCTGTCCTGGGAAGCACCTTGAGGCATCTTGATGGTAAAGTTGCTTAGCCAGCCGACTACTTTCAACTGACCAGCTCAAAGGGATCGAGGAAGAGAACTCTCCTTGGGCCTTGGAGGCTTCACTGCAGCTCATACTTTCCAGCTGCAGTCAGGGGTCTCCTCAGGACACTTTTATAATAACTTGGTTGCTCAGACAACAGAGCATTTATTTTCTGAGGAATTGGCCTGAACCATATGACCTACTGTGACATGTTGCTGTTGAAGATGTTTATTTGCTAATCTGGCTTGCTATTGCCCTGTAATTCTCTACTTTAGCCAGAATTTGATAAGAACACAAGAGCTGTGCTGGATCAGACCAAGGGTCCATCTGATCCAGCATTCTGTTCACACAGTGGCCAACCAGCTGCCCATGGGATCCCACAAGCAGAACACGAGTACAACAGCACCCTCCCACCCATGTTCCTCAGCAACTGGAGTGCATAGGCATACTGCTGCCTCTGATCCTGGAGGTAGCATATAGCCATCAGGACTAGTAGCCTCCTTCTCCATGATTTTGGCTAATCTCTTTTTAAAGAGATTTTAAAGATTTTAAAGAGATTTATACTATTTTAAATGTATTTTATCCTGTTTTTATCTTGTGTACATCGCCCAGGGTGGCCGGTTTGCCGACCAGATGGGCGATAAATAAATGTAAATAATAATAATAATAAAGCCAGCCTATTGTTACATCTTATGGTAACAAATTCCATAGTTTAACTATGTGCTGTGTGAAGAAGTACTTCCTTTTATCTGTCCTGACTCTTCCACCAGTCAGCTTCATGGGGTGACCCTGGGTTCTTGTATTATGAGAGAAGGAGAATGTTGTTGTTGTTAATTAATATTTCAGAATTAATATATTATTACATTTATGTGTCACTTTCCACCACAAAAGCAGCCTCGAAGTAACTTACATACACAATACAGAAATCTATGATCAACATAACAAGAACCCCACCCCAATCAATAGAAAGCATAATCAGCACAATATAATACAAATAAAAATAAATACCGCAAAAACATAACCTAAAAGCAAAACAATATGAAAAGTGTTTATCCACAAATACACAAAAATTCCTGCTCACAACCTAGAATGAACTCTACAAAATCAGCCCACAATAATTGGGCCATAACGAATGTCCAGAGGTTTGGGGAAATAAGTAAGTCTTTGCCTGGTGCCATCAAGAGGACAGTGTTGGCACACCAGAAGAGCTTCCTTGGGAAGAGTATTCCATGAACACGGGGCTATCAGAGAAAAGGCCCATTCCCAAACTGACATCCCACCCAACCCCGAGCTTCTCTTGGAGGGGGCACACAGAGAAGGGTCTGTGAAGCTGACCTCAGGGACTGGGTAGGTTCATACTGGGATTGGTGGTCCTTGAAGTATTGGGGTCCCGAGCCAAGACGTAGGGCTTTATAAGTGTGGAGAAAGCCAACCTAAGCCCCCTGCCTGACACACACACACACTCACCAAGGAGGGGGGAAGGAGACCCGGGGGGGGGGAGACAACCAGTCTCCACAGATGCCAAAGGGGACAAACAACATCTACATAGAATCACCCCAGGGGGGAAGGCAGGAAGCATCACCAGGTTTGTCAATGCTCTTGCATATCAGCCCCATCTACGTAAGACTTGAATACCTCTTCAGAGCAGACGCTTCGGCACCCCTAAGAAATGGCCACTCAACACCATAGGATGGGACCATTAAGCAAGTGGCTTCAAAGGGACCCCATCCCACGGGGGGAAGGTGTCACCCCACCTGACCCAAAAGGCCGCCCCTCAGGGAGGGTGTCAACCCACCTGATCACGGAGGGAGGGGCTACCTGAAACACCAAGGTATAAAACACCCTGCACAAGGGAACTTTTCGCTGGACCTGATCAGCAATCTTGCCCAGGCCTGGGGTAAGGAACGAAGGATCAGCAACCCCGGGAAACCAAGCTGAAATCACTGGCCGCTTGGGTTGACCGGACCCCCGGGAAACCAAGCTGAAATCACTGGCCGCTTGGGTTGACCGGACCCCCGGGAAACCAAGCTGAAATCACTGGCCGCTTGGGTTGACCGGACCCCCGGGAAACCAAGCTGAAATCACTGGCCGCTTGGGTTGACCGGACCCCCAGGAAACCAAGCTGAAATCACTCACAAGCCGCTTGGGTAGACCGGGCCTCCGCCGGGAACCCAGCTAGCCGCTTGGGTAGACCGGGCCCCGCCGGGAACCCAGCTAGCCGCTTGGGAAGACCGGGCCCCTGCCGGGAACCCAGCTAGCCGCTTGGGTAGACCAGGCCCCGCCGGGAACCCAGCTATCAGTGTGCGGTTGACCGGGCCTCTGCCGGGACCCAAGCTAAACTAACTAGCTGAGAGCCCTGAAATCACGTTGTCCTTGAGGCTTTTGCTTGCTACTTTGTACCGTACTGATAAGCTGTATTGCTGGTGTGGGTCTGGGTTTGTGAAGGTAATTTTGTAAATAAACTTGTTTTCTAAAAGATACTTTTGTGGCTATAAGTTATCCCTTTGTTCTGGGCTAAGGGTGAGGCGCTGGGAACTTCGGAGAAGGCCCACCCCAGGGCTCGCTACCCCCTTAGTATTGAACCCGCGCAGAAGACCAGGTTGTCGGTCTTCCACTATAAGTTTAAACCAGCACTTTGAATTCGGCCCGGAAACAAATTGGCAACCAGTGCAGGTGAGCTGGGACTCGTCTTATATGTTCGCATTGCCTAGTCTTAGTCAATAACCTGGCTGCCAAATTCTGCACTAGCTGCAGTTTCTGAACTGTCTCCAAAGGCAGCCCAGCGCACAACACATTTCAGTAATCTAACCTAGAGGTTACTAGAGCACAGAGCACTGCTGTTAGGCTCTGCCCATCCAGATATGGTTGCAAGTGGGCTACCTACTGAAGCTGGTAGAAGCCGAAGGCATTTCATGCCATGGAGGCCACCTGAGCCTCCAATGACAATGATGGATCCAGGAGTACCATGAGCTGTGCACCAGCTCCTTCAAGGGGAGTGTGACCTCATCCAGAGCTGGTTGCTCTTCTCCCATCCAGACAGAGGAACCACCTACCTCAGTCTTGTCTGGATTAAGCCTGCCCTCAGTTTATTGGCTCTCATCCAGTCCTTTACTGAAGCCAGACACTTCCACTGTCACACCTGCCTGAGATGAAAAGAGGCAGATTTCTGTGACATCAGCACGCTGATGACAATGCACCCCCAAATTCCAGATGTACCCATGCCATGCAGTGGCTTCATATACATGTTAAACAATATGTCTCCCTATCCACTTTCTCCACACCATGCATATACACCTCTGTCACATCTCCCTTTACTTGCCTTTTTTCTAAGCTAAACAGTCCCAGACATTGTAACCTTTCCTCGTAGGGGAGTTGCTCCAGCCCCTTGATCATTTTAGCGGCCCTTTTCTGCACTTTTCCCAACTCTACAATATCCTTTTTAGGTGCAGTGACCAGAACTGTACATACACAGTATTCCAAGTATGATTGCACCCAGTGGTACAGCTAGTTAATTATAGATCCTGGACTTAATGGTCTTACTGGGGGCTGGGGAATATTGGTGGCCATGTGTATTATTTCAGTTGGAAAGCACACAACTAACATTTTCCCTCCCCTCTCGGCCATTCCATGCTTCACAACTGCTTCTACATTCCTGATATGTTAGAGCGTAAACAAACAAACAAAAAAGTATATTATACTACTCTGAACATGTGCAGTTTTGCATCTTAAGCTCACTTGAATCACTTAAATCAAGGCTAATGGAATAAATTGGAGTTTACTTCTGCTGCCTTGGCAATAAGCACTTGGCAATAAGCAAGTGCTACCATTTTATTGTAGAAGAGGACATTTTTTAAAGTCAAAACATAATAAAATGAGCATCTGCAATAAAGTACATGACTGGCTGGCCACCCGCTAACTTTTAAAAACTTTTTTTGCGTGTGTGAAAATGATAAGAAAAAAAAAGGATGCAGCAAACAGCATCCGTGCTGTTGGCCCCCAACTTGTTCATGCCAGCCCAGCTGCTGACGCCAGGCCTATTCCATCACCTGCCATTCTCTGGGTGGTTATGATTTTATTGTGTTTTAATTTATTTTGTTGTTTTAATTAATTAAAGTAAGTAAATAAGTTTAAGTTTATTGTGCTAGCCAAAAGCCATGAGAAAATTAAATACAAATATACAATAATACGCATGTACAAATGTATAATATAATTAATTTGAAGGAACAATATATATATCAAAGAGAGTAATTTATAAAATCATCTTGTTCGAATGCGGGTTAGTATTCTGAATCACTGTGGCAATTAATGGCAATTTTATCAAGTTCTTTTTTCCTAATCTTTTTTGCTGCCAGGGCAAAGAGAGCCTTTTAATTAATTTTAATTATGCCTGTAAGGCACTTTGAGTACCATTTTTTGGTAGGAAGGTGGGGTATAAATCAAATAATAATAATAATAATAATAATAATAATAATAATAATAATAATAATAATTATTATTATTATTATTATTATTATTATTATTATTATTATTATTAATCCCCTCCAGACTGCAGGGTCCCAGACATTGCCCCCTGAAGTCCAGGCCTAGCTGCACCACTGGCTGTACACCATAGATTTTTATACAGACACTACACAATGAAATCCCTGCTCCCCCAGGACTACACAGTGAAATCCCTGCTTTCCTCCCCCCCCCCCCGGGACTACACAATCAAATCTTTGTCTGCCTCCTGGGACTGCACAATGAAATCCCTGCTCCCCCTGAGACTACACAATGAAGTCCCAGCTCCCCCCCCCCCGGGACTACGCAACAATGAATTCCCTGTCCCCCCCCAGGACTATGCAACAATGAAATCCCTGCTTCCCCCCCCCCCCGGGAATTCACAATGAAATCCCTGCTTCCCCCCCCAGGACCACACAATGAAATCCCTGCTCCCCCAGGACTACACAGTGAAATCCCTGCTTCCCCCCCCCCCGGGACTACCCAACAATGTAATCCCAGCTTGCCCACCCCCTCGTGTAGGCCCCGGCTGCAGTGCATATGAACATTCTGTTTTGACATAGGAGAGATTTGCATATCTGCTCCTGATTGGGCCCCTGTGGTGGCAGTTCATACGGACATTCTAAATGTCGTTGGAGTGGTTTGCATAACCGCTCCTGAATGGCCCCTGCAAACATTCCAAGTGATGCTATTGGCTAGCATCTAGTAAAGTATTTAGAGCCTTACTTGGACTCGAAGCTCTCCGCACTCGGGTCTTCTGCGGCGGCGACCCGAGCTCGCTCTTCAGAGCAGCGTGGAGCATTCTCTGCGCCACTCGCGCCACTGGAGCTGCCGCCGCCACCACCACCGCAAAACTCCGGAGCCACCGCCGCGTCACATCCTGCTGTGGCTGCGCGCTGGACCCCCGCGCTAGGTTTTTGGCAGGGGGAACCAGGGCAACAGAGCTTAAACAGCCCTGTTGCCCTGGTTTTCCCCGCCAAAAACCTAGCGCGGGGGGCCAGTGTGCCGCCGCAGGATCCCGTCACGTCACTTCCGCGGAGAGGCGAGCTGCCGAAGAACCCGTAAGTACGGGCGAGCCTCACACAGGCGAGCCTTGCATGGGCGTGGGCGGGCCCAGTTCAGGTCCCGCACGAGCCATGCGAGCTGAGAGTATACATCCCTACAGTAGCATCTATTTTGGGCTGTACAGGCACAGTGTTGGCTTTTTCGGAGATTTGAACCCACCAGTCTTTGTCCTTGGGTGATGGAGAGTATGCGTTCCAGGTTTGAGGTGGATCCGTCCAATCGTGTAGGAGCCTATGTGATGCATGCAAACGCCCATACACACAGACACACAGACACACAGGATTTGGGATGCCCCCCACACAACAGTCATTCTCTGACTGAAAGTGTAACGTTTAGGCTGGGTGCTGGCAGCAGAAAACTTTTCTGACAGAAATATCTGATCTTAAAGAAAAATCAGGTTAATCCTGAGAGTCTACAGGTGATGAAGAGTGACCATGCCAAGTCTGGGGTAGATCTGTCAAAACGTGATGGAGCCTATGCGACGACACCCCACACACAACAGTCATTCAGTCAGTCAGTCATTTAAAAAGTTTCCCTCTCTTTTCACCCCCTTAGAGAACATTCTAAATGGCCTAGGGGAGATTTGCGTACCCACCCCTATTGGCCCCTGCAGGAATTCATACAACTATTCTAAGTGTCGTATGGGCTATTTGCATAACTGCTCCTATTGGCTCCTGCAGCAATGATGAGGTGAGGGCGATTTGCATAACTGCTCCCCTGTTGTTTTGTCCATAGGAGATATGAGAGTGGGGTGATTTTGCCCCCTTTTTTCACCCCCTTAGGGATGGAATTTCCCAAAACCCTTCCTTAGTGGGGGGTCTACGTCATAAAAGCAATGTTCCTTCAAAATTTCACGTTCCTAGATTCGACGGTTTGAGCTGGGCATTGATGAGTCAGTCAATCAGTCAGTCAGTCAGTCAGGACTTCTTCTTTATATACGGTATATAGATTGTGCTACTGGCAGTTTTATTTTGAATCCTTTTTTCCAATGATCCCCAAGGTGAAATGTTCCTTTTTCACAGCAGCTGCACCATGGGTCAGCATTTTTATAATCATACCCACCAGAACTGCAAGAGATCCCTTTGCCATGCAGTTTTCTGATCAAAATACATATATATATATATATATATATATATATATATAAATGCATGCACACATGAGGGAAAACTGCACACAGCAATCCATACATTAGGAAAAATGCATACAAAATGCATACGTTAATATATACAAAAATGCACACATTGGGAGAAATGCATAAAAATGTGTATGAATTTTCATGCAGATACTTAAAAAAATAATAAAATAAAATTGCAAACTGATGTGGAAATGGAATGGGATGGGACGAACTTGTGCTTCAAAAAGTTTGAAAGCTGTAGAAACCAAAAAAGACAGATTTGGCTCTCGTTGTGTACATCCGTCCATATTTCCATTGCGACATGCTATAGGGGAGAGGATGTTTTTTTTTTTTAGATGTCCCACATTCTTTATTTCATCTATTTCAGCACCCACATGGAGGAAAAAGGTCAGCATTTCAGCTGAGTGCAAGAAGTTCAGTGTCCACCTCCTTAACTGATGGTATTTGAAAAGAATTCTAGGTTAGGAAAAGGCAAGTTTGGAGGGTGACATTCAGTGGCATTAAAAAAAATGAAATGCTGTTCAACATAAAGCTTTAAAAATAAAATAAAATAAAATAAAAAATAAATTCCAACGTCTCCTGTACCTACATATTAAAGAAAATGTCACCGGTAGCTAACATTAATAGACTTCAAAAGTAAGTCTTTGCAATCTAAAAGTACATGGGTAAAAAAGGGAGCTGGAGTCTATGAAGCTGCAAAGAAATGGAGAACAAAAGACAGTAGAGCCCAATTGCCTGAGAAATATGCACCATGGGGTTCTGATTTATTCACCATTCTGCACTGGAAGTCTGTCTTTGAATTCATGATGAATACCTTCTGCTGAAGGTACCATTTGAAATGTTTGAGGAATTTAACAGTATGTGAAGAAGAGATTGCAGGATGTTTCTTGCGGCAAAACTAATTCTCTTTGGTAACATTTATTTAAAGACACATTGCAGAACAATAGCTATGTTAATTTGTGGCAGAAAGAACACTCAAGGGATTGGAGTCAGAGTAGACCTCTTGAATTCAATTAGACTTAGGTTAGTCACAGGGCCAGATCAAGGCCATGATGTGTGCTCTGGGGCTAGCTATCTGTAGTGGGCTCCCTACACTGCCCCCAATACTGAACTCATATACAACATTTGTGCATGCATACACACGATGTGCAAAAAAGAATGCAAAAATATAGTAATGAAAAAGTAGTATATATATTTTAGTGGAAATTATTTTCCATGCTTTCCTGGAAGCAAAAGATGAATATTTTATCCATGGTAGAGAACTGAAATACAAACACAACCTTGCCCTTTTACAGCATATAACACATGGATGCAGAAAACATAAACACACATCAAAGCTCTCTCTCTCTCTCTCTCTCTCACACACACACACACACACACACATGACTAACCTAAGTCCCTTTGATTTCAGTGGTTCTTCTCTACGTATGACTAAGTCTGGATCCAACCCTAAACATGAGGGCTTTGGAGAACATGAGCTGGTTCACTCAGGACTTTGGCTGCTTCCTTAGCCCATAAGACATGTCTGCTCTCAAGAGCAGAAGAACATATAAACTGGAAGCTCACCAATTTCTGCTGCACAGACCAGGGTTGCCAATGGGATTGAGCTTAAGGCAACATCTGAAGGTTCTGCTTGTGCATAACAACATCAGAAGAACTGCTGGATCAGACTGGGAGGGGCTGTGGCCCAGTGGTAGAGCATCTGTTTTGCATGCAGAAGGTCCCAAGTTCGATCCCTGGTGGCATCTTCAGGGTTTCAGGCAGAAATATTCCTGCCTGAAACCCTAGAGAGCCACTGCAGTCAGTGTCGGCAATACTGGGCTAGATGGACCAAGGGTCTGACTCAGTATGAGGCAGCCAGCTTCCTATATCCCTTTGCAGACCAAAGGCATATCTAGTCCACCATCCTGTTTTCCACAGCTGCCATCTAGATACCTCTGGGAAACCACAAGGCAAAGGCAAGAGTGCTCTCCATGTGTGTCACTCCTCTGGTAACGGTATTTCAGACGTAAAAACAATGCCTTGGAGGTTCCCTTTAGGTATCATGGCTAATAATACCTACTGCTAGTCCCATTCTCTCTGGGGATCGGTGGGACCTCCTTTTAAGCCAATCTATGACAGTGGCCATCACCACATCTTCTGGCAGTGCATCCCTCAAATTCACTCTGTACTGGGCAAAGAAGTACTTCCTTTTGTCTGTCCTGAATCTGCTGCCAAGCAGTTTCATTGATCAACTCCATGCACTAGTATGGCTCAAAAACTGTCTTTGGAACATTGGAAGCTGCTTTATGCTGAGCCAGGCCGCTGGTCCATCTAGCCCAGGATTGTCAAGACTGACTGACAGCAGCTCTCCAGGGTTTCAGGCAGGGGTATTTCCAGCACTACTTGGAGACGCTGGGGACTGAACATGGGGCCGTCTGCATGCAAAGCATGTACTCTGCCACTGTGCCATGGCCCCTCCCATATTCTCATAAACCATTTCTTAACACCATGCATAATATAAACCTATTTCATAAACTACAAACATGTCACCACCCCACCCTCCACGTAGCTGTACTGGGAGTCGCGGAAGATGGCGAGGAGTACAGAGTTCTGCCTCTATGCTCTATGTTTGCTTTAAGAAAGCTAATCAGCAAACAGCCTTGGCTACTTGGCTGCTTGCCAAGCTGATGCAATCAAGAGCAACTCACCCCGGGCGGGACCTGGCTGCTGGCCAGAAGGACAGCACAGGTGATAACAGTTAAGCAGGAGATCTGCAATCCAAGAAACTTGGTGCTATTTAAGAGGAGCAAGTGCAGATGGGAGTGTGGTGGTCATTAGTGGCGGGTTGGTTGGACGGACGGACGGACGGACGGACGGACGAACGGACGGACTGTACTGTACTGTACTGTACTGAAGAACTGGAAGGAGCAAGGAGGAGCAGAGGATGCTGTGCAGAGAACCTTGCAGAAGCCCAACGTGGAAACCCAATACCCAGGTGGAGAGCTGCTGGACCTAGCATTTGGGTTGGTTGAACAGTGACTGTGCTGCTAAGGGGTGGGATTTCCACCAGGGAACTGGGAGTAGCATTGTTGTACTTGTGGCTCAACTTTACAATAAACATGTTTGGCTTTGACTTCCTGGAGGAGTATTTATTATGGTCAGAAAATCCCTCCTCTGGCAAAACAGTAGCCAACCTTTTTTTTTGAAACTAAGAGGTCACCAATGCTCTTGCCTTTCAAAGGTGCACCTTGCTTGCCTCTTCCCACATTGCCCCCCCCCCCAGCCCTACACTATCCTTTTTGAGATGGGGCCAGCTCCTGGATGTATGGTAGAGCTCCGCACTTCAGTTTTCAGTGAGCAGTTAAGACTGATTTATATGTTATGGCTAGAGTTATTTTTTTCTTATTAGTGCTAGCTCGTATGGTATTTGACCTGTCCCTCTGCTTGTTTTTATTTTATTGTTGTATTTTATGATTTTATCGTGCATTTTCAATTCTGCTTTGAGAATTCTGATTGAACGGGCGATAAATCACATATACACAAATAAACCATACCCAGTGTTCTAAATGCAGCTGTACCAGATATTTATCTGAAGGCATCACTGTACTGGAAGTCGAGATGGAGGGGAAATTTGTTCAGCTCACATTTCAGTTCTTCCCAGTGCCAGCTGAGTGGCTTTGTGCAGTGCACACACTGCTCCCAAGGGGACGGTGCCTGCCGCACGAAGACAAGGGACTCGGCCCCCGCTGGGAGGAGCAGTTCCCCGTCCCAGTGCTGGCGGAGTCCTTTGGCTTCGTGTGCCATATGCTGTCCCAATGTGAAGTCGCTTGGCTGGCACTGGGAAGAGCGGCCACTCCTCTCAGCAGCGGCTGAGTGCCTTGGCTTCGTGCAGCATGTACAGTCCCCCATGAAGACAGCACACACCACATGAAGCCACTCAGCCAGCTCGGGGCAGAGCAGCCACTCCTAGTGCAGCCCCAGTTCCTTGGGGGCAGCACGTACTGCGCAAAGCCACTCGTCCAGTGCTGGAAAGAGTGGCCACTTTCCCCAGCTCCATCTGAGACCTCTGCGGCCTGCATCTCCACTGTTACATCTGATCTGACATCAGATCAGGATTCCCCTTTGGAATTCCCAATTGGGAGAGGGAGTGGTGTGCAGGAGAATCCCCCCCCCCGTTATCTCCAATCTCAGCTTGGAGATAACAGTGGAGATTCTTCCACGGGGGATTTCTGTAGGGGTGGGACTTGAAGGTCCAATCCTGCCCCCTGGAGGAACCCAAGGAGGCTTTGCAGGATGACGGTACCACAGCCCTCTAATAGACTAACCATAAGGTTACCAGGGTGTGGATTATTGTGGCCAGGCTATCCATGTCCAGGAATGGCCATAAATGGCAAACAAACTGGAGCTGAAAGTAGGCCATTTCACTGTGGCCACCTAGGCCTCCAGTGACAAGATAGAATCAAAGAGAGCCCCCAGACTACGCACCTGATCCTCCAGAGGGAGTGCAACCCCATCCATAGCAAGCCACTCCCATAATTCCCTGACCTGGCAACCTCCAATCCACAGCACCCCTGTCTTGTCAGGATTAATCTTCAGGTAATACTTGACTGAATCAGGTTACAGCATCCATAACCTTGCCAGAGTGAAGCCTTAATTAGCGAAGCCCGCCTGAAAGTTGCTGCCTGCGTGCACAAATGCTGAGAGATTCATCTACAAGGGAGATGAGGACTGAGTCATAAGCAAATGCTGTTCAGAAAGGAGACCACCTGGTACCATTCTCCAGTTTTGTTTGTAAAGGCACACGCAGCTCCCATTTAGGCTCATGCTGATAGGAACACAGCAAAGCATTACTTGGAATAAAGGAGCTGTGAAAGCTTTTAAATAAATGCAATTAGCGAGACATCGTTCATGACCAGGGGATGTATCTGCTCTCAGGAGATCTGCTACCAGGGCTCACTCCAGCTTTTGGCCACCGCAGTGGAGTAATTTCTATCCTCGCCTGCCAAAGTTATGCCTACCCCCTCTGCCAAATAGTGTAACTGGCTCTGCACGGGTTGGAATAGCCCTCAGTTGGATACAGCAAGGCCTTCAAGCAATGTTGCACAGCTGTCAGAGTTGGACCCACTGTGCTCACCCCATCAGAATGAAGCCATGCCCACCAGTACCCCTAGGCACAACCCTTGCCATGGGGCACCCCATAGCCCCCTGAGGGAGGGGTGTGCCCACTCCACTTCCCCGAGGGGAGGTTGCGCCCTGCAGCGGGCGGGGAAAGGCAGCCATATAACTCTGTTCCTTGGACTACCCTATCCCCACCAGCTTCAAACCGCATCGACTCCAAAGCGTGATGTGTACTCGTTAGGGAAGTCTGCCACCTAGTGACTGAAGATGGCACTGCAGGCTTCAAGCACAGAGATGCATTTAAACTAATTAACATGAATTAATGCATTTTAGCAACCAAAGAGCAGTATCCAAACCGGCATGAGGGGTCCACTGCTTCTTCCATTCCACGCGCAACCAGCTCCGCTCGGTTCTGAGGAGCTCCTCCGGCAACCTGCCCCATTCCAGAAACAAGGGTTTCCACTCATTTCGGGTTGCCCCTGGAAGCACTCAATTGCCATTGTTCAAGTGGGGCGGGGCTGCTTGAGCAACAGAATCAGCAGGACTGGCCATGCACAGCTGGTCATTGTTGGATGTGGCCCAAATAGCCATAAGGTGTGCACTCTAGGGTCCACTTAGTATGCATGCCAAGTTTAGGTGTCTAGGTTTCATGATGTTGGAGCTATTGCACTGAGAGACACACTTCCTCTTTTATTCTAATAGTTTATCATAGAATCATAGAATCATAGAAAAGTAGAGTTGGAAGGTGCCTACAAGGCCATCGAGTCCAACCCTCTGCGCAACGCAAGAACCCACGTCAAAGAATCCCTGACAGATGGCTGTCCAGCCGCACCTTGAAAGCTCTACTGAAATGGACTACAGCTCCAATTCCCATCCTAGGGCCATGCTGGCTGGGAGACACCAGGTTGGGGAAGGTGGGATATCAGCCTTTGTTTCCCTTGGATGAAAGAGTATCAGCAGCATCCATTGTTTTGGGGGTGGGCTTGGTAATGTTTGCTTTAATTGCAAATACACAGAGCATAGCAGAGGCAAACAGATTCTCCTTCATTAGATAGCAGATCCCCAGAGAACATCTCATGCAGCCACCCCAAGGTTGCATTCATGGTTTCAACTAACTCCAGCTAAAACACTCAGTTCTCATTCTGCCTCTGGCCTTATGCAGGCATTCCACCTGCTCACATAAGGGCAAAAGTGGGCGCGTGCGCACGCACGCACACACACACACAGAGTCCCCATTCCCATCCCCTCAGTCCTCGACCTTCTCAGGTTGAGCAGGGGACTTCTATTCATGTTCACTTGAAACTTAGATGGGTATCTCACTCAAAAACACAGAAAATTTCCCAGCTATCAGAAGACTTACTATTTGCTCCCACTGGTGAAACATCAACGGGCCATCCTGGAGAATTAACCAGAAATCTGGCTAACAAGGGATGGGAACAGTCAGCCAGCAACCATAATGAAATAAACATATGAAGTGGACTTTTAATGAAGCAGACCCTTGGTGCATCTCTAGCCAAAGACTGTCGACTCTCTGGCGGAGGGTACCGAAGAAGATCTCCAGGCAACGGGAGCATCAAGTGATGCAGATGAGCTGTTATTACATCCTGTAGCAGGGAGGAAACGGGGGGAAACAAACCCTCTGCCATTCCTTCTAAAAATTATGTAATATCAATTAAATCAGCTCCTGTCATCTCAAAGGCTGCAGGACAATAACTGGACAATCAAATTATAGACCTCTTCACAACTATAATCTGTGATTTGTCATTTCAGTCTGATGTATCTAGTGGAGACAACAGAATCAGGCATATCTGTATGGAAGGAAACATATATGTATTGGGCCAATGCTCCAGCCAATGTATTAGTTATTGCCCCCTATTTTGGTGGTGGGACGACTCTTCTTGCGAGAGGCATTGTTTTTTCTGGCACAGGGAGGGGGAGAATTTTGAATACTTTTCTCATTGGGGAAGGAGCAGGGTTTCTGCTTACCTTTTTAATTGTAGGAGGTGGCCAACGGTGGGGGGGGGGGCGACTTCTTTTAATTTTTTAATTTTTAATTTTTTAAATTGTCCTGTGCACTGTTGCAGCGTCATGGGCTCTTTGCGCAAAGATTTTCAGCCCAGCAGCTCTTCCTGAAATCTCATGAGACCACGTGACGTCGCACCCTCGCATGATAGGCTTTCAGGAAGAGCTGCTGTGCTAGAGAAGCCTGTCACATGAGAAGCCTGTCTTTACAGAGCCCCATGCTGCTGCAAGCACATGGGGCATTTATAAAGTTTTTTTTTTTTTTAAGTGAAAGAAGACCCCCCCCTCAGTCACTTCCTATACTTAAAAAGGTAAATGGAAGTCCACCCTCCTCCCTGAGGAGAACATTATCCAAAATTCTCACCTTCCCAGCCTCTTTTGCTGGAGTTTACATTTTTCTCCCATGCCACAGAAATGGCTGAAAATGGAAGAATTTAAATCTTTGGCACAGCACTGATATTAGTTCCCCATTTCTCAGTGTTACGGGCTGGTTTGTAAAATCTCTTGACTTGAGACTGTAATCCCATAACTCCTTACAATCACAGAGGCCTAGGGTATTGGTTGCTTTTGTTTGTTTGTTTTTTAAAAAATATGTTCATTATGCAAGAACACAATTTGGAGTCAACAAATCTTGATGTGTTTTACCCACACCGTCTTGTTATTTTTTTTTTTATCAAGGAGGAGACCATCTGAGAAGGTATGATGATGCTAGACTTTGACCAAGTGGCTGCAGAAAATATCTCTGGAAAGGAAGGACAAAAAAGGAATGGGGGGGGGCATACTATTTTGCCTGGTCCCACTTCCACACATGGATCAGAGCATCCCTGGTCCATGACAGGGACTTAAGGCAGTCATGATGAATTAAAGTCCCATTGGTTTTGATGGGTCTACTCTAACTATGATTGAATCTGTAGCCAAACCCTTTTCTTCCACCTGATCCAATAGGTGAATCATGTGGATCTGGCTTTGCTTTGCTAAATAATAAGCAGATACTGGGTTCAAACAACATGATAACCCACACACAAGGGTTGAGTGTGGGTTGGCATTGAACCGTGGGTTGTTGTTGAAACATGGGTTATCATGTTGCCTGAACCCAGCCGAGTTAACAAACCATGGTGAACAACCCACAGTTCACAACCCAGCAACAAAGCATGGGTTCTCATCATGGGTTGTTTGTAGTTAACGAGCCATGGCTTGTTAATGCAGCTGGGTTCAGATAACACAATAACCCACATTTCAACAACAACCCATGGTTCAACGACAACCCACACTCCACCCATGCTCAACCCTTGTGTGCATGTTATCGTGTTGTCTGAACCTAGTCAGAGAGTTCTTGAGAAGAGTGGAAGTGGAATTGCTTTGAGGACTCCAAGTGAAGGGCAGATACTGTTGTCATCAACTTTTGAGCTTCTTGTAGAGCGTATTCCTTTACCAGATTTTTGGAACAGCTCGGATCAACTGTTTGCCTGGCACAATGAGATAAATAAATCTCCAAAACCACAAGGAGCAGAACTCCCACTGTCTGGAACTGGTAATTAGAGACTGGGTTGATTGTCTATTTTCCTTTTGCATTATACAAAGAATTGCCTTTATTTGTTTTGATTAGAGAGATTTTGTATATTGGGGGTGTGTTTGCAAAGAGCCCGCTTTTGTATTAAAATCTGGATGGTTTGCAAATTGGTATGTTTTCCCAACTGCAATGGAACATGTCTGTAAGCATCCTTTAGAAAATAAACAAAGCAAGCAAATAAACATAAGTCTCTTTAAACTGAGTGTGGAAATATTCACCCAGACACAAGCAAGCAGTAACTGCAGGGCGAATGCTGCCGGAGCCCAGGCACTACCGGTTTTCAAGTTGTTCCTCAGCACCAACACCAAGTGGCAAAATGGGAAGACGAATCATAGAGTTGGAAGGGGACCTCAAAAGTCATGTAGTCCAACCCTCTGCCGCTGCAGGAAATCCAGGCACCCCGATAGGAGGGCAGTCTAATATGGATCTTCCCCTTGCTCCCTCTTTGACAACTCTGCCCTCGAAGCTGGTTTACAGCAGCAACTCTAGGATGAGTGGTGATTCGAATATTATTTATTTATTTATTTATTTATTATATTCATACCCCGCCTTTTTTCCTGAAAGGAACCCAAGGTGGCTTACATAATCCTCCTCCTCTCCATTTTATCCTCACAACAACCCTGTGAGGTAGGTTAGGCTGAGAGTCAGTGACTGGCCCAAAGTCACCCAGTCCATCATCCTTTTTTTTTTTTAAAGCCTGCAGACTGTAGAGAGGTGTGTAGTCTCTCCCCCCACCCACATACACACACTGGCCACTGCCCCCCGTCCCACCAGGTTTCAGACCAGAAAACAGCCAGACTTATCTTGGGTTAGATTTCTAAAACAAAGAGCCCTGGTGCAGAATGCCAAATGTTGAAATAAACATGCAAGGAAGGAAGGGAGGAAGACTCAACCAGCTGCAGGATAAGATCAGAGATTGCGGAGGGACCACGTACTTTACATACGTAAGATCCTGTGTTCAATCTTTGGCATCTCCAGTTAAAACGATGAGATTGCCAGTGCTGGGAAAGACCCTTCTCTGATGAGACCCTGCAGAGCTGCTGCCAGTCAGAGTAGGCAGTACTTGGGAGGCTGGGCCAGTAGTCTGAGCTGTTATGCCAGCTTCCTATATTCCTCAGTGAGTTTCCCCAAAGCAACTTTCAACTACTGCTCTTAATGCAGCCATGGACTCAGATAAATAATTTTGAAATCAAAAGAGTAAGGTAATATATATACTTCAAACAACATGATCAAAATGATAACAAGGAATTGAGAATTGTGGGACCAAAAGAAAAGTACTCAGCCCAAAGGGAGAGCACAAAAGATCCAGCAAATGGAAACAGGATCTGAGCACAGTGACGTAAGGAGACATTAGGGAAAGTGGACATTTTTCTCCCTCTCTCATAATACTAGAACCCTAAGGGGCCATCCCATGAAGCTGACTTGTGGGAGATTCAGTCAGGACAGAAAAAAGGAAGTGCTTCTTCACATAGCGCCTAGTAAAACTATGGAATTCACTTCCACAAGAGGTAGTGATGGCCACCAATCTGGATGGCTTTAAAAGGGGATTGGACAAATTCATGCAGGAGAAGGCTATCAATGGCTACTAGTCCTAATTGGCTATATGCTACCACCAGTATCAGAGGCAGTCTGCCTATGTACACCGGTTGCTGGAGAACATGGGCAGGAGGGTGTTGTTGCACTCATGTCCTGCTTGTGGGTTTCCTGTGGGCATCTGGTTGGCTGGACTAGATGTACCTTGGTCTGATCCAGCATGGCTCTTCTTATGTTCTAGTCCAGTGTTCTCCAACCTTGGGTCCCCAGATGTTTTTGGCCTACAACTCCCAGCATGCCCCAGCCAGCTAGACTGGCTGGGGCATGCAGGGACTGGGAGTTGTAGGCCAAAAACATCCGGGGACCCAAGGTTGGAGAACACTGTTCTAGTGTGCCTTCTAAGGATATAGACTGATGAACCAACAATGTTTGAGGTCGCTAGGATTCCCGGAACATCATCTCGTCTCGTGCTCAATTCCTGTTCTTGTTTCAGATCGCTGCTTGCTCTGCATGAATGGGACAACTGCGCAAATTGAGCGGAGATTTGAACGTGAAATTTGATTCCCCCAAATCTCCAAATTGGCAGAACCATGGACTAAAGTGGGGCTGGCTGATTCAGTGTATTTGGAAATCTACACAAATTTAGGACAGTTCTGCAAAGCAAACTGCGAGCACGCTTGCCAATTCATGCATACTTTCAGCGGATGGGTGCTCGTGCTCGCAATCGCATTGGGGAGGCTTCGAACAGGGCGCGCGCGCATGTTTTGCGAGCAAGAAGGTAATTTGCATACACTCCTAGTTCCATCTGGCCTCGTGAAGCTGCTGACTCTGACCTGATTCCTCAGTCATCTCTGTGCCCCCCCATCTCACATTCTTTCAATGTGTGGTAGGGAGTTTAGGTGAAGTGAACATCCCCAATGCACCCCCTCACAAACTCAGTTATCACTAATAGTATATCCCCCCCATGCCTCTGATTATTATTTGATGAATAACACTTAAATCTCTCCCTCCCCCCTCAATTAAATCACCTGTAGACCTACACAAGCCTTTTGATTAGCATTCACAGATGGTAGTAGGCCTCCAACACCTTTCTAATTGCCCATACATTATGTAGCTCACAATGAAGTATTTATTTATGGCAATAGGTGATGGACGGGCAGGATTGCTAATTACCAGAATTGCTGTTTTTGCTGAACGTGCTGTTTCCCCAAACTACCACTGTGTGAAACAAGTCACTTTCAAACATAGTTTCTGCATGGCTGGGATTTCCATTTAAAGGCCTGTCTGTATATCACATGAAGCCAGTGGAGAGCTCAGTAGGTGGGGGCAATGTCACAGATGTTCAAGGCAAGAGAAATATTTGGCTTTCATAGATTTCATAGATCACAGAGTTGGAAGGGGCCTACAAGGCCATCGAGTCCAACCCCCTGCTCAATGCAGGAAACTAGAGGAGGGGTCTTCCATCCAAGTAATAACCAGGCCTGACCCTACTTAGCTTTCCACGCTCAGACAAGCTGAGCCAGCGTGAGCCACAGGCCTGTATAAGATGAACCAGTCTTTTTTCCAGTCAGGGTTAATTTCTCATGCTTTTAAGCATAGGTGCCTTCTACCTTGTGTCCATGGTAGTCTGCATGTTTTAAAAACAACACACACACACACACACACACATAAATTTGCATTTGTTTTTATATGCAATTTCCCCGAAAGTACACAATTTTTAAATATAAAAAAGATGGCCATGCTGATCCATGAGGGGAAAAACCCCCAAAATCCACAACTGGCAATACCTTTATTACGTCCTAATAAATGTAATGCAAAACTATGGATGTTCCTTTTTATATGCAATTCTTTCTAAAATATACATCCTCCCCTAATATATGCATTTTTGTACATTTCTTGATCCAAGAATTATATCCCCAAATTTGGAGAAGTGTTCCTTTCAAAGGATAACTGCATTCCCAACTGTGTAGTAGTCTTGGGAAGTGTGAAATAGGTTGCTTTGCTTAGAAATGTAGACTGGAAGAAATTTCCCCCCATCTCTAATCAAGTATTCAAAGCACTTTGCATCACATACCATCTCAGTAATCCTCACAATGGCCCTGTAAGGTACATCACATCAGAACAAAAGATACATGTTCGATATGTCCTTCTGGGGATACAACACAACCACAGGGCTTCCTTCACATGAAAGGCAGTCACACAGAGAGGCATGCAGAGAAAGGCTTCAGAATGGTTCAGATAAACTTGGCAAGTTTATCTAAAAAAAATTACATTGCAGAAAAAGAACAACACACAGGTTTCTGTGTTTTCAGCGCCGGCTGAATGCAGAGATTAGCTTTTCAGTGAATATTAAAATTGAAAATAAATTAAAAATTATCATTACAAAGGTGAGTTTGCAGGAAACAATCAGCTCAGGAAAGAAACCATCAGCAAATATTAATTAATTACTTAAACCACTTACCAAGGGCCCCCCCATTTGTGCCCGGCATATGGGAGGTAAAGAAGGGCAAGATGGTTTCGGTGGTGGCTGGGCAGCTGTCTGGATTTATGTTGTAAATCTCTCTTTTTTATGTTGTAAACTGCTTTGAGATGTCTTTTTTTTTTTAGATGTAGTCAAGTGGCCTATAAATTGGTTGAATAAATTATAAGTAATGCAGCCAGGGAACTGATCAGCTGCTCCAGTTGATCTCCTAGGGACAGTGCATAGGAGCAGCCGGAGGAGAACTTCCCAGCTCTGGGTCCTCCTCTCTGCAATAATTTGGGGGTCCTGCCCTAAACTTCGCTATTGCCTTCTTTCCTCATCCCCATCTTTGTTTTGCAGCGTTTATCAAGCAGTGGTAGTTTGGGGGACAGCACGTTCAGCAAAACCATCAATTCTGGTAGTTAGTAACCTTCCCCATCTATAACCTTTCCCCATAAGTAAGTACTTCGTCATGAGCTGCATAAATTCATCCCCTTGCTATGAACAGCAGAAGTTAGCTACCCATCGACGGGGCTGGAAGGAACGTGACGTGACTCACAATTCTCAGCTGGCTTACCAGTTGTGATACCAATGTTCTTTGTGATGTGTTCAGTGTCACCTCACAGTACCATCACCTTTCTGACAGGCAGTGGAGGCACTGGGCAGGATCCATAGCTATAGTAAGCAAGGGCCCTCGATCTTCACACCCCTAAGTCATAAACCATCTTTATATTAACTCCCTGCCATTTTATGCAACCTAGCTAGCATTCCTTGTGTACTGGGGTCCAAAGTCATTCTAAAAACAAGTGCCTCAGGCAAGGCAAACTGTACAGTTGAAATGAAATCAAATCAAATAGTTTATTATGCGGTCACAGACCCAACAAAAAAAAAACCCATAACAGACATCATTAAAAGGATAAAAACACAATAATTCAATCATTATACAAAAAGCAAATATTATTAAAACAGATACACCTATTTAAAAAAGAAGACAAAAGTGGGGGAACCACCAAAACAATAATCTAATATAAAAATTAGATTTATGATGGAAAGGTTGCCTTACGAGTTGGGATGGCCGAGGAATTTCGAGGAGGGGAGGAACGGAGCAAAATCGCCCTGCTCTTCCCCCCCGAGCTCAGCGAGACTTACCTGACCCCGACTCGTCCCAAGTTTCCACGGGGAAAGGAGCTTCCAGGTCCCCAGCGCGTCATTTCCGGGTCCCTGGCACTGCGTTTTTTCCATAAATACCAAGGTAAACTTCCTTAAAACGGCCGCGAATAGCAAATTGTGGCAGTTTTAAGGTAGTTTATCTTGGTATTTATGGAAAAAAACTCAACGCCACGGACCCGGAAATGACGTGCCGCAGACCCGGAAGTCCGCCAAGCACCGCAGCTCCCAGGTGCCGAGTGCCGCGTGATGAGTGGGGTGGTGGTGGTAAGTGGCTATCCCTACTTACAAGTCCTTTGTACAGAAAAAATAAACTCAGCCGCTGCCTCCATTGTTAATTTACACATCCCTGCCAGGAAATGTTTCAGGTACCAGCCAGATGACCTTCTGGGGCATCTCCTCATGATCGGGCCAAGGAGTCTGTTTCATTCCTCCCTGTAGAGACTGCATTAAAAAAAGATGTGCCCTAAAGATTCAACTACTTCATCTCCACAACCACACAATCAATCCTCAGCATATGAAAGGCTTTTGTTTGACTGAATGTTTCCCCCAGGCTGTTAGGATCAGAATAAGAATGGATTTCAGGTTTCAGCTATTTAAGGTAAGTAAGGACTTAATCTTTCTTGCAGCAATGTAAATCCAGGAACTCTGCATAACAAAGACAGGTCTCGTGCAAGTCAATTAGCAGTACAAAAGCCTGAAAAATGTCGGAGGCCTATCAACTTTAAATCAGCATAGAAAAGCTTTCTCTCAATGGATTTATTTTCTGTTGAAGGAGGTGCTTGCTATTGTTCTTGGCTATCAAAAGAGACTAAGATGAGCTGTGGATGGCCTCCTTTTGTCCCCCCATAATTTTTTCAGTTGTTCAGGGTATAAAGTACCCCATAAAGCTTATTCTCCTGCAGATTTCTGCAATGGTTTATGTTCCAGGCATGTTTAGTTTATAGAAAGAAAACTATAAAAGGCAGGTGGCTGAAATTTGGGAATGTTTTTTACTACCCTGTCTTTGACAAATTCTTTGCAGCACTGGCTTGTAGTTCTACTTATGTGTAAATTAAACAACAAAATTGAGCCTGGGGTAAGAAAATACCCCCAAAAGCAGGATGAAGGTTTAAATCGCAGCTGGAAAAGTTGAGAGAAAGCAAAGCAGCTTTTCTAGAAGTCCAAATAAATCTTGTCTAATGTTCAGTGATTTCCCATTAAATGTACCAATAGTCAGGACAATCGTATTCCTGGGAGCCATGGGAATCTTTTTTTAAAAAACAAACAAACTGTGTCTCCAGCTTAAATAAACTTTGGTTATAACACTAGGCTTCAACAAGCAATACTAGGTATATGGATCTGGTTTTCTGGTTTTTGGAGTCACAGAGTCTTTTACTACATGACACAAAGGTAGGGATGTCACGGAAATTGACCGGGGGGGTGAAAATGGGGGTGAACTCATCCTGTTTGACCCCCCCAAGCCCCACTGAACTTACCTTTCCCCGGTTCACCACATCTACCTGGAGAGGAGCCGGGGAGAGGTTCTTCCGGGTCCCCGGCACTGTGCTTTTCACGTAAGTACCATAGAAACCCATTTTAAAACAGCCGTGATCAGCTATTTGTGGCTGTTTTACGCTGGTTTTCTATGGCACTTATGTGAAAAACGCAGCGCCAGGAACCCGGAAGTGATGTGACGGGACCCCCTGCGCTGCGTTTTTCACGTAAGTACCATAGAAAACCAGTGTAAAACAGCCACAAATAGCTGATCACGGCTGTTTTAAAATGGGTTTCTATGGTACTTACGTGAAAAACGCAGCACCGGGGACCTGTCGCGTCACTTCCAGGTCCCTGGAACGTCCACCGGGAGCCTCCATGTTATGAAAATAGTCGACCAGCATGGAGTGCTCCCGGCGGACTGCTGGCGAAGGAGGTAAGGGATTCTCACATGTCCCGACACAAAGGTAGACGTCCACGTCAACACTGCTGCAGGCCACCAACATTATCCTCATCTTGCAAAGGAGGGGCTAAGGAGAGTGGCTTGTTTAAGGTTGCCAAAGAGAGTTGGCTGCTAAGGGGAGGTTTTGACCTGGGGATTGTCCTGATTCAGAGCTGCTGTTTTCAGGAACGGGATGGGGGGGGGGGAGAGTGATTTTAAATGGGAAAAGCTATCTTCAAGTCTGCCATCATCACCACAGTCCAGATCAGATTCAGAATTACTCAGGGCTGCTATTAAACGGGCGGCGGGGGGGGGGGGGACACGGATGGACGGACAGAAAATGCAGAAGTGACAGAAATGAGTGTCTAAAGGGAATAATGGATCATTTTAAAATTCTGCTCATTAAGCCATTCATTAGAGGCTCCTTTTGGAAGATTACAGGAGAAACAGAAGTAATTGCCATCTTCTTAGTGCACACTCAGTCGGCGCTTCAGCTTATTAACGTGCTAATGGCTTTGGATTCTGACACTGAAAACTTTATAGGGTACATTTAGAAACCGTTGTATATTCTCATCCGGAGGCAGATGGCACGACTCTCCGCTCTGCGCCAGGCAAGTACGATGCCCAATTAATCTCACTCCATAAGAACAAAGTTTGGTTGGCTACTGACTTGAGATCTATAGCCCATGCAAATAGAGCAGTGTTGTCCAACCTCGGGTCCCCAGATGTTTTTGGCCTACAACTCCCAGCATGCCCCAGCCAGCGTAGCTGGCTGGGGCATGCTGGGAGTTGTAGGCCAAAAACATCTGGGGACCCGAGGTTGGACAACACTGAAATAGAGGTTTTTGTCTGAGTTTTACAATTCAATCCTGTACACATCTACTCAGAAGTAAGCCCTATGCAATGGGATTCACTCTGAGGTAGCTGTGTATAGGATTGCCGCCACACAGTGCAATCCTATGTATGCCTCCTCAGATGTAAGCCCCATTGGTTAGAATGGGGGACTTACTCCCAGACAAGTGTGTATATAGGATTGCAGCCTTACAGCGTGATCCTACGAGGCTGCCCGTAACCCTCAGACTGAACCTGGAGGATTATGTGCATCCTACGCAGGGCGGGAAGAGCTTGGCAGAGAAGATATCTGCCATGCTCCCCTCACCCTCAGAAACAGCTAGACAGCAGATTTCGGCCATCTAGATGTATTTCCTCTCCTCACAAGGAGGAGAGGCTGAGGTGCCACCTGGATTCCTTGGAATCTGGAGGAGCCTCGCTCCCGTTCCTCCCCTCCCTGCCCCCGAGGAACACCCCCCCCCCATGGGGGAACCAAAGACAGAAGACTGTCTTCGGTTCCCTGCCGGTGTGGAAAGAACTGTGCTAGCTACAAGATGGGGTGGGCAGGCACTTCACAGTGCTGTGATCTCAGAAAATACAGTCATGCCTTGGGTTGAGAGCATAATTCGTTCCAGAAACGTGCTTGTAATCCAAAACACTCTTATATCAAAATGAAATCCCCCCCAAAAAAAATTGTACAGAGATTTTTAATTTAAGCTGTACTACAGTACTTGTAGTGCAAGACGTCGCTTGTATATCAAGTAAAAATAAATAAATAAATATTTTAAAATGTGCTTGTCTTGCAAAATGCTCTCAAACCAAGTTACTTGCAATCCAAGGTATTACTGTATTTCTTTCTTTTTTAAAAAAAATTATTTACTTTTCAAAACAAAATATAACAAAATACAAGAATAACACAAAAATATAACAAACAACATACAATAAATCATAAAGTGCACACACCCCACCCTCCAAGGGACCAATTTATATACTTCCATCCCCTTGATCAAATGAATTCCAAATTCCAAGAATATGACATATCCTGACAAGGCATGCTCCCCTTCCCCTTTATTAATACATAGTCTAATAATTGATTCCATATATCCATAAAATTCTTCTTCTTTAACTGTCCTTTTTTGCATTTGATACTACAAGTTAGTTTATCATTTAGGGCTATATCCCAAACTCTCAGAAAAGATTTCTGAGGTTGCAGGCACTTCCAGCCCGAATCCTATGTGTCCCCCCCCCCGACAAGGTTGGAGGGACATAGCATTGCACCCTTAATCAATTAATTCATCCATGGGAGCTGTTGGGTAAAATAAGCAGAGTTAACTGGAAGTGTGCAATACAGCAGCAGCAGCTAGCCCCATGTGGGCCAGTTAAAGCCCAAAAGGAAACAAAACAGTCTTACTCTGTCCTTGGTAAGAACAGAAAAGACAGTTTTACTCACAAATACAGCTTACATATGTTGACACATATGTAGGCTCATCTTAGTTGCAAAAGAGTCTATTTATTGTTATGCTGGAGCAGCTTCCTTTGCAAAGGGCCCCAGGAGTTCCTTCAGCACTGCCATTAGCGGCATGGAAGTGGAGACCCACACACACACACATACTGACTGGGGTCTCGGAGACCCCAGTCAGTATGTGTGTGTGTGTGGGGAGAGATGGTTGCAATAGGAGGTATGGGGCCCATACATGGGGCCTGCAGGCCTTGGTTGTACATGCCTGCTGTGCCGTAAAAGGACACATGGTATTAAATGGGTATAAAGATGTGCCTTTTAAAAATTATTTAAATAGCAGCTGTTTAAAGGGGTGCGGTGAGAAGGTTCAACAACACAGCACATGAGGAGGTTTTTTAACCTCCTCCCTTGTAGTCACAATGAACACACACACACCCTTTTCCCCCCTGTAGTATTTGTTTAATTTCTCTGTAAAATTGTGCATGTTTTAGGGTGCTGAGCCTATGTTGGGGTTTGGGTTCAGCACCATAGATAGCTCCTTAAAAGTTCAGACTAAAACCCAGAGTGGATACACCACCCCACTGACATTGGAGCCACCGGCCTCCACTGGTTCCCCCTCCACATGTTCTCTAAACATCTAAAGAGGGCTCTCATCACGCTGAGAAACGGTCCTTCATTCCTGACAGACACATCTTGGTTCTGTCTGAGAGAGTCATATCCAAGACTTCCTGTGCCAGTGGGACCCACCACTTGCACAAAAATGAGGAACTAGACGTTCTAAAAGCAACCTGAAATGAGCAGAAACATTCATTTCCAGAATGGAGCAGGTCAGCGGAGGCTGCAAAAGGAAAGTCCGCCGACCTGTCCCAGTCCAGAAGCCAGCATTTCTCCTTGTTTCTCGGGTTGCTTTTAGAATGGTTAGCTTTCTGCTGCGTGACCAGTGGGTCCCACTCGTACAACAGATCGAGCAGGAGTGCAGCAGCGATACTGGACACTACCCTTAGTTGAGTCCTCCCATTTCTGGGTGTGAACGTGTGGCCTGCTAGCCCCAGTAGAAGTTGTACCACCTGCCCCCACAATTCCTGCTTCCTGCAGGAACATCCTTCAGCCCTAGGGCCAGATTCCATTCCATTTCTTTTTTTAAAATATGTTTTTATTAATTCCCCCCCCCAATCTTACAACTACTAATGAATAAAACAAAAATACAACATAAACATTGTGCACCCCCCACCTCTTGGGACCAAGTTATATTTCTTCCCCAATATATATATATATATATATATAAGATATTATTCTATATTCCAAAAATGTAACAAATCTTGACAAGGTTCGTTCCCCTTCCCCTTCACCAACACATAATCCAAACATTTACACCAAATGTTCACAAAAGTGTCTTTCTCCAATTGTCCTTTTTGACACTTAATATTACAGGTTAATTGATCATTTAGCACGATATCCCGGCTGGATTCCATTTCAGAGGAACTCTCGAGGGCCACATTCCAGTGGTGGGCTGGGCCAAAGGCAAAAGGGCCCAAAGTACCAAAACCTACCAGCATATTTAAGTTTAAAGCTCTTAGTGCCAGTCACTCAGCCTTAGGAGAGTCATTTCAACCTTTTAGAAAGTGGGGGGGACCTGCACAAAAGCTGGGAAGCCACCAAACAACTGGTGACCAGGGTAGAGGGGACAGAATTTAAAAGGAAGCACGGACAACGTTGGACTTCAGTTCCACATGGGAAGGAGATGTGGGGTGGTGATGGAAGAAGGGGTTCCTGGTCCAGGGCAGAAGAAAGTGTGACTGCCATCACCACGGCTAGCAGAGTTACTGATGCCCACTCCATTTTCCAGCAGCCAGCTGGGGCAGCGATATTCAATGAGCCAGAGTTTAGGAAAAGTGCCACTGTCTGCCTCCCCCGGCGGCACTGCAGTTCCGAAGCGCCACGGCAAGAATGAGCATCTTCCAGAACTGAAGGTAGAACTCTCAGGCTGCAATCCTATATTCACTTACCGGGGAAGAAGTGCCATTGAAAACAATGGAAGAAGTCACTCCTGAGCGGACATGAGTAGGATTGCACTGTCAGACTGCCTTTGCACACTATGCACGCTTACCAGGGAGTAAGTTCCATTATGAGTAAACATGCATAGGATTTCTCTTTCCATTAGGGGTTGTTTTTTTTTTTAGTTATGCCACTGAATTTTGCAATTAGTCAGCTTGTTGGGCGAAACTTGTCCGTTCATTACACTCAGCTTTGTAGCAAGCCTGGATCGATGTATTATGAATTCGTTAAAAGTTCAGAATTCATTGCAAGCTTCGGCGCATGCACAGTAAAGGAGTACACAGATCCGCCCCCCCTGCGTTAAATTTCCAGTTGTCCTACCACCTAGGCTGTGCTCCGTAACATACTTGAAGCAGTCTCATTCCCTTGTCGTTGCCATCACAGTTCTGGCTCGGAGGAGTCAGAGTCTGCGGGTCCATCTTCCTTCCGTATTTGCTAAGAGCGAGTAGACACCACATGACGTCACCACACAGGCAGGCCCCATGTAAACAATCAATCAAAAAGGGGGGGCACAGGACATGACATAGAATCATAGAATCATAGAATCATAGAAAAGTAGAGTTGGAAGGGGCCTACAAGGCCATCAAGTCCAACCCCCTGCTCAATGCAGGAATCCAGGTCAAAGCATCCCTGACAGATGGCTGTCCAGCTGCACCTTGAATGCCTCCAGAGTGGGAGAGCCCACCACCTCCCTGGGTAGTTGGTTCCATTGTCTTATTGCTCTGACAGTCAGGAAATTTTTCCTGATGTTTAGGTGGAATCTGGGTTCCTGTAGCTTGAGCCCATTATTCCGTGTCCTGCAAACTGGGATGACTGAGAAGAGATCCTGGCCCTCCTCTGTGTGACAACCCTTCAAGTACTGGAAGAGTGCTATCATATCTCCCCTCAGTCTCCTCTTCTGAAGGCTAAACATGCCCAGTTCATTCAGTCTCTCCTCACAGGGCCTTGTTTCCAGTTCCTTTATCACCCTTGTTGCCCTCCTCTGAACCCTCTCCAGTTTGTCTACGTCCTTCTTAAAGTGTATCATGCCACACTATGTGATTCAAAACTACAGCTCCCAAGATGCACCTTGATGTTGTGCCTGTGCAAAAACTCATATGCACAGAATGAGATTTTGTATTATAGAAGAACTCTCATGGACAAATTTGTTACATTCCAAGTAAATAATAAACAACTTGGGTAAATTCTCCCATCACCAGTTATTTCCCGCCACCTCCAATTATTCACAGTGGATGGCTATAAGCAGTGGCCGAAATACAGCTGGAGCAGACAACAATGCATGCTGCTAACTAAGAGCACCTTTGACCCTCTCTAATGCTCTTTGTGAGCATACGAGTGAATGTTGTGGTTATTGTGGGACAGAACGTGGAAGAGAGACATTCTAGCCAATGTAGGTTTCACATTCATGATATAGGTGCAAATTGTTTGGTTTATTACAATGGTTTTGATTCATTCTTGGAGACAGGAAATAAATTGCCTGAGTTTGACGAAGGCTTTATTGCTCATCACCAGCAGTGAACTTTAGCAATGGGACTTGAGATTTGATTAGGCCCAACTTTATTAAGAGGTGCAAAAAACTTTAATAACATCTCTCAAGTAAAGTGGCATAAATCACAGTGGAAAAGAAAACGAGGCTAGATGCCTGGATGGTTAATGCTCTGTGCCTCATTTCATTAGCTGTCTATTAATCTTTCCTTTATAATTGTACAATTGAAAGTAACCTTCATGCAGGTGACGTATATCAATGCTGAACCGAATGGTGGTAAAATTGCCATTGCAAGCACAATGTGAAAAATGAAGTAAGAATCAGATCTATCACACAGCAATCAAAGAGGCATTCACAGTATCAGGAGTCACCAAAGGTCTCTCAGTATTTTAGACATATTTGTTCCAAAGAAAGTAGTGTAAAAAAAAAAAGAAGAAACTTTGCTGCAGGTTGATAATTGTATTCTGAGCACCAACCGCCCACTCCTTATATGCTGAATCTTTTTCGGTTAGCCATCATCTGTGGGCACCACACCTGTCGAGAGAAAGATATTAAACAATATTAAAAATGTCACCCCTTTTCTGGTAGCAACCCATCTACTGCAAACCCTTGAGGCAGAAGCATTTGTATAGAGAATCAAAACTGACTACAGGAAGATATATGGTTGAATACAATAATATAGAAGAGAAGCTTGTAACCCAAGAAGTGCCTGTTTACTTGGCTAAGACATTCAGCGTAGAGATGTGTGTGGAGCTTGATTGGGGGGTGGAAGTCCAGTGAACTCACCCGAAATAAGCACCCGAAAAAGTGTGTGGATCTAGTGTGATTTGCGTAAAATTGGCCAATTTTGTGTAAATGACGCTAGATCCACATGCTTTTTGCATGCTTGTTTGCGCAAAACATACAAAATAAACCGATTTACGCAAATTGTATAATCTTAGGCAATTTGTGAGAGCCAGTGTGGCGTAGTGGTGAGAGTGTTGGACTGGGACTCGGGAGATCCGGGTTCTAGTCCCCGCTCGGCCATGAAACTCACTGGGTGACTCTGGGCCAGTCACTGACTCTCAGCCTAACCTACCTCACAGGGTTGTTGTGAGGATAAAATGGAGAGGAGGAGGAGGATTATGTAAGCCGTCTTGAGTTCCTTGTAGGAAAAAAGGTGGGGTATAAATGTAATAAATAAATAAATAAATAACACAAATTTCATAAGCGTTTTTTAAAAATGTGCAAACTGCGCCCTGTCTTAGAGATGGAAGTCCGCAAGCTGGCTCAGCTCGCATCATAGTGAGTCAGTGGCAACACAGGGCTGGTGACCTGGAATCCAGGGAGCCAAATCATGAAAATCCATCAGATTTTCACTCCCTATCACAGGGGTCTCCAAGTCCAACCTTGGGTTCCCAGATGTTGCTGGCCTACAGCTCCCAGCATACCCAGCCAGCATGGCTAATGGCAAGGGATTCTGGGAGTTGTAGGCCAGCAACATCTGGCTGGGGACCCAAGGTTGGAGAGCCCTGCCCTA
This sequence comes from Shinisaurus crocodilurus, assembly GCA_021292165.1. Classification (NCBI taxonomy): domain Eukaryota; kingdom Metazoa; phylum Chordata; class Lepidosauria; order Squamata; family Shinisauridae; genus Shinisaurus; species Shinisaurus crocodilurus. The sequence continues at coordinate 255,474,677 of CM037877.1, forward strand.
TCGGATTACTCACACATCCCTACCTGCATGCATGCTTGGTGGCACTTTGTTTTGAGGAAATGGCATGGGATATCCTTACGGAAAACTTGGTCTCTCACTTAACATCAAAAAAACCAAAGTGCTTCATCAGCAAGTGCTAGCTAACCCTTTGGTGATGCCATCTATCCAGCTTGGCGGGACAATACTGGAAAATGTCGATCATTTTCTCTATCTTGGCAGCTATCTTTCTGTTACAGCTAACATCGACAGTGAAATCCAGCATCGTCTGAGCTCCGCAAGTGCCGCGTTTTCTTGAATGAAACATAGAGTGTTCGAGGATCGGGATATTTGTAAGAAGACCAAAACACTGGTTTATGAAGCCATTGCATTACCAACTTTATTGTATGCCTGCGAAACATGGACTATCTATAAACGTCACCTCCACTCCTTGAAAGATTTCATCAACGTTGCCTCCGGAAAATCCTGCGAATTACTTGGGAAGATAGGCGAACAAATTCATTCATTCATTTATTTCATTTATATACCGCCCCATAGCCGAAGCTCTCTGGGCGGTTCACAACCCTCTATACATAAAAACAACATTAAAATATACAAAACAGTTTAAAAAATTAAAAACCAAATTTAAAAACACAGTTTAAAATAACAATACAAAAAGCCGATAAAATTGAGCCTACAGGTGACAATCCCCTCCGTGCTATTCCAAGCTCCTAACTAAATGCCTTGGCATAGAGGGAAGTCTTAACCTGGCGCCGAAAAGATAGTAAGGTTGGCGCCAGGCGGGTCTCAGTGGGGAGCTGATTCCATAACTGGGGGGCTACCACCGAGAAGGCCCTCCTCCTCATTGCCACCAACCGAGCCTCTCTTGGAGGGGGCAATCGGAGGAGGGCCCCAGATGTTGAGCGTAGTGTCCGGGTAGATAACGGTTGGGAGAGACGCTCCGTCAGGTATTGTGGTCCTAAGCCGTGTAGGGCTTTATAGGTTAAAACCAGCACCTTGAATTCGGCTCGGAAGCATATTGGCAGCCAGTGCAAGCGGGCCTGAACTGGTGTAATATGCTCGGACCTTCCGGTCCCTGCAATAAGCCTGGCTGCCGCATTTTGCACTAGCTGCAGCTTCCGAACAGTCTTCAAAGGCAGCCCCACGTAGAGTGCATTGCAGTAGTCTAGTTTAGAGATCACCAGAGCGTAGATTACTGAGACCAGGCTATCCCTGTCCAGATAGGGGCGTAGCTGGGCCACCAGCCGAAGCTGGTAAAAGGCACTCCTTGCCACTGAGGCCACTTGAGCCTCAAGTGACAAAGATGGCTCCAGGAGCACCCCCAAGCTACGAACCTTCTCCTTCAAGGGGAGTGCAACCCCATCCAGAACAGGTTGAACACCCTCCATCCGGTCAAAGGAACCACCCACTAACAGCATCTCAGTCTTGTCTGGATTGAGCCTCAGTTTGTTAGCCCTCATCCAGTCCATTGTCGCAGCCAGGCACCGGTTCAGCACATCCACAGCCTCACCTGCTGAAGATGAAAAGGAGAAATAGAGCTGCGTGTCATCAGCGTACTGATGGCAACGCACTCCAAAACTCCGGATGACCCCACTCAGCGGTTTCATGTAGATATTAAATAGCATTGGGGATAAGACCGACCCCTGAGGAACCCCGTACTGGAGAGTCCATGGGCCCGAGCAACATTCCCCAAGCACCACCCTCTGGAGCCGGCCATCCAAGTAGGAGCGGAACCACTGCAATGCAGTGCCCCCCACCCCCAACTCAGACAGCTGCTCCAGAAGGATACCATGGTCGATGGTATCGAAAGCCGCTGAGAGATCCAGGAGTATCAACAGGGTCACACTCCCCCTGTCTCTCTCCCGACATAGGTCATCATACAGGGCGACCAAAGCCGTTTCCGTGCCAAAACCAGGCCTGAACCCCGACTGAAATGGATCCAGATAATCAGTCTCATCCAAGAGCACCTGGAGCTGGTTGGCCACCACCCGCTCAAGGACCTTGCCCAGGAAAGGAACATTCGCCACCGGCCTAAAGTTGTTAAGATCTTCCGGGTCCAGAGAGGGTTTCTTCAGGAGTGGTCTCACCACCGCCTGTTTCAGGTGGCATGGGACCACTCCCTCTCGCAAGAAGGCATTGAACGGCCCAGCCGGCCGTTCCCTCCCTGCTAGTTTTTATAAGCCAAGAGGGGCAAGGATCCAGAACAGACGTGGTTGCACGAACCCGTCCAAGCACCTTGTCAACATCCTCGAGCTGTACCAACTGAAACTCATCCAAAATAACTAGACCAGGCTGTGCTCCGGGTACCTCTCCTGATTCTACTGCTATAACATTGGAGTCTAAGTCCCTGCGGATGCAAGAGATTTTTTCCTGGAAGTGCCTAGCGAATATATCACAGCGGGCATCAGATGGGTCGATGATGTCCCTGGGGCCAGCGTATAACAGGCCCCGGACGACCCTAAAGAGCTCCGCTGGGCGGCAGAGAGATGTTTGGATAGAAGCAGTGAGATGTTGTCTCTTTGCCACCTTCACTGCCTCTAGGTATACCTGGCTATAGGCACATACCAGGGCTCGATTGCATCCACTAGGAGTTTTCCTCCACCTGCACTCAAGCCGTCTCCTGTTTTGCTTCATCACTCTCAGCTCCGGGGTATACCACGGAGCCGTACGAGCTCTGCTACAGAGAGGGCGCTCAGGAGCGATCGTGTCAACCGCCCGGGTCATCTCCCTATTCCAGAGATTGACCAGAGATTCGACAGGACCGCCAGCCATATCAGCCGGGAAACCCCCAAGGGCCCTCTGGAAACCATCGGGATCCATCAGCCTCCGGGGGCAGACCATCTTAATAGGTCCCCCACCCTTGCAGAGGGGGAAAGCTGCCGTTAGCCTAAATCTCAGCAGGTAGTGATCTGACCATGACAAGGGGACCGATTCAAAGTCCCCCACCTTCAGATCACTATCTCCATGTCCGGCTGAAAAAACCAGGTCTAGAGTGTGCCCTGCTACATGTGTTGGGCCGATGACATGTTGGGACAGTCCCATGGTTGTCATGGAGTCCATGAATTCCTGAGCCACACCAGACAAGGTGCCCTCAGCATGGATGTTAACATCCCCCAGGACCAACAGCCTGGGGGACCTCAGCATCGCTAGCGAGACCACCTCCGTCAGCTCAGCCAGGGAGTCTGTTGAGCAGCGGGGTGGGCGGTACACCAACAGAATCCCTAATCTGTCCCGCTGGCCCAACACAAGGTGCAAACACTCCAGACCAGTAGTCAGACAGACAGGGAGCCTGGAGAGAGAGATAGAATTCCTATAGACCACGGCAACCCCCCCTCCCCGGCCCTCAGGTCTACCCTGATGCTGCACCAAGTACCCCGGTGGGCAAAGCTGGGAGAGACTAACTCCTCCCTGTTCTCCCACCCAGGTCTCGGTAATGCATGCCAGATCAGCCGCCTCATCCACTATTAGATCGTGGATGAGGGAGGTTTTATTTTGCACCGATCTGGCATTTAGAAGCAGCATCCGGAGACCCGAGGGCAGGCTGATAGGGCAACCAACAAACCTGCGGGTGCGAGGAGGGCCGGAACATGGCACAGCCATTAAGTGTCTGGGCCGTGTTCCCCTTACCTGGCTAGTCCTCCTCCCAACGCCATATCTCCCTCTACCCGTCACTACACTAATCGGGGGCCCCCACAGAACCCCCCACTTGACCACATGACTCCCCTCCAAGGCACATGCTCAGGCCCTAGACAGGGAAAAACAATCTCCCCCACCAAGGGCACCGAGCAACAATAGCAGTGTTAGGGGGAAGGCCCTTGCCCTTGTGGCACCCCCGAAGTGGCTCCCCCCAAAGGGGCGACCCCCCCTTTGGTGTCATCCCCTTCGGGGCCGTCGCCGCCCTGCTCCAGGCCGGCAGATAAAGGCCTGCGGAGCGTCCAGCAAGCCCAGGCGGCAGGCGTCTCAATCAGGCAGGCCTGGGGGAGTCGCCCTCCTCCTGCTGGCAGTGGAGCTTCTCCCAGGAGAGGGGCCCAATCCAGCCAGCAGCAGCAGCGTCAGCCAAGACAGAGGGCTGACGAGGTGGTAAAGCAGGCAGCTGGCAGGATGGTAGAAAGGCTGGCAGGATGGGAAACGGCAGCCCAGGTCTTCTCACCTTCCTCTCCCGAGAGTGACCACATCCAGGCGTTGGTGTTGGCTGCTGCAGACTTCAGTCACTCCTGAGTCCTGCTCCGGGCCGGCAGATAAAGGCCTGCGGAGCGTCCAGCAAGCCCAGGCGGCAGCAAGCCCAAATGTCAGTGTACTGGAAGAAGCAAAGACTACTAGCATTGAAAAAATGATCCTTCAATGCCAACTTCAGTGGACCGGTCATGTTGTTCGAATGCCTGACTGCCGTCTCCCAAAGCAGTTACTTTATTCCCAACTCAGGGATGGAAAGAGGAATATCGGTGGTCAATATAAGAGGTTTAAAGATGTTCTTAAGGCTAATCTAAAAAAATGCAATATAAACATCAAAAACTGGGAAGCTCTGGCCCATGAACGATCTAACTGGAGGTTGGCCTTTCACAAAGGTTCCATGGACTTTGAAGAAGCCCGAGTGCAAGGTGAAAGGGAGAAACGTGCTAAGCGAAAAGCACGTCAAATGAATCCTTTACAGGACCATCTTCCATCTGGTAACCTGTGTCCTCACTGTGGGAAGCTGTGTGGATCTAGAATTGGCCTCCACAGTCACTTACGGACCCATCGCTAGAGTCTACACAATTTTCTTTAGAATTTTCCTCCTTTTAAAATCTCCTTTTTGTAAAAAAAAAAATAAAAAATTCCTGGAAGACAATCTTACTCGGTCACGAGTGATCACCTGACTGACTGACTGATGGGATATATTACCTGCTGATCCATGATCAAGCTAAATACAGAAATCCCATGTCATAAAATCCCTAGACAAGAACAAATCTGTCACATCCCATCATATGATACCATTGGTTCTGCTAGCTAGGAGTGAAGGAAGTTGTCGGCTAAAACATCTGGGGGGTCACAAGTTGCCCACGCTTGTTTTAAAGAAATTCACTGGAACTGGCAGTGTGTTGGCTGCCACTGTGAATCAGGTCTGGTTACATTTTCCCCAAGACTGCACAGGGGAGTTGTAAAAATGTATTGGCGTTTTGGCGAGAGGTTTTTACAGAAATATCGAAAATTATTGGTATTAATTTAGAGGTCTGTCCAAAATTAGCACTGTTATCAATAACGGAGAAGCTTGTTTGCGACCAAAATATGAAGGAGTTAATTGTAAACTTGTTAACTGCGGCCAGGCTAATGATAGCGAGAAATTGGAAAGTACAACATGTCTTCCTAATAACAGACTGGTATAAGGAAGTTTGGGACATAGCCCTAAACGATAAACTAACTACCGTAGTAGTATCAAATGTAAAAAAGGATTGCTAAAGAAGAAGAACTTTATGGATATATGGAATCATTTACTAGACTATGTATTAAGGGGAAAGGGAGCATGCCTTGTCAGGATATGTTATATTTTTGGAATTTGGAATTCATTTGATTAAGAGGATAGAAGTATATTAATTGGTCCCTTGGAGGGTGTGTGTGGGGGTGCACTTTATGATTTATTGTATGTTGTTTGTTATATTTTTGTGATATTTTTGTATTTTGTTATATTTTGTTATAATTTGTTTTGAAAAGTAAATAAAAGATATTTAAAAAAAAAAAAAAAAAGACTGCACAGGACAGCACCCACTGAGGTTAGTCCTCATCATGCTGACCTCCCACAAAGGTGGTGGCTTCTGAATCATGAATTGCAAAGAACAGCACACAGGCATTTCAGAGTTCTGTAATCTGAGGAAAATGGCAAACTAAAGATTCCCCAAGTAACTGTCAGGGATATAACTGTGGGTCAAGAAAAATGCCATTTGATAACAGGATAATAAGGAAGTGAACAGAGCAGATGTTTAGAGGCTATGAATGAGAGAAAACAGTGGCAGCCTGATTGTTGTTGTTGTTTTTTTGTTTTTTTTTAAATAATCTTCATTCCACTGAAAAAGTGTTGGAGTATGCGAAGAGAAGATGCGAACTCTGCAGGTAGGGTTTTGTTTTGTTTTTAAGTCGACTGCCCAGTAAAGGGTTAAGATAGACTGTTATAGTCTAGTTAAAGGACAAAGGCAGTAACCAAGCTTCTCTGAGAAGTCATGGAGTATGTGACGAGAAGATGTCAACTCTGCAGGGAAGGTTTTTTAAGTTGACTGCCCAGTAAACAGTTAAGATAGACTGTTATAATCTAGTTAAAGGGCAAAAGCAGAAACCAAGCTCCTCTGAGAAGTCAGGGGGCAGGGTTCAGTGGAGAAAACCACTTAGTGGTACCAGGGGAGGGAATGCTGGATATTGCCTAGCAGCAGGTTAGAATCCGATTCTATCATTCCCTGACAGTTAGGACATTCTACAGCAGGGCTCTCTTACCTTTGGTCCCCAGATGTTGCTGGCCTACAGCTCCCAGCATACCCAGCCAACATGGCTAATGGCAAGGGATTCTGGGAGCTGTAGTCTAGCAACATCTGGGGACCCAAGGTTGGAGAGTCCTGTTCTACAGTTAACAGACTTAATTGACACTTGCTAGGGTTTAGTGAAGAGACTTGTTCTGTGGTTTTTCCTTACCTCACAGTATGAGTAATGTATAAGAAACTGCTGTTACTAAAAGTCTGTAACCATCAAGCTTATATAGTCAATAAATCTTATGTTACTGTTATTTACTTTAAAAACATCTACTTAGAAATAAGTCCTGTGTGTGCATGTGTTTCTTCAGTGAACTCTGCTGCTGCTGTTGTGCTCTGCCATCAAAAAGAACCAAGATGAGTTATTCTGGGGCATAGCATCCAAGTGCAGCAAAATGTGATAGATTGCTCCTCTCGCTCTCGCAGGGAAATGATGGGTCCGATCTGAAAGCAGGGCAGACACATGTTGCTGCCTGAGGCAAAATATAAGATAGACCTCTGCCCCTCCCATTACACCAAGTCCAGACACTGACCAGACTGGCAGTTGGATCTTACTTTGGCACTGGCACTTCAAGACAGCAGAATAGCTCAGAGCAGGGCTCTCCAACCTTGGGTCCCCAGATGTTGCTGGCCTACAGCTCCCAGCATACCCAGCCAGCATGGCTAATGGCAAGGGATTCTGGGAGCTGTAGTCCAGCAACATCTGGGGACCCAAGGTTGGAGAGCCCTGGCTTAAAGGGTGCAGGGCAGGTCCTGTGGCACAGAGCTTTGTCATCCAGCATCTCACCACCATTCCTCATCACCCACCATCAGTCACCTGAGGTGGACACCTCTGCCTACCAGTAGGGACAACCCTGCATGGAAGGCTTAGGGACGCATCAGACCGGAAGCCATGCAATAACCTTTTATCCTCTCTCTCAAGAATAGAACTGCAACAGGAAACCCACGTGACTACAACTAAGTCCAGTGACACCTAGTGGCTAAATTGTTTAATGACAGTATCCAGACAGGACCAAATAATCACAGAACAGGGCAGGGTTTATGCTACTGAAATGACCATTGTTATGAGGGTCAGAGGAGCAGGCACGTATGTTTCTGGGACCCCTAGAAGAGCAGCATTCTTCATCTCTGTGTATTCTGTGGACGAAGACACATTGTGCCTAGGGATAAATGAATTGTTCAATTTCAGTACAGGCAGTCCCCGAGTTAAGAACGTCTGACTTACAGACAACCCATACTTAAGAATGGACTTCTGAGTTCGCCGGCACTACGTCATTTACGTACAGTACATAGCATAGTATACTACGCTATGTATAGTATACAACTTGGTCTCTCACTTAACATCAAAAAAATCAAAGTGCTTCATCAGCAAGTGCAAGCCAATCCTTTGGTGATGCCATCTATCCAGCTTGGCGGGACAATACTGGAAAATGTCGATCATTTTCTCTATCTTGGCAGCTATCTTTCTGTTACAGCTAACATCGACAGTGAAATCCAGCATCGTCTGAGCTCCGCAAGTGCCGCATTTTCTCGAATGAAACATAGAGTGTTCGAGGATCGGGATATTTGTAAGAAGACCAAAACACTGGTTTATGAAGCCATTGTATTACCAACTTTATTGTATGCCTGCGAAACATGGACTATCTATAAACGTCACTTCCACCTCCTTGAAAGGTTTCATCAACGTTGCCTCCGGAAAATCCTGCAAATTACTTGGGAAGATAGGCGAACAAATGTCAGTGTACTGGAAGAAGCAAAGACTACTAGCATTGAAAAAATGATCCTTCAACGCCAACTTCAGTGGACCGGTCATGTTGTTCGAATGCCTGACTGCCGTCTCCCAAAGCAGTTACTTTACTCCCAACTCAAGGATGGAAAGCGGAATATCGGTGGTCAATATAAGAGGTTTAAAGATGTTCATAAGGCTAATCTAAAAAAATGCAATATAAACATCGAAAACTGGGAAGCTCTGGCCCATGAACGATCTAAATGGAGGTTGGCCTTTCACAAAGGTTCCATGGACTTTGAAGAAGCCCGAGTGCAAGGTGAAAGGGAGAAACGTGCTAAGCGAAAAGCACGTCAAATGAATCCTTTACAGGACCATCTTCTATCTGGTAACCTGTGTCCTCACTGTGGGAAGCTGTGTGGATCTAGAATTGGCCTCCACAGTCACTTACGGACCCATCGCTAGAGTCTACACAATCTTCTCTAGAATTTCCTCCTTTTATCCCGGAAGACAATCTTACTCGGTCACGAGTGATCGCCTGATGATGATGATGATACTACGCAATCTGCGTAATTTACGCAATTTGCGTAAAAGCCGATTTTAACGTATAGAATGCTATGCTGTTCCAACTTACATACAAATTCGACTTAAAGACATTCTTAAGAATGGAACTCGTTCGTAACCTGGGGACTGCCTGCATATCTTAATTTCTCATTTTCCCCAATCTTTAGTAAGGATATGAGAAATTCATTTCTGTGAAGAAAAAAAGCGTCAGAGTTTCCTGCACCACACACACACACACACCTCCAGTCCTCCACACATGTAAACGAGTATAATCCCAGCTGGGGGCTGGGAAATGCAAAATGTACATAGTTTCTCTGATGACTCCTCAGAGTCTCCCATGTCTTTGATGGCCGGTGCCACAGCTATTCATATGCAAATGTTCTCAAGCCCTCTAGTCATGAGCAAGGAACCACTCCTCTCCCCTGCCTGGCCCAGATGAAGTTCATCCTGATTGGCTAAAGACAGCTGGGCTACTGAAAGGAGGGGTGGGGGGAATCTCTACTGCTGCTGTGGCTTCTGGTTTGGGTTGTTGTCTGCACGCTTTCGCGGGAGTAGGGCTTTTTTGCTGAGGCAAGCCCTGAAGAGGACCAACCCCCAAGTAAAAGGAGTAAGGGCCTGGGTATTTATATAGTAAGGGACTAGTTTTGTTGTTTTATAGCTCTACTTGTATGTACCAAAGTTTCTCCCCACCTTTCTCCCTCTTCCCTCATTCCCCACCTTTCATTGTAATCTGTTTACCTTAAATAAACTTTCCTGGTTTTACCCCACACGGTGTGTGTGGTTCCTCTGTGGTTCAGTGCTAAATCCAGTGTATATAGACCCAGGGCAAGGCCCTGAGAGAATCAGTGTCAAGACGGCAGAGCTAAGGCTGGCAGTTTTGCACCTTTGATCTCTGGTCTTGAGTAAAGGACTGGTTGGCAGTCCTTCACAATTTCACTCCATTTTTGAACAAGATTTACCAGGTTCACACTCCCTGGACTAAACACAGACTTGACTGCAGATTTCAGAAATGTGCATATTCAGGAACGAGCATATTTCTGAATTGGCAGCGTGATCTGCGAACCCAAAAAAACAAACAAAAACTAATTCAACAGCATGCGCTCATTTGAAAAATGAGCATGAAAACATGTGTACTTTGGGGAAATGCGCACTAGCATGGTTTATTCAATGGGAGGAGAATGCGTGCATTTTATACGTGCTCACAATCGATGTGTACAGTTGGAAAACAATGCACAGATTTTCATGCGAAAAGAAAAGACCAAAAAATCATAACCTGACACACAGACACAAAATGGTACGAACTTATAGGTGGAATTTGGAGAACTTCAGTGAACTCATCCTGTCCAATTTCTGCATCACATTGTGATTTTAAAAACAGACCCTGGTAAATTTTGCACAGTTTTGTATATAGTTCCAGTATATGCATTTTTATATGCAGTTTTGACTAATAGCTGCATTTTTCAAGCAATGTTGCCTAAAAATGCATTGTTGTATGTTATTTTCTCTGATGGATGCATTTTTGCACACATGTTTTGATTGCAGCACTGCATTGCAAAACTCAGAGAAGTGCAAATATTGAAGGATAACCACATTTCATTTCACAGATTTGTTTGGGAAGGGTGAATTACACATTTCTCTGTCCCTTAACTGTGCCCCTCTGAGTGAAGATTGGGTCACACCGTGTCAGAACCAGATGGTAGTCTATCCGTGATATTTCTAGCGCACTGCCTTATTTTTTTACCACATGAGTGAATGAGCAACCATTTCCTTATATGAAAAAAGTAATGGTGCATGCTCAGAGACACTTGGGTGGGATAATATCAATTTTGGGGGCGAGTGCGGCAGTTTTTAGTCCTTCCCAGTTGCATCCTATTTACTTTGGCCCTTAGAAGATAATGGGTACTACGATGGATCATAATCCTGTCCTTTCATTTGTATGGCCTGGACCTTGGTTCTATTTCTTGGTTACATACACATACAAAGTTGACCTTTCCGTACAGAGTAGAAGGCCAATCCAACCATGTATTTTATTTAGGGCAGGGTCAAACTTTTGATAGTTCAGACATACGGCCCACATTTGCAGGGCTGCGGATGAAAAGGGAGTGGGACCTCCTCCGCTGTATTGCATTTTTGGGACTGATTTTCAGGGAGGTGAACTTCTGGGAAAACTGAATGGCAGCTCCCAGCTGATCAAAACTGGGATGAGCTCCAATGAGTCCCCCCCCCCCTGCATTGCATGCATGACCTTGTCTTTGAAAAATCACCCCCTCCACTTTTGTGCCTTCAAATAGGGTTGTGAGATCCAGTGGGAGTATTTCAACCCAGGTCTAGTTCTATTGAAAAAAGGGACATGAGTTTCTCAAATGTGAATGAATCCTTATCTTTAGTAGCCATTGAAGCTGCAGGACACCCATCTTCCTTAGCCGTTGGTCACTTTAATCATCCCCATTAAAGGGGAGGACAAATTACATGGAACTATTGGAGGGGGAAGAGAACCCTGAAGATGTATACTGTTCATAACCCATCTCATCTTCATGTTGCAGATATATATATATATATATATATATATATATAAAATATTTATACCCCGCCTTTTTTCCTGCAAGGAACCCAAGGCGGCTTACATAGTCCTCCTCCTCTCCATTTTATCCTCACATTTTATCCTTATATATATATATATATATATATGATTACACATTGCCTGAAAGGTCAGGCTGATATATATTCCTTGGCAGTTGAAACGCTGGAAATTGCAAACAAGCAAGAAAAGAAAATAATGTTCTGTTCTCCCAAAGGGAGATAATCTTGAGCTGTGCAAAATTATACAAGCCACTTACACAAAATAGCAGTTGAAATTATACCTCTCCTGAAGGGAGGCTTTAATCTCTTCCTTCTGTTCTGCTGCTGGGTATGGCGCCCACTGTTTTATTGTTCTGCTTGCAATCATGTGATCTTTCAAAGGCCAGCGTGGGCATATATTGTCCAAACAGGCAGTGCCGAGAACATTCAGAGCCCTAGAAACGTCTTCCATGTGACTCCCCCCCCCCCCGGTGTGGTGCAGCAACCCTGTTTTACATTCAGAGTTTCTGCAGTGTGGTTGTTTGTGACCACAGGATTTCATGGAGGAAAACACATGGAAACTGTTTTGTTGTTGGGGTTTGAGGTCAAGAAATAAACAGGGACAGGTTGTCACAAAGATGCTCAGTGTGTGCCTGTCAGATAAAAAAAAAAAAAGGCAACAGTCTTTATTCAACACTAACATGGTTGGTTACACAGGGATTCAAAGCCAGACTTTTAAAAGTGAAGCACAAAGCCCTGGATGGAGAAATCCAGCAGTTTCGGTTACTCCCAAATTCATATTTTTTTGGTTCTGAATATGGAGAACTTTGAATTTTATGTCAATTTTTTTTATCAAAACCAAACTGAAACAAAATCCTCACCCATCCCTATAAGAAGGAGCTGCTTTGCAGCTATCTTGGCCCATATTATGGTGAGACTTTCCTGGCAATGAGTTGGAGGCAGTATAATAAATAACTCCCCAATGGCCACACCTCTCCAGGTGTTGAAAGAGAGTCCTTCTTGAGTCACTCCTCCTCCCTCAAGCCCCAAGACTCTAGGTGAGTGAGACCATAGCCGTCCCTCCCAGGTCCCCTGAGTGGCAATTCGCAGAAATCCCCAATTCAACTGACGAACCAACAAATTTCAAACTGCAGCAGCATCACTAATTCAAGGTGGAACCGAATCCGACTAATTCAAGGCGTAACCACCTTGCACATATGTCAGATCAGTAAAATGCTGAGTGGCTAGCAAACCTGGCCCACACGCATTAGTGACTGAGGGCGAGGGTCACAAAGCCGATGTGCAGATTATAACACAAGCAGGGATTTCAGATGCAGGAGTAATTCACACTTCTCAGTAGCTCTTAATAGCATGACATGCAAAGTCAGGATGATGATGATGATGATGATGATGATGATGATGATGATGATGATGATTGAGAGAAAGCAGGGAGTGTGAAAGGGAGTTCTGAGCCATCTGATTAACCGCTTAGCTCCCGGATTCGGAGGTCCTTCACTAATAATAATAATAATAATAATAATAATAATTCTATACTGCCCAATAGCTGAAGCTCTCTGGGCAGTTTACAACAACCAGTTAACTTATTTGCGTATTTCTTTATTTATTTGCTGCATTTTTATCTTGCCTTTCAGAGAAGTATTGTCTCCCGAAGTGGCTCACATCCATCAAAAGGAGAGATAGGCCCTGCCATCAGGCTTACAAAGAGTTACCCACCTATTGGATCTGTGTTCTCACCAGACAACCATTTAGAAACTTAAATTTTTTTTAGGAAGCTGCCTTATACTGAGTCAGACCCTGGGTCCATCTAACCCAGTTTTGTCAACACTGACCGGCAGTTTGCCAGTGTACACCAGTTGCTGGGGAACATGGGTGGGAGGGTGCAGTTGCACTCCTGTCCTGCTTGTGGGATCCCGTGGGCAGCCGGTTGGCCACTGTGTGAATAGAATGCTGGACAAGGTGGACCCTGGGTCTGATCCAGCAGGAGTCTTCTGATGTTTTTAGGTTCTGATGGCTCTCCAGGGTTTTAGGCAGGAGCTTTTCCCAGCCCTACCCAGAGATACCGGGGATTGAACCTGGAGATGGATCTGGTTGTGGCTGTGTTCCATGTGAACTCTTGGGATAAAGCTGGCTAGAAAGGGCTACAGAGGGAAATTAAATAAATAAATAAATAAATAATTCTAGGAATCGCCATTCTCTCATTTCTTGTGAAAAGGGTCAGTATTTGACTGGAATAAAGCAGCTTTCATATGAATCGTGTGCGGGAAGAACCGTTCAGATCAATACAGTGTCAGGAATAATTTGCAGTTCTTAAGAAGCTTGGCTGCGAGACAGAGTCAGCTCATGGGAAGTTGTTTAACTGTGTGGAAAATCACAGACGAGGCGTTTATAGAGCCTGATTTATAATACACAATGTAAAGATTTATTGTGGTCAGCCTTCCTTTCCATTCCTGCTGATTCATTCTATCATTAACATAATACACACTTGCATCAAGGGTAGGCAAACTGGGGTGTTCTCCAGATGTTTTGAACTACAGCTCTCATAAGCCCCAGCCAGCATGACCAATGGGAACATAGGAATTATGGGAACATAGGAAACATGCTTGCGGGTTACCTGTGGGCAGCTGTTTGGCCACAGTGTGAACAGAATGCTGGACATTAGTCTGACCCAGCACGGCTCTTCTTATGGTCTTATGTTCTTAACATAGGAAGCTGCCTCATACTGAGTCAGATCCTTGGTCCATCTAGCCCAGTATTACTGATACTGACCGGCAGTGGCTTTCCAGGGTTCCAGACAGGAATTTTTCCAGCCCTACCTGGAGATTCAATAGGGGAACAAACTTGGGACCTCCTGCATTCACTGAGACCTTCCTGTTTTGGGAGTTCTAGCCCAAAACATCTGGAGCCTAAACCCATAGATAGCAAGCTGGAAAAGGATGCCATTGGTTTTGCACATCTTCATCTCTTATTGCATTCAGTTGGTGAATTCTCTTCAGGGGCTCCTGCTGTAGGGATCGGGCCCGCTTGCTCCGCAGCGGAGCCTCCAAAGAATATGGGAATAGATTCTGATTCAGCCGAAGAGGGAGATGGGAGAATGCAGCACCAAGGACAGAGGGAATGGAGACAACAGAAAGGGGGGAGGAGAGAGTCAAGTTGCTCATGAACCCATGAGAACCCATAGCCTTTCTGAAGAGCAGGAGGAGGAAATGGGCATGACCGATCCAAGGGTGAGATGTCAGGTAAGGAGGGAAGAGCATAGATGAGGAGTGAGACATTCTAAGACAGTGTTCTCCAACCTTGGGTCCCCAGATGTTTTTGGCCTACAACTCCAAGCAGTTTGGGAGTTGTAGTAAGGCCAAAAACATCTGGGGACCCAAGGTTGGAGAACACTGCTAAAGGGTAGGAAGATTTTCTAAGCATGCAGGAAGATTTTTGTGGGTGGAGACGATCCTATTGTCCCTTTCCATCTATTGAGGCACTGATGCTTCTAGGGCAGAGAGGGCATTCTCAGACTTCACAGATGCACACATCATAATGTCTTGACACATGCAAATAATTTCCTTGCTTTCCCCACCATATTGAGGGTGGTGGGGATGGTGATATGCAGCCCGCTGCTCTCTCTCGAGAAGGAGGATATATCTGCCCCCACTGTCCGTTCGTATTAAAATAAGAGAGAGAAAATAGGATGAGGTTTTTTTGCAACCTTCGTACTGGCTGTGACCTTTTCACTGCAATAAATCATTTATCAACACACTTATGGGGATGCTAATTGGATGCATCGTTGTGATTGCCTGCACGGATGGTTTAAATTATTAACCAAAGGGGATCTGGGTGCAAGTGTAACTCATCTGGAGGCCCTCCCAATTATGGCTAGATGATGGGATGTCACATGTTGCATAAAAAAGTATGTGTAGGGATTGGGTCCATTGGCACTGCAAAAGAGCCTCCTCAGGTTGTGGGAATGGATTCTGATTCAGAAGATGAGGAGGAGGGGGAATTCGATATTGTGGCGCTAAGGTCAGCCGAACTGCTGATAAGCCAGGGGAGGCTGGTGACTCCTGTGTCAGTGGGGCTCCTTATCCATCACATCTTTCTGTTTGAGCTTTATAGGAGCTATCCTTGGTGCTGTGCCCCATCCACAAAATAGGTTCACGTTCACCACCATGGATTGTTCTTATACAGCTCAAACGAAAAGGTATAATGAATAAGGAGCCCCGAGACGGGAAGAGGTCAGTCAGCCCCAGATACTGTGGGAAACCAGAGCAACTCTGACGGACGAGGAGAAGGAGGGGGAAATAGGTATGACAGATCCAAGAGTGAGACATTAATTAAGGAGGGAAGATCAACGAAGAAGCATAAGAAGTTTCCAAGCAGTTGGCTCTGAAGCAACAAGAACCACCTTAGGGGCTGGCTTCTGGCGTTCTGAATACAAGGTGGAGGGAGATGGTTATGGCTGTGATTGACACACAGTCTGAAATCAACCTTCTCGCAGTGAGGTCGCATTTCCTTCATGAACTGATTCTGTAGAATTCTGACACAGCTTTTTTTTCATTAACACAATAAAGCTACTGATGAGAAGATCAGCTTCTGCGTCTGCCTTCTGAAGGAGAAGGAGAGAGGTGGCCCTGACAGGATGAGAGCGTGGAAAGAGAAGCAGCCTGTGGTTAACTTCCATAAAATCATAACTTAAATTCATCTCCTACATTTTACATTTTACATCAGGTGGAATACAGCTGCCCTGATCCAGCCCATGAGTTCTTCCTGCGCATGCAAGTGATGTGGACGCACATGGATGCTCAACCAATCCCCATTGACATTGAACCATCTGGATGCATCTTTTGATGCAGTAGTGCAGTTTTCTCCAACCTTGGGTCCCCAGATGTTTTTGGCCTACAACTCCCAGCATGCCCCAGCCAGAGAGAGAGAGAGATGCTCTGTAGCCCAAGTAGAACATCTCTGAAAATGACTCTTAAAAGCAAATTCTCATTTGGCAAGACCTGAGATCTGACAGTTCCTCTGATATAGCCAACGACTGTGTGTGTGTGCTTTGGTCTCTTTTGTTTCCTTTCCCCTGACATGTCCTTACTATGACTGACAGCCTAATTATTGGTTCTTCTTGTGCTTAATTGCAGGCGCTCTTGAGGGAGGATTAAATGGATGACTCCCTAATTGCCAATCCAGCTCTCTGACTGTTTCCTCCTTCTAGGCTGGGAGGGAGAGAGACATCTTGCTTGGGCAACAGGCTCCAATGAGCAGCCTGATGGAGATGTGGGCACACGCGGAGGGAGGGGGAACCCGCAGCAGAATATCTTGAACTCCTAAAACAGCCTCCCCCAACCAGGTGCCTTTCAGATTTGTTGGATGACAATTCCCGTAATCCCTAGTTAGCAGGGCCAGATGTCCACCCTAACAGAGTATAGCATGGGGAAGAAAGTTTTTTAACCTTACAGCATCCCACCCACCACCCAGCCCTGCCCTGACTTTATTTATTTATTTATTTATTTATTTATTTATTATATTTATACCCCGCCTTTTTTCCTGCAAGGAACCCAAGGCGGCTTACATAATCCTCCTCCTCCTCCTCCTCCTCCTCCTCCTCCTCTCCATTTTATCCTCACAACAACC
Organism: Shinisaurus crocodilurus; assembly: GCA_021292165.1. Taxonomy (NCBI): domain Eukaryota; kingdom Metazoa; phylum Chordata; class Lepidosauria; order Squamata; family Shinisauridae; genus Shinisaurus; species Shinisaurus crocodilurus. The sequence continues at coordinate 255,491,657 of CM037877.1, forward strand.
CTGTGAGGTAGGTTAGGCTGAGAGTCAGTGACCGGCCCAAAGTCACCCAGTGAGCTTCATCGCCGAGCGGGGACTAGAACCCGGGTCTCCCGAGTCCCAGTCCAACACTCTCACCACTACGCCACACTGGCTCTTTAATCCCCACCGTCTCTAGGATACTGTCATAAATGGCTCCTAAGTTTGCTTTTCCCCTCCTCCTCCCTCGCCTTCCTTTTTTTCCCTTTTGGCTCATGTCTTTCAAACTTTAAGCCTGAAAGCAGGGACTGCCTGCCTTCTTTTAATTGATCTGGAAGCCTCTCTGGAAGCCTTTTCAGCTCGAGAGCAGCCAAGTAAAATTACTTGAAATAAAGAAATAAAATGTTCCAAGGACAACCTCAGCATTCCATGGTTCAACTGCCCTTTTTGCAAGAGTCACACAAGCCCTATTTATGTGTTACTCACACGTCAAGCATTTCTGTGTTTGTTTGCTTTTAAAATCCCAGACCGATGTGGAAACAAGACAGAATGGTCTTATGAATGAACACATCCAAGACTGACATGGACTGCAAATACAATGGCTCATCCCTATGCTGGAACAGCTGCTCCTGAGTGTATATGGGCTCAGCACAATCTGAAAACCCACAGAACTGGGACTCCCAGTCAGGCAGAGTCCCTACTACACGCAAGCAGCTGCTTGTTCATTTGGGCTCCTTTGCAGAGGGCCAAGCTGAATCTGCGGATGTGGGAGGACGGAGGCACAGTCTCGAGGGCATGGCTAAAAGTGTGCTCCTTCTCCTGCTTCAAAACAGAAATGCCCTACAGACAGAAGCAGCATGTGGATGGGGCTTCAGTTTGTCCAACTTAACAGGCCCGTGGCTCACACTGGCTCAGCTTGTCTGAGCGTGGAAAGCTAAGCAGGGCCAGGCCTGGTTGTTACCTGGATGGGAGACCCCTCCTCTAGTTTCCTGCGTTGAGCAGGGGGTTGGACTCGATGGCCTTGTAGACCCCTTCCAACTCTATGATCCTAGTTCTTTTAGACCAGCGTTCTCCAACCTTGGGTCCCCAGATGTTTTTGGCCTATAACTCCCAGCATGCCCCAGTCAGCTACGCTGGCTGGGGCATGCTGGGAGTTGTAGGCCAAAAACATCTGGGGACCCAAGGTTGGAGAACACTGTTTTATACTCTTCCCCTATCACTCCCCCAAGGTGGAAATGAGAGCTACCCATAGAAAATTCAGTAGTGTGGTGCTCAAGTCAGCAGAACTGCCGATGAGCAGGAGAGGCTGGTGAGTCCTGCATCAGTGGGGCTCCTTATCCATCACATAGAAAATGAAGAAATCCAGATTTTGACATAGTTGTGAGTGGGCAGCAGCATGTGTCCCTCTCCCCTCCATTGTCAAAGAAATGGTAGCAGTAAAGACTACCCTCCAAAAAGGAGTTTTGGGGGTAGTTATGCTATGGAATTTACTTCCGCAAGATGTAGCAAAATGGCCACCAATTTGGACGGCTTTAAAAAGGAATTGGACAAATTCCTGGAGGAGAAGGCTATCAATGGCTACTAGTCCTGATGGCTATATGCTACCTCCAGGATCAGAGGCAGTTTGCCCGTGTACACCAGTTACTGGGGAACATGGGCGGGAGGGTGCTGTTGCACTCCTGTCCTGCTTGTGGGTTTCCCGTGGGCAGCTGGTTGGCCACTGTGTGAACAGAATGCTGGACTAGATGGACCCTTGTTCTGATCCAGCAGGGCTCTTCTTATGCTCTTACGAGTTCCTATTTGGGGCGCTCAGTGTGGAACCAGAGATTTAGGGAATTTTTTAACATATAGCCTTCATGATTCCCCCAGTGGAAGTGCTCTTTTAATTCCGCTTGTCCCTGGTTTACATTTGGGAAAACCAAAATGCAGATTTTGATGCTGTTCGTATTCTCCTCTAGGCTCTGTAATTTAGGATTTGCCATCCAGTTTTGAGCAAAACCTGTGCCTGTGTAACCCATATGGCTTCTTTGGACCTGTTACTTCAAGGAGATTCAAGGCTTTCAAGCTCTTGTGTGCAGACTGGGGCGGGGATTTTAAAATGCCCTTTTGAGTTCATCTCCCACCCCAGTGAAAATTCCTTTTTAAAAAGCCCTGCAGTGCAGAGATTCCCTCTCCACACAATGAGATGAGTTCTGGTAGAATCCTCTTATCTCTATGCCCTCAACAAGCTTCTAGATTCTGGAAGGTCACAGATCCTGGAAGGTCACAGGACCATTTAAACCAGTGTTCTCCAACCTTGGGTCCCTAAATGTTTTTGGCCTACAACTCCCAGCATGCCCCAGCCAGCTACCCAAGGTTGGAGAACACTGGTTTAAAACAACCTGGGGAGACCTGTGAATTTATAGGAACTACGGTACCTACTTTTTGGATGGTTCAGTTTGATTTCCAAACTGATAGGCATTTGACCACTTGGGTTTACTATTTGAGAAAATGATAAATACATGATAGATACACACACACACACACACACACACACAGAAATACACGACACATACCTTCTTAAAGGTGCTCATATTTGAAAGCAAGTGAGGTGTTAGTTTGCTCAAAGAATCACAAAGTCAAAAAAAGGAGGAGAGAAATTGGAGAGAAATGCAGAAACTTTTACATTAGGTAAAGGCGCCTATGTAAGTCGGAGTTATTTAGTAAGCTCTCTGAGATAAGCACTAGCACAAGAACCAAATGCAGCCCAATTGAGTGACTTGTTTCTTTCCCCAAAAAGAAGAAGAAACAAAATTAAATTACTCCCTGCTGGTGCTATTTCAAAAGGATTTCCTACCATTAAAAGGTGTTTCATTTATCCAAGAAAGAGAGGAAATACAACCAAAAATATCTAGTGTGAGAATTTTTGATCATTCCAAGCTTTTCATTAGTTTTGTAATTTTAGAGAGCAGCAAGGATTAAAAAAAAAACCGGAAGAAAGCCATGGAATTATTTTATTTCTAGACATTGTTCAAAATTAAAGCAGTAAAACATGATCCTGCTGTGCTCTGTTGTTCCTCTTGGTATATCTGAATTGTGTTTCTTTGCTGCAGGGCTTATATATGTTTCCTTCTGTGTGAGGCGAGCTGAGTTGTTATTATTATCTCTTTCCCTTCCCCGGACCAGAGGAGCTCTCTGAGTCACCTGTGAGGGGTGACCTCAGAAATGAGGCCTGGGACATGATGTGAAGGCCCCAGGCGTAGCTGGGTCCTTCTCAGGAATCCTGCATCCAAAGCTTGCCCAAGAGATTGTGCTGCCTGAGGCGAACGACTAGACGGCACCCCCTCCATTCCTCGTACAGAATCCAACTGGACCGGCAGTTGAATCGTATTTCAGCCGCAGGAATGGGACATCTTCCTCCACCATATCTGAGGGAAGCAGGGCGGCGTAAGGAGCACAGAGCAGGTGAGCTTAGGGGAGCGTGGAGGAACGGTGGGAGGGATGCCGCTCCGCTGCCAATGCTGGGACCAGCGGTCTGACTCTGAAGGCATCACCTGATTACTGGGGAGCAAGGTGCCACGCCTGTCCCTGTGTGAGGGGGGATGTAAGTGTTATGTCGCCGTTTCAACTGTTGGTGGCGCTGTGTCCAAACTAGTGGTGGGGCCGAGCCTGGAGTCGGCTGGAGGCTCGCTCCGAGCTCGGCCCTCTGTGAGCGGCGGCGGCCCGATCTCTCTCTTCAGAGCGGTGCGGAGTGTTCTCTGCACCGCTTGCGCCGCTCGAGCCGCCACCGGAGAGACCCCCCATGCAGGCCCCCCCCCGCCGCCGCCACCCCCGCCACCTACCTGGACCTGCGTGCCGCCTCTGCCGCCGGAGCCACTGCTCCGTCGCGCTGGACCCCTGTCCGCGCTCTGTTTTGGCGGGAGGAACCAGGGCAACAGGGCTTAAACAGCCCTGTTGCCCTGCCTGGTTTCCCCCACAAAAAACAGAGCGCGGGCGGGGGTCCAGCGTGACAGAGCGGGGTCCGTCGTGTCACTTCCCCCGCGACGGAAGTGACACGACGGGACCAGTGGACGGGGAGGCAGGCTCCCCGCAGAGCCGGAGAGCCTGCAGGTAAGCCTGCACGGGTGGCTGAGTAGCCCGGCGGACATGAGCAGGCCCAGTTCGGGCCTTGCTCCTGTCTGCCGGGCTACTCGGCTACATCCCTAGTCCAAACTGAGGCAATCCGCTCTGCTGCTGTTCCGGGCTGCTCCTGGCAATAAACCTGCTGTTCTGTTAGGCATCCATTTTGATGGACACGGATCCACGTGGTGGTCTGCAGCAAAGAAGCCTCTGCACGAGCGGCCGCCTGCGTGTAGGGTTCCGTGCAACTGAGGGTTCCGTGCCAGTGTCCCGACTGCGTGGAAGCTTAGGCGCGAGTAGCTGCTCACACGTAGGCTCCTTTCACTGCAGAGGCAAAGCCATCTGGAGGCAAGGCTGAGGGCATGGCCAGTGCAGCAGGCAGGGCCAGGAGTGAGCTAGGGATGTGCGCGGAGCTCGATTGGGGGGTGGAAGGAAGTCCAGCACACTCGCCGGGCTCAGCCCCCCAAGCTCCGCTCACCCTACCTTTCCCCCAGCTTGACTCACATTCTCATGAGCAGAGCTGGGGAAAGCGACTTCCGGGTTCCCGGCGCTACGTAGTTTATGTAGAAAACGGCCCAATGTGCGCAAATTATGGCCTAATTTGTGCAAATATGGCCGTTTTCTACGTAAACAATGTAGCGCTGGGGACCAGGAAGTCCGGTGAGGGCCTCAGCTGGTGCTCGCACTCGGCTCGTGCACTGCAAGTTGAGTGCCAGGTGGGTCGCCCATCCCTAGACCGTCCCACTCCCCAGTAATAGCATGATGTCCCCTGCACATGAGCCACTGGAGGCTGGTGGCTCCAATGTCAGTGGGGCAGTGTATTCACTCCAGGTTTCAGTCAGAACTTTTAATGAGCTATCCATGGTGCTGGACTGTACCCCCCCCCCTCGCAAAAAAATTTAGGCTCAGCACCATGGATAGCTCCTTAAAAGTTCAGGCTGGAACCCGGTGTGGATGCACTGCCCTACTGACATTGGAACCACCGGCCGCTGCTGCAAACGCCTCAAGGTTGCGTAGGATCCTTACCAGGTTTTGCTGCTCCTCTGCCACACACACTCAGCTCTGCCCATTTCCCCTTTGTCATGGCATTAAGGTTTCCACCAGCGGTGCAGCAGTGCTGAGCAACACCAGCCCAGAGTCACAATGGGGCTATCTCTATAGCTCCATCAGTGCAGAGGGGATTTAGTAACAAGCCAATCCCACTCAGCAGGGCCAAGTCAAGATCAGGATTGCCCGGGGTGTGTGTGTCAACCTTCATGTTATGCCATTCATGCTTTCTCCGTGTATGCTTAAAATGGCCAGCTTTATTTTTGGAAGAAAAAGCAACTGCAGGGCCTAAAACCTAAAATTGCTCCTGATCCATAGCCAGCCCGAGCACCCATTTCTTGCCGGAAACCATCACCCTCTCCCAGCTGCTATTTTCCCACCACCACGTAGGGATGTACAGCTTTTGTTAAATCCATTCTGTTTGTGTAGCACACATTGTCAGGTGTCTTTCATTCTGTTGTCCACTTATTGACAGAACTGGATTCTTTTAGGGATGTAAAGAGACAGCATGGAGTAGTGGTTAGAGTGTTGAGCTGGGACTCAGGAGATCTGGGTTCTAGTCTCCCCACTCGGCCTTGAAGCTCATGGGGTGAACTTTGGGCCAGTCACTGACTCTCAGCCTAACCTATCTTGCAGGGTTGTTGTGAGGATGAAATGGGGAGGAGGAGGATCATGTAAGCCGCCTTGGGTTCCTTGGAGGAAAAAAGGCTGGGTATAAATATAATAAATAAATGAATGAATGAGAATTTTGCGCAAATTTCCACTTGCCCAAGTGCTCATTAGCACTAATATGCATTAACATGAATGTGCACTAGTACAAGGCACATGTTCACTAAGACACATTATGCTAAACACATGAATGTGAATGCACACTAGTGTAAGAACAAATTGGTGTAAATCCCTCCCCCAAAATGTTTTTCAAAAAATGGTTCACAACCCGCCTGACGCCAACTCTATTATCTTTTCGGCACCAGCTTAAGACTGCCCTCTACTTTGAGGCTTTTAATAATTAAATGGTATATGGTGGGGTGGTAAATTGTTTTTAGTGGTTGTGTTTTATTAACTTGCTTTAGGGATATTTTTGAAATTGGTTTTAAATTTTTATAATATTTTTATTGTTTATATTTTTAACTGCATTTTATTGTATTTTTTAAAATTGATTTTTGTACACCGCTCAGAGAGCTTCAGCTATTGGATGGTATAGAAGATGAATCAATCAATCAGTCAGTCAATAAACTCCTTGGAATCTGCACAACTCAGGATAAGCCAGGTCAGATTCATTTGAAATCCAAACACATCTGAATCCGTTGCAAATCCTGCTCCCTCCCGCAGTAGTGCTATTTACTGCAAAGATCGCCTGCAGGGGCACAGGAAACTTGCATGGGGTCTTGATTTGGACCAGGGCCCCGAAGCTGCCTTTCCTTCCAGAGAACACTGGCCAGTGAAAGCAAGCACAGAAGAAACAGGAATAATAACATCTTGGGAGTTTGTCCCCGAGACTATTGACTATCGATGAAAGATTTCATGCTCTTCTTCCAGAGAGGTTGATAATATATAGAGAGTGACTCTTTGTAAAGAAATCCATTGAAAAGATGAGCTGCCTTGTCTCCCGCCTCATCGAAAGAAAAACTGTAATCATCTTCCTCTTGTTGCCAATGGGCTCACATTGATATCCGTCGCCCGGGTTCTGCAGTCCACTGCCAACGTACAGATTATGAAGCAGGTCATAATCGCCATATGGTTATAGAACCATCTTCTTTAGGACCGCCGGCAGGCAAATTGCGGGGAGGCTATAAGTATGGGGGAGGGAGGAGAGAGGGAGCCAAGCTCTTACTAATTGCTTTCAACTCCCCTCCTCCTCCCAGGAATGCCTGGGAAGAAACATTCCTTCCCATGTAAGTGGTTTATTTAAAGAGAAGAGACAAAAGTTGCCTTGGATGAGCTGTACACCATGGGAGCTGCTCAAAACAGACAGCGTGCCTCTTCCTCCCACGTTTTTTTTGCTCATTTTACTGACCTCTGTCTATGTGAATTCACACTGACACGATGCCTACTGTTTGCGAGGAATAATATGCAAACAAGATGCCTGTGAGTGACAACGCCATATTAAGGACATGGAAGGGCCTACATTGGGGCCATTTCATTTCACCTGCGGTTGCCAGGTGTCAAGGTTCGATGTCTCCAAGGGAAGAAGTGAAATCTGAAGGAGAGGGACTAGAATCGGGGGCAACAGGCTATTTCCTGCTTGGCTTGCAAGCTTTTGCTCCAGTTCCAATGGGTCCATCCAGCTCCACCCTGTGTAGCTTAAGGCACCAGCCTTAACTTCCTAGGCTCCACCCCTTGCATCTCAGGGACTGAGTCTGAAGAGCCCTGGCTGCTTGTGATTGGCAGGCAATATGAAGCTCTTGGATTGGCCAGGATCTATTTAAAAACATGGGTTCTGGCCTCCTGGCTTTTCCTGGTGAACAAAGGACTACCTTCTATTGCAGGGCTCTCCAACCTTGGGTTCCCAGATGTTGCTGGACTACAGCTCCCAGAATCCCTTGCCATTAGCCATGCTGACTGGGTATGCTGGGAGCTGTAGGCCAGCAACATCTGGGGACCCAAGGTTGGAGAGCCCTGTCCTATTGCATACACTCTGTCTTCCAATTTAAGCTAGTGCTCTGTGGGGTCCTGAGCTTCTAAGTCTAGATTTGGGACTTGAAAATACCTACAATCCTGGCCACACTTGACAATTTTCATTTAATGAACAAAACTGTTATGAATTTGAATCAGACTCTTTTTCAAGTACAGCCTCTGTTGAGAAAGAAGAATGCCTAGAAATGGTGTGTTAATAAACCTTTCCTGAACAGTGGTAATCTACTTAGCATCCAGCTTGCCTTCGTTTGAAATATCCATAATGTACTCACACAATATCCTGTGTTTTTATGAAACCTAGCATTCCTTGAATTCCGGCCAAACCCCACCAAAAAAGTGCCTTATGCAAGGCAAACTGTGCATATGAAAGGCTCATGTTTGACTGAATGTTTCCCCCAGCCTGAATAAGAAGGTTTCAGCTACTTAAGGTAACTAAAGACTTAATCTTTCCTGCAGCAATGTAAATCCAGGCAATCAGCATAACAAAAGCCCACCCTAGTAGAAGTCAATTAGCATTACAAAAGCCTGAAAAAGACCTAAGGCCTGTAAACTTTAAATCAGCATAACAAAGCTTTCCCTCAAAGGATTTCTTTTCAGTTTGAAGGAGGTGTTTGCTATTGTTCTTGGCTATCAAAAGAGTCTAAGATTTATTGTGGATGGCCTCCTTTTGTCCCCCCACAATTGTTTCAGTTGTTCGAGGTCCAAAGTGTCCTGTAAAGTCTATTCTTATGCAGATTTCTGGGTCTTTTTTTGTCCCAGACATGTTTGGTTTATAGAAAGAAAACTGTAAAAGGCAGGTGGTTGAAATTTGGTAATATTGTTTACTACCCTGTTTTGGACAATGTCTTAAAAGGACAGGGTTGTGGGTTTACGTATGTGTAATTTACACAACAAAATGTGAGTGTGGGGTTCAGAAACCCCCCCACAATGCAGGATGAGGATTTAATAGATGTATTTATTTGTTGGATTTTTAGCTGTCCTTGTCCGAATAGCATGGATCATGTAATGTGTGTTCACTGTGCTGTGCGTCATCGTCGTCATCATCATTATTATTTCTACCATTCCTTTCCACCCAGTCAGGCAAAAAAAAGCAGTTTATAAATCATGCCAGCATTAAAAGAACTAAGGAAATAATTCCAGGGAAGCCATATATACACTTATTATTATTATTTTGCACAAATCACAACTCCCTGCTGCTGCAGAGGCTACTGATTCTGAAGCTGAGTGGGGGTCACAAAGTAGTAAATTACAGAAAGTGGGGGGTGGGGTCAGCTATTTAAAGAGGGGGAAAAGCACCACTTCACTCTCATAAGCTCCTAAGTAGCTCTTTGGATGTCAGCCCAAATAGTTTTCTCTTCTCTGTCACATGCTTATACTGATCAGGGGGCTATGTCAGACAGTACAGGGATGGGTGGGTCCACGAAAAGCATACATAAATATCATATAACTGCATTGTTAACCAGTGGGAAACAAGGAGGTGTCTATACGCGTCCTCCTCCTTCAGGTGGCGTCAAGACAGTAATTCTAGAAACCAGCAAAGTCAGTACTAAGGAAGAGGTCCAAGTACACAGGATCCCAAGAGAGAAAAGTCAATCAGGAAATATGAGTCTAGGAGCGGGAGAACAGACAATGTTCAGCAACTCTCTGCATGGAGTGGACAGCCCCAGCATAGACACAGCTGCTGACCACCACAGTTACCTGAGTCACATAGGGATGTGTGAACGGGGAGAAAGCTGCTCTGCCGGCGATTTTCAGGTGACATTTGCTCCTCTGCCTGCCAATTTGTGGACTCAGAATTTGCACGAATGCTCCTGAGAATGCTCAAATTGGCCAAAAATGTGCAAATCCCCCCCCCATAACACATTTTTTCATGCTTTACCTATGGTGGGATTTGCACATTTTTTTTATTGGTGTTTTTTATTTGGCATATTTTTCTGTGGCTAAATTTGCGCAAAAATACACACACACACACACACACACACACAATCAGTCCAGAAGCCCCATGGACCCCATGTCCAACCTGGGAAAGTTGGACTGCTGTGGGATCTGTGGGGCAGACTTGGAGAAATCTGGTCTCCTTTAGGTCTGTTGTAGATTTCTCTGACGTCCCTACATGGCCGGCAGGTACAACATGGGCCTCTGCATGCTGGGAATAGCTCTACCTATTGAATATGGCCTCTCAAGATGTACTGAGAATTGGCTGAGAATTTTGTTTGTTTCTTTTCGATGAGAATTCCCCCCCCCCCCAAATTTGCACATTTTGGGGACAAAATGTATGAACTGAAGATCTAAAAAAAAGAAATAAGAATTTTGGAGAAAGGGAAACTGGCAGATTTGTCCATCCGTAAACTTTACCGTGGCTCCCTCATCATCCCAAGGGTGCTGCAAAGGTTTGGGCTCTTTCTTTCTCGACCCCGGCTGCTGTGGCTTGGCTCCTACACTACCCCCACCTCTTGCTGCAGTCTAAAGCTCCGGAGTTGCACTGGGACCCCAGAACTTCAGTGCCACCAGCCCGGCACTACTCCCAGAGCAGCCAATTGTGCCACAGTGCCAACAGAGGGCCATCAGGCTATTACGAGTTATGCTCGATAATAAGATAATGATGTGCTGCTTTTAATGGCTGCAAGCAGCTTTTAATGGCTGCAAGCAGCAGGTTTTTATGGAAAGGAAAGTGGGCCATTCGATGATGCTGATGATGAGCACAGCAGTAAGAAGAAGAAGAATTAAAGCATTAGGTGTGATTCAGCTACAGTAAAGCGATTTTAATTTCAATGGGAAAGGTTTAAGTGTACATGGAAGCTTTGCCTAGATTGGAGTGTGTTTGCACAGGTGAGGCTGATGTGCCAACTGCACCCATTCCCAGAAATGCCCGATCTGGCCACGCCCTTGCATGCCTTAGTTACATCCCATTTGGACTATTGTAATCTGCTCAATGTGGGACCGCCTTTGAAAACTTTGGGAACCTCAGCTGGCCCCAGAATGCTGCAGCCAGACTGCTGGGGGGCGGTTACAGTGAGGCTGAGCACGTGAAAGCTCTTATTCATGAGTCTTATTCCTGAGATGGGCACTTTATCACCTGACGGACAATCCAGCCTGCACCTTTAGATGCCTGCGCTCCCTCTGGCTAGGTGGCAGCTCAGCCTTTTCCTCCAAATCAGATAGGGGGCTCCCCATGTTTTGAGTGGGTAGGTCCACACACTGTCTCCCCTGAGGGGCCAGGTGTTAGGTTTTGCATGGTGGGCAGAATGAGATTGTCACCTGACATGGAGGATGTCTCCTGAGGTGAAGTACACAAGGTCTCCTGATTGTCACCAGACATAGTCTCAAGGTCTATGAGTCAGAATCATGGGGCAAGTTTGTAGAAAACATGTTGTGAACAATAGGTTATATAACTGGTGAGTAATATCCTGTTTAAGGGTACAGGCTCTTCCTATATAAGCTGGGGTAAAACAACATTTGTTGCTTCTTCATAGTTCTACTTCAAGTCAGTCACTTCACTTCATCTCACCCTTGCCACTTCTCACTTGAACTTGGAACTGGAGACCTGCTTGGGTCTTGACTTGTTTCTGCAATCATGTAGTGAGACAGAGTCATCTCTCCTGCGTAAGAGAGACACCTGCATTGCTTGCCTTAATCCCATGTAATTGGGTTTTACAAATAAACTCCTTAATCTTTATTAACTGCTGTTATCTCCTCCTTCCGTCTGCGTGACTGGGACTGGGAGTCACTAGTTGGGTAAGCTTTTGAACCCGGGTCAGTCCAGCACTCACACCAGGATCCCCTTGATCTGCCTCATGGTCCCTGGAAGCGGGCTGCTCATCAGAGATGTTCAGGCTCAAGGAACTCTAGGTTGTCCTCTGAAGAGGATTCCTCTAGAGGGGGCATAACAACAAGGAATTGGGTACTGGAGATGGAGAAAAGGGGACAAAGGGAAAAAGAAAACTCATTTGCTCCCCACTTTCCACACCTGCTGCCCCTTTCTCTCCCTACTGTCTCCCTTCATCCACCCTTGCCCAACTCTCTCCTCCTGAACCCCATTCCCTTCTGGTTGACTTTCTTCCTTCCCCTACATGACACTCCTTTGCTCGTCTCCTTCTCCCCCACCCCAATGTAACTGCCTCTAGTCTCCATTCCTTACCTTGAATCCACCTGTCGGGACTGGGTCATTTCTTTCCCCCACCTCTGACAGCAGAGGCAAGGGGAGGTGAAAAGTTCTTCTGCCTGGCAATAAAGTCACCACCACTGCCGGGGAGAAGAGCAAGCCAGGCAGGTGGGTCCAGCTCTGCTGCTGCTGCCGCCGCCTGTGCAAGGCCAGCCCACCCCACCCCACCGCACCTGTGGGACTGCCGCCTGCCCCCTGCAGGCCCGGGCTCAGCCGGGAGCCGCCTTGCCCCACCTGCAGCTGCTTGGAAGGGGACTATAAAGACCAGGCCCCAGCTGACCCGGGCATCTCCTCACCACCACTGCCGGGGAGAAGAGCAAGCCAGGCAGGTGGGTCCAGCTCTGCTGCTGCTGCCGCCGCCTGTGCGAGGCCAGCCCACCCCACCCCACCGCACCTGTGGGACTGCCGCCTGCCCCCTGCAGGCCCGGGCTCAGCCGGGAGCCGCCTTGCCCCACCTGCAGCTGCTTGGAAGGGGACTATAAAGACCAGGCCCCAGCTGACCCGGGCATCTCCTCACCACCACTGCCGGGGAGAAGAGCAAGCCAGGCAGGTGGGTCCAGCTCTGCTGCTGCTGCCGCCGCCTGTGCGAGGCCAGCCCACCCCACCCCACCGCACCTGTGGGACTGCCGCCTGCCCCCTGCAGGCCCGGGCTCAGCCGGGAGCCGCCTTGCCCCACCTGCAGCTGCTTGGAAGGGGACTATAAAGACCAGGCCCCAGCGGGGGCGGGTCTGCCGCCGGCGGGGTCGCCACCGAAGGGGCGACACCAAAGGGGGCTGCCCCTTTGGGGGAGCCACTTCGGGGGTGGCACGAGGGCGAGGGCCTGTCCCCCTGCTGTTGGGGATATAGGTGGGGCTGGGAGTTTTAAAGAGGCCCTTCCTTTTTGAAGGGCTGGGGCTTTTTAGGGGTTGATTTTAGGGGTGGGTCTCCCGCCTGACTGGCGGAAGCGAGGGGGCATGTGTCTCTCCAGGGAGATAGTGGGGGGAGTTCTGGGGGGCAAACGGTACCAACGTTGAGCGGCAGGCGCTGGCAGAGCGCTAGGGGCAGGCCACGCCGAGTAAGGGGAACAAGGGATCGATGCTTAATATCTATCCCTTGTTCCGGGCCTGCCCAGAGCCAAGGGATAACTGGGGGATGTGTTGCTCCTCCCCCCACCCTGCGTTTGCTGTTGTGCAATGCCAGGTCCGTTACCCAAAAAACATCTCTCATCCATGACTTGATCATGGATGAGGGTGCGGACCTGGCATGTGTTACGGAAACCTGGCTGGACGAGGCCGCTGCTCCAACTCTGGCGGCCTTATGTCCGGCCGGTTTCTCGTATGCCCAGCAGCCAAGGGTTGGGGGACGGGGAGGGGGAGGGGCTGTTATCTATCGGGAGTCCTTGGTCCTCACCAGACTCCCTCTCCGGGAGACCAAGTTTATTGAGTGCATGTACTGGAGGTTGGGTCCCAAGGGCAGTCTGGGGATTCTGCTCGTGTACCGTCCACCCCGCTGCACGACAGACTCCCTGGCCGAGGTGCTGGAGGTGGTCTCTGATGTGCGTGTGTTGTCCCCCAGGCTAGTGGTGCTGGGGGACTTCAACGTGCATTCAGGGGCTTCCCTCACTGGGGCACCTCGGGACTTTATGGAGACCATGGCTTCCTGGGAGCTGCACCCTGTATTAACTGGACCTACCCATGTAGCCGGTCATGCACTGGACTTGGTTTTTGTTTCCGGAGAGGGGGGAAATGATCTGGAGATCGGGGGTATATCCACCACCCCCTTGTCATGGTCAGATCACTATCTGGTGGGGTTGGATTTCTCGGTGCCACAACCCCTCTGCAGGGGTGAGGGACCTATTAGAATGGTCCGCCCCAGGCGTCTTATGGATCCGGATGGATTCCTGAATGCGCTTGGGGAATTGGAGCACACAAACGGTAGCTCGGTCGAGACCCTGGTGGATGACTGGAATGCTGCAATCACCAGGGCATTAGACCGAGTTGCCCCGAAGCGCCCTCTTCGCCTAAACAGAGCTCGTGCGGCGCCATGGTTCACTCCGTCGCTGCGAGCTCTGAAACAAGAGGTGAGAAGGCTAGAGCGCCGATGGCGAAATTCCCGCTCCGAAGACGATCGAACACGGGTTAGAGCTGCATCTTCAGCCTACCGGGTGGCGGTGAAGGCAGCAAAAAAGAATTTCTATGCTGCCTCCATTGCGTCTGCAGAGTGCTGCCCCAGGAGGCTGTTCCAAGTGGTCCGGAGTCTGGTCGGTCCAGTCGCTCCGGACCCACTGGAACAGTCAAAAGCCTCCTGTGAGGCTTTAGCGAAGCACTTCGCAGATAAAATCGATCGGATTAGGAGTGGGATATCGTACGTCGTGGACACAGGGAGTGAGCGGGAGGAGGCCAATGGCAGACCGGTTTTGTGGGATCGGTTTCGGCTTCTTCCTTCTGATGAAGTGGACAAGGTGCTTTCATCTGTGAGGCCGACCACCTGCTTGCTTGACCCTTGCCCGTCCTGGCTCATCATGAGCTGCAGGGAGAGACTGGGTGAGGGGATCAAGGCGGTGGTGAATGCCTCCCTCGAGGAGGGAGTGATGCCATCAGCCCTCAAGGAGGCAGTAATAAGACCGCTTCTAAAGAAGCCCTCCTTGGATCCCCAGGATTTAAACAACTTTCGCCCAGTCTCCAATTTACCATTTCTGGGCAAGGTGATCGAGCGGGTGGTGGGTGCTCAGTTGAAGGCACACTTGGATGAAGCCGATTATTTGGATCCGTGCCAGTCGGGCTTCAGGTCTGGACATGGGACGGAGACGGCCTTGGTCGCCTTGGTGGATGATATGAGGAGGGCTTTGGATAGGGGCGAATGCTCCTTTCTAGTCCTCCTCGATCTCTCAGCGGCTTTTGATACCGTTGACCACGGTATCCTCCTGGACCGTCTGGAGGGGTTGGGCTTAGGAGGCACTGTATTGCAGTGGTTCCGGTCCTTCCTCTCTGGAAGGTATCAGAGGGTAGTTCTCAGGGAGGAGGCTTCGGACCCTCGGCTGCTCACTTGTGGAGTGCCGCAGGGTTCCATCCTCTCCCCGATGTTATTCAACATCTACCTCAAGCCGCTGGGAGCTATCATCAGGAGGTTTGGGGTGCAGTGTCATCAGTATGCGGATGACACGCAGCTCTACCTCTGTTTTAAGTCCTCACCGAGGTTGGCCGTTGAAACCCTGTCCAAGTGCCTGGAGTCAGTGGCTGGCTGGATGGGAAGGAATATGCTGAAACTGAACCCCGACAAGACCGAGGTACTTCTGGTGGGGGACAAGGGAAGGTTAGGGGATGTTGACCTGGTGCTGAATGGGGTACATCTACCCCTGAAGGACCAGGTCCGCAGCTTGGGGGTCATTCTAGACTCCCAGCTGTCCATGGAGGCTCAGGTGGCAGCTGTGAGCCGGGCGGCGCTGTATCAACTCCATCTGATACGGCAGCTGCGCCCCTACCTTCCTAATCACCTGCTCCCATCAGTGGTTCATGCCTTGGTCTCCTCTCGCCTAGACTACTGTAATGCGCTCTACGTGGGGTTACCCTTGAAGACGGTCCGGAAGCTTCAGCTGGTACAGAACGCGGCGGCTCGCCTGATTAAGGGCAGCCGCCGGCGTGATCACATCACGCCAGTGCTTAAAGAGTTGCACTGGCTACCAGTTGCTTGCCGAGCCGAATTCAAGGTGTTGGTTTTGACCTTTAAAACCCTACACGGCTCCGGCCCAGCTTATCTCAAGGAGCGCCTCCAGCAACATCAAGTAGGCCGCTCAACAAGGTCTGCCACGGACGGCCTTCTCCTTATCCCATCAGCCAGAGCAGCCAGGCTGGTGGGGACTAGGAAGAGGGACTTCTCTGTGGCGGCCCCCACATTATGGAACTCCCTCCCTAGTGACCTTCGCCATGCCCCCTCCGTGATGAGCTTCCGCCGTGCATTAAAAACATGGCTGTTCAAGCGGGAATATGGGGTGGGTTAGGTTTTTAATGAGAATTTTTTATATTGTTTTAATTATTATATTTTATTGTGTTTTATTGTATTTTAATTGTACATCGCCCAGGGTGGCCGGGTGACCGGCCAGATGGGCGATTGATAAATGTAATAAATAAATAAATAAATAAAATAAAGTTGAACACTTCTTGATGGCAACAGGGACACATTCTGCTTTAGCACAATGCAGGTCTTGAATATAATCTAAGGAGCTTGCATTATTTTCCCTATTAGCGTTCCACTAGAGCTGATAATTGTGGGAGAGGAATAGGAATGTGCAGTCCAATCACATTTGGGACAGCGGGGGGAATCAAGGTTTTTAGGAAAAGGTAGAAACTAGATAACGTGATGCATTTTGACAGATGGTTTGCTAAAAGCGAAGGAAGATGGCAACAGAAGTTGATCTGATTCAATAGACCATCTTCTCTTGTTTAGCAGGGCTGGTTTTAGGCCTTTTCAATGCCAGTGGTGATACAGTAATGTAACAAAGTCAGTTTATGCTTCATGTACCTTTAAGAGCAGCTCCTAGCAGGTGAGCTGACTGTGGGAAGGTAAGCCCAGGAGACCAGAGAGGTTGCTGGGAAGAGGAAGGCTTGTGTGTGTGTGGAGGTGGAGTTTCAAGGAGGAAGGCCTAGGTTTCTGTGTTCCAAAAGAACAAATAAAGGTCTGTTGTGATCCTAAACTGGATCATTGTCCTCTCTGAAGAATAACCTGCCTGGCTGAGCTGCTGGACTAGGCCAGAAAGCTACATAACACTGGTGATAGCGGTGGGATCAGAGCTTGGCAGGCAGTGGAGAAAATGGCTGAGGAGAGTGACGCAGAACAAGTCACCTCAGGAACAAAAGGAGGTAGGACAATGGTTCTTTATGCCTGAACCATTCTCAGGGGTTGAGGAAGAATGGAGCTCCTGGATCGGGCATTTTTGAACGTGCTACCAGGGTGAGTAGGTGGTCCGATGAGGAGAAAGTGGATTTCCTGGTATTACTCCTAAAAGGAAAGAGCATGACAAGAGTTTACTAGCCTGCCTCACCAAACACAGGGGGATTATAAATCTTTGAAAACAGTCTTAGAACACCAATTTGAACCTCCGTCTCATGAGGACAGGGCCAGGGCAGCATTTGCAGACAAAAAAATGGCAACCAGGAGAGACCCTCAGAGACTGTGGACACCAACTCAGGAAATTGGTGGCAAAGGCATTCCCCAGCTGGGATGTTAAAGTGCAGGACAATTTAGCATGAGATCATTTCATTACTAATGAAGGAGAAGTCTGGATTCAACTTCGAAGTGCAAAACCTCAAACGCTTGATGAGGCCATTGCACTAGCCACTGGACTGAACCAGATTTGTGAGTTAGAAAAGCGGGAAGAAACATCACCTAGAATTCGTGGCCATGCAGCTCAAAGACCCAGTGATGCAGATGCAGGGACTGATAAAACAGTCAAAGTGCTGAAAGATGCAGTGGAAAAACTGACTCAAGAAGTCAGGCAGCTTCAGGCAGAAGGGCAACAAGCAGCCCCACCCTGGAAGAAACCACAGAAAACCAGACAAGGAGTCTAGTCAAGGCAAAGTTGGCATCCTAAGCAGGACCGGTGCTAGGCAGTCTGGTGCCCTAGGCAAGATCAGATATTTAGCGCGCGCCCCTTCCCACTTGAGAGCGCTGTATTTTTTTCCCCAAGATGTTCCTGGTGCCCCCTTTAGCCCTGCGCCCTAGGCAGCTGCCTAGTTGGCCTAATGGTAGCACCGGCCCTGATCCTAAGCAGAGAGCCGGGAGCTTGCAGAGAGACCTCCTACATTGGACAGGATCAAGTCTGTTGGAATTGTAATGAGCCAGGACACTGTAAACAAGACTGTCCGCTTACTAGATCAGAAAGGACCATGATCCAGTTTAGGAACACAACAGATCTTTTATTTGTTCTTCTTCTGGAACACAAAAACCTAGGCCTTCCTCCTTGAAACTCCACCTCCACACACACAGTTAAGCATTCTAGGGGTGGGCGATCTGCCCACCACCCAACTCGTGGTGCGCTCGGTGAGTGCTGCCGCTGCACGAGCTGAGCCGGGCCAAAAGTGAGCAGCAGCTGAGGCACTTGCCGGACTTCCGGGTTCCCGGAGCTACATTGTTTACATAGAAAATGGTGTAAGATATGTTAAAAACGGCTGCAATTTGTGTAACTTGCGCAAATCGCAGCCGTTTTTAACGTATCTTATGACATTTTCTATGTAAACAACGTAGCACTGGGAACCTGGAAGTCGCTTCCCTGGCTTGGCTCACAAGAATGCGAGTCGAGCTGGGGAAGCAAGTAGGGCGAGAGGAGCTAGGGGGGTCGAGCCCAGCGAGTTCGCCGGACTTCAACCCCCCAATCAAGCTCCGCACGCATCCCTATCAACAGAACCAATCAACCCCATGTCTCAGGGGCCTTGTTCTAAAAGGGCCCTGATCCAGAATCCTAGACCTGCACCTCCTAGCCCAGGGCTCTCCAACCTTGGGTCCCCAGATGTTGCTGGCCTACAGCTCCCAGCATACCCAGCCAGCATGGCTAATGGCAAGGGATTCTGGGAGCTGTAGTTCAGCAACATCTGGGGACCCAAGGTTGGAGAGCCCTGCAGCCCAAACAACCAGTGTGCTCTGAGAAGTCCCAGGGTGCTCTGGCAACCTATAAGCTGTGTTTGTTTGCTGAGGGGAAGCACATGGCAGAGATGGATCACATCTCCTCAAGCAAGCAAGGCCTTTCCCTCTGCTGGGAAGCCCAAGGCTAGTGACTGTATGGTTCCCACCACTCTTGAGTATCCCTGGTGGCTTGAAGGAAGCATGCATGGATCATCCTCTTGTCATGGTGGTATCTGGAGGTCTGTTGAGAAACAGAGGGCATTTCAGCCCTATCTGCTGTAGAGACCCTTTCCTAACCTGCATGAAATCTCTGCTTGCAACCTTTGATATCCACACAGTGACCCGACTGGTAACAAATGGATATACAGTGCTTAATAGCCCAGTATGCAAAGATCTAGGAGGTGCAGGTCTAGGATTCTGGATTGGGGCCCTTTTAGAACAAGGACCCCGAGACATGGGTGGGGGGTGGGGGTCTGCTGTTAATGCCTAACTGAGGGAATATATCATTTCACTGTATCACCACTGGTATTAAAAGGCCTAAAGCCTGCTCTGCTAAACAAGAGAAGATGGTATAGTGAATCAGATCAACTTCTGTTGCCATCTTCCTTTCCTTTTAGCAAGCCACCTGCCAAAAGGCATCACGTTAACTAGTCTCTATCTTTTCCTATGCTTTGATTTTCCCCACTGTCTCAAATGAGATTGGACTGCACATTCCTATATTGTCTCCCACAATTACCAGCTCTAGTGGAACTCTAATGGAAAAATGCAAGCTCCTTAGATTATATTTATGACCTGCAGTGTGCTAAAGCAAAATGTGTCCCTGTTGCCATCAAGAAGCGCACAGCTTTATTCAATAGGTCCACAACATACACTGCAATGAAAAAGAAAAGAATACCTTTTTCCTCCCAGCTCAAGAAACATGTGTTGACAGACATACTGTCTGGCAATTTGTGTATGTCGTGTGTGTGTGTGTGTGTGTGTGTGTGTGTGTTCCTGAATTGTTGATGCCTGATCAGATGGACAGTCCACTGTAGTCATTTTAAAGGCTGCATAACACGGAGAGGAAAAAGGCAATGAAACGTGCCACTTTGCTAGTCATGGACTTCCAGCCACAGGCTATGATGTAGAATCATAGAATCATAGAATCATAGAAAAGTAGAGTTGGAAGGGGCCTACAAGGCCATCGAGTCGAGTCCAACCCCCTGCTCAATGCAGGAATCCAGGTCAAAGCATCCCTGACAGATGGCCGTCCAGCTGCACCTTGAATGCCTCCAGAGTGGGAGAGCCCACCACCTCCCTAGGTAGTTAGTTCCATTGTCTTATTGCTCTGACAGTCAGGAAATGTGGCATCATGTAAGTGATTTATAGGCAATCTTATCATAAAATAGGTGCCAGCTCTGTTTCACCTACCTGCTGTTAGCCAGTTTAATGACAAAAATCAAAGTAACGTTTTCATTCTTCCTGGCAGCATTTTTATTGCCTCATGAAATATGCTCTGAAGCATGGAAGGATTTTACATTTACTGCTGTTATCTATATATAGGGGCACTCTCAAATCGAGATACAGACAGGAAAGGGAAAAAAACGTTCAGAATAAATTAGTGCTTTTCAGCAAAGCAGCAAAGAGTTTTCAAGTTTGGATTGTGAGGTTGATGTTTTCTCTCCATATATTTGCTGTCTGCATTCCAGAACTGAAACTTGACAGCAAAAGTCAAAATGTGCCTGTTTTTTCTGGTCACCTTGGGCTATAATCCTATGCCCACTTATCTGGCAGCTTAAGTCCCACTGAACACAATTCTTCTGAGTAAACATGGATAGGATTGAACTGTAAGGGCAGAATTAGTGGTAGGCGGCCCACCAGGGACCTGACCCGCCTCCGGTTCGGCGGACGCTGCTGCTGCACCCACTAAGCCGGGCCAAAAGTGGACGCATGCTGAGCCGCACAGCAAGCTTCCAGGTTCCCCACGGGCCACTTTTTATGTAGAGAATAGCGTAAGATATGTCAAAAGTGGCCACAATTTGTGTAACGTGCAAATTGCGGCTGTTTTGTGTGTGCATCTTATGGCATTTTCTATGTAAAAAGCAGGGATGTTGAAGAGTCCTTGGTCTCAAGTCACGAGTCGAGTCACGAGTCTTTGGACCCGAGTCTCGAGTCCGAGTCCTTGGTCCAAAATGGTGACTCATGAGTCACAAGTCACGAGTCACTCCCAAAGCTGACTCCACGAGTCCCCATTAAAATCAATGGGGGGTTTTCCCCCAACAAAATAAGGCTATTTCAGATGTGTGGCTTAAATAAATTCTAGGCACAAGCAGGGCCGGCGCTACCACTAGGCCAACTAGGCAGCTGCCTAGGGAGCGTGGCTGAAGGGGGCGCACTCTGCTCCTGCCGGCCGACTCTTCCTCACTGCCACCGGGACTGCTGGGCGACGCGCTGCCCGCCTGCCGCTCGTGGAGCCCGGATCTGTCGGCGAGGCGGCCGGGCGGGACAGCTGCGGAGACGCCACCAGTCACACCAGGTCAGTGCGGGGGGGATTGCGGGCAGGCTCGGTGTCGCACTCAGCTTTCCCCGGTGGGGGGGCGTGCCTCCGCCCGCTTCTCCTCCAGCTCGCCGCCCCGCCTGCTCTCCCGGCTCTCGCCATCTAAGCCTCTATCCCCGGGCAGGCGCAGGCCACGCAGCCGACAGCGGGGCGGGGAGGAAGGCGGAGGCTCCATCCCTTCCTCCCCGGCGCCTCCCGCGGGGATGCCCAAGCGGGTCCTCGGCGGGTGCGGGGCAGGCGGCGAGGCCGGGCCCGAGCCCGGCTAGAGGAGGAGGGGAGGGGGCAGCCACCGCTGCCTCAGGACCCTGCCTGCAGGGGGCGGTGCCGCTGCCGCCTCGCCTCCAGAGCACACGCCGCGGCTGCCTGGCCCATGGCTCCATGAGTAGCGTTCGCGCTGCCTCAGGGGTTTCGTCTCTCGCGGCCATCCAATGCTCATGCTGAGGGTGCCCGATCCGGGCCCCGGCACCAGAGTGCTCACAGCCCAGCCCGAGGGGGTGGACCCCGCAGGCTGCGGCATGGAGGAGGAGGAGGCATCACATGGCCCAGTGCCCGGCTGGGCATCCTGGACGGACCCCTCTGAGCGCGTGCTGCTGGCCGAGATGCTGCTGCTGCCGCTGCTCCAGGCCCACAGAGGGCTGCTGGCCGCGCGGGGGGGGGCGCTGGGCGAGCAGGCGTTTTAGGCTGCTTTGCTCCGGAGCCCGCCCCCCCACCCGAGGGGGGGCGCTAAATACCCGAATTGGCCTAGGGCGCCAAACTGCCTTGCACCGGTCCTGGGCACAAGTGTGCCTTTTTATTTCAAAACTCTGCAACTGATTTTGGCAAGAACAGACCAGGCAGCCAAACCCAAAATAAAAATAACCAGGCAGGCAGAGGAGGCAGGGAACACCAAAGCAGGCAGGCAGAGGCGTTTGTCTTGGACAATTCAAACTGTGGAACTGGTTAAGAAGAGACCAGGCAGGCAGAGGAGGCTGGGAACCCCAGACAGGCAGGCAGAGGCAGCCAAACCCAAAATGTCTGAAAGGTTGCATTTTAGGAAAATGATTTTTAAAAATAAAGTCTTTGCCGGCGATCGCACTTCTCTCCACTCCTTCTGGCACAGCCCAGGGATGTTGAAGAGTCCTTGGTCTCGAGTCCCGAGTCGAGTCTCGAGTCCCATTAAAAATATTGGGACTCGAGTCCGAGTCGAGTCAGAGGGGGGAACTCAGTCCGACTCACGAGTCGAGTCCTGGAGTCCGAGTCCCCATCCCTGGTAAAAAGCGACCTGCCGGGAACCCAGAAGTTGCTTCCCCAGCTAGGCTTAGGAGAACATGAGTCGAGCCTGGGAAGCAGGTAGGTGGGACAGAGTTCGGGGGGGTCGAGCCCAGCAAATTTGCTGGACTTCCACCCCCCCCAAATGAAATCCTCACACATCCCTAGGCACAATCCAATGAGGCTGCCTGTAGCCCACCAAACTTGGAGGATTATGGACAACCTATGCAGGGTGGGAAGAATGCGAAGGCGAAGCTTTTTGGCCTACAAGCTACGCTGGCTGGGGCATGCTGGGAGTTGTAGGCCAAAAACATCTGGGGACCCAGAACTGGGCATGTTTAGCCTTCAGAAGAGGAGACTGAGGGGAGATATGATAGCACTCTTCCAGTACTTGAAGGGTTGTCACACAAAGGAGGGCCAGGATCTCTTCTCGATCATCCCAGTTTGCAGGACACGGAATAATGGGCTCAAGTTACAGGAACCCAGATTCCACCTGGACATCAGAAAAAATTTCCTGACTGTTAGAGCAATAAGACAATGGAACCAACTACCTAGGGAGGTGGTGGGCTCTCCCAATCTGGAGGCATTCAAGGTGATATCTGTCAGGGATGCTTTGACCTGGATTCCTGCATTGAGCAGGGGGTTGGACTCGATGGCCTTGTAGGCCCCTTCCAACTCTACTTTTCTATGATTCTATGATTCTATGACCCAAGGTTGGAGAACACTGCTCTAGAAGCTGTCTAGGGGCCATAGCATCACTCTGTAAATGAATAAGTGAATTTAATATAAAAATTTATTAAACTCCGTTGCACATCAGCTGTCATTTATTGTTTCCTGTTCCATCGTACTGCCAGATACTGCCAAATATTGATTGTTGTGTGTTGAATACGAACAAATATTGGCGCTGCTAATACATGGCAGCTGTCAAATCTTGTCATATATTCACCAGTGCTTGTAGGATACTATCAAATGCTCTCCTACTGAATATCACTTGTGAAACACGGTTACTTACTGTCTGCTACAGGTCTGTTATTATTTTCTTTCTTTCTTTATTTACAGTATTTGTATACCAATTTATATCCAAGCAGATTCTGGAGCGGCAAACAATAAAAAGATAAAAACAGATAAAAGAAACAACAAAAAAAAGACATTGGAGACAAGGTATCATTAAAATGGTGGATGGACAGCAGAGAAGACTTCCTGGAACAAGGAGGTCTTCAGCAGGCGCCGGAAGCAGCACAATGTTGGTGCCTGCCTGACCTCCAGAGGCAGGGAGTTCCATAGAAAGGGGGCCACCACACTGAAGGCTTTTCTCCTGGTGACCTCTATTTGGGCCAAAGGTCCATGTAGTACCACCAGGAGAACGTCCTCTGATGGCCTCAATGACCAGGCAGGTTGGTAAGGGAGAAGGTGCTCTCTCGGCTATCCTGGTCCCATGTTGTTTCGGGCTTTTTACACAAGTGCCAGAACCTTAAATCTGGCCTGGTAGCTAATAGATAGCCAGTGCAGTTCCTTCAGCAAAGGAGTTCCCAGGTAAAACAAGCGCACACACAAATACACAACTACTTGCTACTGCATGCCAGTTGTCTGAAACTGTTTTACTTTGTGGAATATGGATTGGTACTACAAATATTTTGGACCCAGTGCTGATGCCAGGGATGGGGACTCGGACTCCAGGACTCGACTTGTGAGTCGGACTGAGTCCCCCCTCTGACTCGAGTCAGACTCGAGTCCCAATATTTTTAATGGGACTCGAGACCAAGGACTCATGTTCCAAAATTGTGTTCCTCAAATGCAACATGGATAGGTTTTAGGAAGTACAGCAAGTTTATTTTTTAAAATCATTTCCCTAAAATGCAACCTTTCAGACATTTTGGGTTTGGCTGCCTCTGCCTGCCTGTTTGGGGTTCCCAGCCTCCTCTGCCTGCCTGGTCTCTTCTTAACCAGTTCCACAGTTTGAATTGTCCAAGACAAAGGCCTCTGCCTGCCTGCTTTGGGGTTCCCTGCCTCCTCTGCCCGCCTGGTTATTTTGGGTTTGTCTGCCTGGTCTGTTCTTGCCAAAACCAGTTGCAGAGTTTTGAAATAAAAAGGCACACTTGTGCCTAGAATTTATTTAAGCCACACATCTGAAATAGCCTTATTTTGCTGGGGAAAAACCCCATTGATTTTAATAGGGACTCGTGGAGTCAGCTTTGGGAGTGACTCGTGAGTCACCATTTTGGACCAAGGACTCGGACTCGAGACTCGGGTCCAAAGACTCGTGACTCGACTCGTGACTCGAAACCAAGGACTCTTCAACATCCCTGGCTGATGCTGAAGTAGAGATGGATGAATCAATCAGTCTATTTCTGATCCATGTCGATTTTGCATGTATTCAGTCACAATTCCATTCTGTAGAATTTCTGTATCAGTCTGCAATTTATTTGTTTATTTTTAAATTGCATTTATGTTGAGATGCAATTTCTCCTAATGTGATTTTTTGGGTCTGCAATTTTCCTTAATGTACCAATTTTTGTACACTTTTTTGGAACTGAGAACTGCATCACAGATTTAAATTGGAAAACTGCACAATATGAGGGATAACTGCGTTCCAAACTGCATATTACTCTGGGAAGTGTGAATTCAGTTAGTTCACTTCGGGTGCAATCCTATGCATCTTTAGACAGGAAAAAATGGCTGGCTGGGGAATACTGGGCTTTCTAGGACATTTTTTTCTGTCTAAACTGCATAGGATTGCATCCCTAAAATTTAGACCAAACTAAATTATCCTCCATCACGATGCTGAAGATCAAATATCCACTGAATATTAACCAAGTATCAACTTGGCCATGCACTATCAAAACTGGCACAGATTATCAAGGAGGTTTGGGGAGGGGCATTTGTTCAAGCTCTACCTAAATCCCTGTCATGACCCCAGAATCTGACTCCCCATCTTTGGGGAATGAGGCTCTGGATTCAGAGGAGGTATAGGGCTGGGGGAGAGAATTGCTCTCAGAGCAGGTGCTGGATGTCCCCACATATTTGTGGAATCATTTGCCCCTCCCACTGCAAAAACAGGGAGGGTTTTGATTGTTTTTGGGGACAGGAGAATTTCTCTGAAATGTTCAGTGGGTGGCTGATTCATAGATCATAGAGTTGGAAGGGGCCTACAAGGCCATCAAGTCCAACCCCCTGCTCAATGCAGGAAACTAGAGGAGGGGTCTCCCATCCAAGTAATAACCAGGCCTGACCCTGCTTAGCTTTCCACGCTCAGACAAGCTGAGCCAGCCTGAGCCACAGGCCTGTATAATGTATCTTACTTAAATTTGTGAGCTGATATAATGTACCTTAAATTTTTGAGCTGTATAACGTACCTTACTTAAATTTGTGAATGTACCTTACTTAAATTTGTGAGCTAATCAAGGGTTCCCTGCCTTGCTTCTTTCACCTAAAAAGCATGGATTGCTCATAGCGGTGCAAGGCCAGGCCATGTTTTATGGGACCTAGGCCAGACGTGCCTGGAAACCATAGTCCATGACAACACAGTTTTGGTTTCCCAGGTAATTCATAAAGCAAAAGGGAGAGTGTTTTGAAATCGTGCATCATTCCGGCTTGCATGACTTGCTCTTGCTTCTCCCCACCCAAAGTGGTAGAGCAAAGCCCTCTGCAAGTGTAGATCCACTCTTTCAAAGTGCTCCCCATGTTGTTTAAGAATGCCACTGAGAACCACACGATGGGCCAGAATAGACATTATTTTAAATGTGTGTCTAGCAGTCATGACTACTTTTTTTTCCATTTGTAAACTAGAGTAAGTGCAGGGCCCCGATGCCTAGCATGTGGAGCAGGGGGGCTTTAAAGATCTGGATTGGTCCTCCTGTGCCTACTTTAAAGTAAAAATGAAAAGAAAAAAAACACCACATAACTGCTGGACACTCATTTAAAGTATGTCTGTTTGGGCCCTATGTCAACATGTAACATGGTTCTGAGGCACAGTCTGGCCCAGCTCAGAGGAAATGCCACTACCAGTGATCAAGGCTTTAAAAAAAACAGCCCCAAAAGTGAAAGCAATGGGTGGTGGGAGGAAGCTGTGGCTACCTCATAAAGTTAAGCAAGTTATGCATTCCCTCACCTTGGACATTTCAGGGGGATTTCTCCCACCCGCATTGTCAGGGGCTACTTAGTCTCTCTCTCTCTCTCTCTCTCTCTCTCTCTCACACACACACACACACACACACCATGAATGGCAGAAGACAGCTGGACTGAAAAGTTTGATCCGGCACTAGTACCCCCTGCCCTGGAAGCCCCGTTGAAAGAGGAGCCGTCATGCTGCTACCCATGGGTGAAGCCCTAGCACAGTGTTCTCCAATCTTGGGTCCCCAGATGTTTTTGGCCTACAACTCCCAGCATGCCCCAGCCAGCTATGCTGGCTGGGGCATGCTGGGAGTTGTAGGCCAAAAACATCTGGGGACCCAAGGTTGGAGAACACTGCCCTAGCAGTAAGTATGAGAGGGGAGGAGGGAGTGTGAGAGGAGTGTGGAATGTTGAGATGTCTGCTGATTGGCTGAGGGAGCGGAATGGGGAGACTGGGAGTGTATATAAGGGGAGTGCTGTTCAGTTCGAGGGGGGAGTCTGAAGAGGGAGAGGGGGGGGAGAGGGGGGGTTACGACATTTACGATCTCCTAACCTCATCTATTTCCCTACCCTAAATTGTAATCAATAAAACTTGTTCCTTTTTTAAAAATCAAACTGAGTGGATTTAATAAGTTACCCAAAGGGGGTTGGTGGCAGTGGAGGAGTGAAGAGGAGAGTGTTGGTTACTAAGTGGCTGGGGGGGGGGGGTTACAAGGTCTTCTTGCGAAGGACGAGGGAGAGGGAGAGAAAGATGGGTGGCGTGACAGGTGGAGGCATGAGAGGGGCCCATCAAGCGGCCCTGCCCAGCCATAGGCAATCGTCTTGCCTTCCTCTGACTCTGTGGACTGCAGCCCAGATCCCCCAGAACAGCCACAGCCTCCCCTACACGGTCAGAGTCAAGCCACTGGAGGCTGCATGCTCCAATTTCAGCAGGGCTGCGTATCCGTGCCGTATTTCAGTCTGAAATTTAAAGGAGCTATTCATGGTGCTGAAGCCTAACCCCCCCCCCAACATAGGTTCAGCACCATGGATAGCCCCTTAAAAGTCTGGAGTAAAATCCAGAGCAGCCCCACTGACATTAGAGCCACCGGCCTCCGCTGGCATCAACAGCTGCTAAATCAGCGCGAGGCCGTAACTGGAGGGTCTTCTCTTATTGGAGGTGGAGCTTGTCACCCAGGTCTAGCTGCAGCTCTGTTTAAGGCTCAGTCTAGGGTTGCCTGCTGCGGAAGCAATATTTGAGCTTTGTTTATATGAGATTCCAGTTTGAGTTTTTCGTGAACCTCTCCAGGGTATTATCTGTGTCCTGAACATTTCCTGTGCCTTGCCTGACCTAGGGATGGGTGAATCCATCCATTTCGGTTTCTCATCTTTTCAAGCTTATGTTTGGTTTGTCTTGAACTTTGAGAATTTCTCCAGCCTTTCTTTAAAACGAAAGAAAAAATGTTTCCATGAAAATCCAGGAGCTTTTTTTGTGCACATTTCTCCTAATGCATGCATTTTTTAACCTTATATGCACATTTTTTTGCAAGCCACTTTTTTCTAATATAATGCATATTTGAACATGGTTTTCTTTCATTTATACATTGTTTGACTGCATTACAAAATTTGGGGACGTTCCAGCTTGCCTATTAGTTCAGGAACAGTGGATTAGATCAGTTCATTTCAACAATGTGAGCCAAACTAATTTCTCCTCCATCACTACAAGTCCCACCCTGAGTAATGGTACTAGGAACATACATAGCACAACTCCTTGACTCCATGGTAGAGCACATGGTTTGCATCCAGAAGGTCCCAGGTTCATTCCTTGGCATCTCCAGTTTAAAAAAAAGCATCAGGTATCAGGTGACGGGAATGAGGTCATGGGCTCTCCCATGCTGGAGGCATTCAAGGTGCGGCTGGACGGCCATCTGTCAGGGATGCTTTGACCTGGATTCCTGCATTGAGCAGGGGGTTGGACTCGATGGCCTGGTAGGCCCCTTCCAACAATACTTTTCTATGATTCTATGATTCTCTCTGAAACCCAGAGGAATGACTACCCTTCAGAGTAGATAATGCTGAAGTAGATAGATCAGTGGTCTGACTCAGTATAAAGCCACTTGCGCCGTTCCACTGTAAGCAAAATGTACTTTGGTGCATAATTTGAGACAAGACAGAAAGTGCTCCTCAAATCGAGCCTTTCAAGAGCTAATAAAATGGCATGTTTGCTGAAAGGGATAATGAGATTCTGCGTTTATGTAATTACAGACATTTAAAAGCTGCTGAAATGGGCCACGGTGAGATGTATCATGTATAATCCCTCAGTCTGCTGACCACTCTAGCTGGCATAGATTTAATAAAACATGCATCCCTCCAAAATCCCCCCTCCCCCACTCCAGCGGTACCTTCCAGGCTGTGAGAGATATTTCCTTTCCTATGGAAACAAAGCTGCTTAAATAAATAAATAAATAAAATAAAATATTCAATTGAGGGTGCTAGCTATTATCTCAGCATTATATCAGCATTACGGATGCACGGATTTTGTTAAATCCATTCTGTCTGCATTTCACGGATTGTCAGGTGTCTTTCATTCCATCGCCCACTCATTGCCAGAACTGGATTTTTCCTCAATTTCCTGAACTCGCATTTGTGGTGGAAAGCACACATTTGCGCAAATGTGCACTTCTGTAAATCCACAAATGTGCAAATCCTCCCCAAATCTGCATTTCTGTGCTTTAGCCTATGGGGAGAAATGCACATTTTCACTCAGTGTTTGTTGTTGTTGTTTTTCATATTATTGTACAACCTAATTTGGGTACAAGTCTAGAAAATAAATAAATACGTAAATAAAAAAACAGCCCACAAGTCCGCAGAATCCACACGACTCAGAAAATGCCGCTCTGCTGCAGAATCTGTGGGGCAGATTGATAGAAATCCCAAACTCATTTGAATCCATTGTGGATTCCTCCGACATCCCTCATCAGCATTGGATCAGGCTAGCGATTTAACACAGCAAAGAAGTCATTGGAGTGAATCCCTCCTCAGTATTATTATTATTGTTATTGTTATTGTTATTGTTATTGTTATTGTTATTGTTATTTACATTTATTTATCGCCCATCTGGCCGGCAAACCGGCCACCCTGGGTGATGTACATCAGATAAAAACAGGATAAAATACATTTAACAGTATAAAATTTTAAAATCTTAGCCCACCCCATATTCCCGCCTGAACAGCCAAGTTTTTAGAGAGCAGCGGAAGCTCAGCAGAGAGGGGGCATGGCGGAAGAGAGAGCGTAGGGCACATCTACAACCATCCTGACTCCAAGACATGGGCACACCCAAGGGATTATGGAATTATGGAAGGAGATGACAGACCAGCATAGTTTATAAATCAGCCTTTCTAAGCCCGGTGACCTCCAGATGGGTTTGAATACAACTCACATCACCCTGAGCCGATGCAACTAATAGCTATTCTGGCTGAGGATAATGGGAGCTCTAGTGGAACACATTTGGAGGGAACCAGGTTGGGGAAGGCTGGTTTATATCATAGTTGTACTGTCGATGCGCATGCTTGAGATGTCAACCGGTGATGTTAAAAGTAAAGACAGATTCATGATTGACAGTTCTATCAACGGCTACTAGCTGGAAATGAAATCTTTCTGTTTCAAAACAGGATACCATTTATTGCCACATCATGCTAGTGACAGGGATAGTTCTCTCCATCAAGCTCTCCCAGCCAGAGAGCTTCCCCCGGAAATCTGGTTTGCCGTGTTCAGAGAAGGGTGTGTCTGTATTTATTTTATTTTATTTTATTTATTTATTTGAATTATTTTTAAATATATATATATATTTCTAAACCCCTCTTCGCCCTCACGGATTCCAGAGCAGTGAACAAAGGCATGGATACATCAAATCACATTTTTATATAAACATAATACAGTAACAGCCCCATCCAAGGTGGGTGCGTGTAACCCTCCAAACTCAGAGGATTACGGGCACCAGCTCCCCTCACCCTCCAAAACATTTAGACGTCCAATTCCAGCCGTCCAAATGTTTTTCCCCTCCTCACGAGGAGGAGAGGCTGGGGCACTGCCTGGATTCCTCAGAGGAGAGCAGTGCCTCGCTCCTCTCCTCCCCGCCCCCAGGAACGCCCCCTGCTTCCCACAGTAGAGCTTCCCATGGGAAGCCCACAAGCAGGACGTGAAAGCGAATGGTGGCACAGAAGCGGTGACCCCGGCTAAAAGCAGCGCCAGAATAGCAGACTTTTCCCCATTGACCAGCTGATCAGGTAGGCGGTGGGGGAAAGTGAGTGAGGCTTGCTTGGACCCATGCGGACTGTGCAGAGAGCAGCTGCAGGCCACATGTGGGCCACAGGTTGCACACCCCTGCCTTATAGACTATCCTGATTTTACATAGATTGGCATGATTCACAGAAGCACACGATTTGATCCACATGTATAGTGGAACTTCTGACTTTTTCTCCCCAAGCAGAAGATACCTCACCACACACACACACACACACACACACACAATTTTTTTTCAAACCATGGCTGGTAAGGGGGTGTTTTTAGGATGCAGAGAAAAGACATAAGCAACATTATATATGCACATGCCCCTAACGCAGGATACATGTTTAGATAGAAAAAAAGGCCTACAGCTCCCAGCCTATCAGTTGTAGGCCTTTTTTCTGTCTAAACATGCATAGGATTGCACCTTCCATCTCTCTGTCCTGTACACAGCAAAGTCCACCTTTCAAGCTGTGTTTGTTTGTTTTTGTCCTTATTGAGTTTATCTGCATCATTGTTTATTCTCTCACACAATGGATCTGCTGACTGCTGAAATACATGCCTATTTCTGAATTCCTCACTTCCTGAAGGCCTTTGGACTGGCAAAGGGAAAAGACAACCAGCGCCAGTTGCAGCATTCCTCTGCTGTTGGGTTCTGCCCAAAGCACAAGTTGTTGGGTTCTCTTTTGTTTTGATTTTAAAAGGGAGAGCAGTTTGATTTCTTTTCTCTCCCTCTGCCTAACAACATAGAAGAGATGAAAGATAAATAGACAGGCAATGCTCGTATCATTCAGCTTCCACCGAAAACACTGCCCACAGCGGTGGAACCATTAGCCATAAAACCACTGTTGGAGAGCGCGTGGGTGTCTTTGTTCATCTCATTTTTCTCTGCACCTGAAGGGTAATTGCTAGAAAGGTGTTGAGTCTTCACAATGAGCATGTCTTGTGTGCGTGAGAGAGAATGTTTTAATTATTTTGGAACAATCATATAATACACTAAGATTAACAACTTAACAGTCATACACACACACACGATTATTGCTGTGCCAGAGGATTTGGTACCTTCTCAAACTGGGGAGAGGTAACGAGCGGGGTACCGCAGGGCTCGGCCCTGGGCCCCAGTGCTCTTCAACATTTTTATTAATGACTTGGATGAGGAGGTGCAGGGAATGCTTATCAAATTTGCAGATGACACAAAGTTGGGTGGAACAGCTAATACTCTGGAAGACAGAAACAAAATTCAAAGCGACCTCGATAGGCTGGAGCGCTGGGCCGAAAACAACAGAATGAAATTTAATAGGGATAAATGCCAAGCGCTGGCACCTAGGGAAAGGAAACCAAAATGCGGAGTTACAGAATGGGGGACACTTGGCTCAATAATACTACACAAGTGAGAAGGATCTTGGAATTGATGTAGTTCACAAACTGAATATGAGCCAGCAATGCGATGTGGCTGATTGACTTAGAAAATCTCTGTCAAAGCTACTTCCAGTATTTGGCAGCAGCGACAGAACTTAGTGGAGCTGAGCAAATCAGTTTTGTTTCCTCCTGCATTCAAATTGTAAACCTCAAGTTATTTCTCTCCTGAATATGAAGAAGATGGACACTTTTGGTAAATTCTCATCAGAAATGAACTGAAACAAATTTCTCACCCTTCTTCTGCACCAGCCAAATTGAATAGGTGCCGCTATTTCCAGCACGGAGACGTACCTGCCTGCCATATAGCTGTTAGAGGTGAAGAAAAAAGAGGTGGTACTCCTAGTTAAGCGTGAACGTGGTTGAATGCAGAGGGATTCAAGCCCAGACTTTTAAGAGTGAAGGACTCAAAGCCCTGGGCCCGGAAGGACAGATCTGTCCATTTGGGTTTCTACCACTTTTGAGGGTTGTTGTTTTTTTCAAATCTTATATTCTTTGTGTCCAGAATATGGAGAACTTTGGAAATGTTGATAAATTCATGTCAAACTGTAACAAAATCCTCACCTATCCCTAAACAGATGCTCACACAGACTGGAATGTCCAAGATGCCAGAACTTGGGATGAAAAGTGGGCATCTTTACTGGACGGGAAGATATAGATGTGGATGTGTCTGATTCTGGTTCCCCGATAGCCAAATGGCCTGAGTTGTTTGCACAGCAATTCTGGGGACATCCGTACAGAATTTGACTTCTGGCTCCAAACCTGGATTCCATGAATACTGTGCTATTTAGTCCTATCGGTATTTAGGCGTAGTAGTGGCGTCCAATTTCTTTCCCATGGCCTTTCTGTCAGAAATGGGTTATATTTCTGTTTATTGTGAGACTGTGTTCCAAAGATCATTTTTCTCTGCCTTCTCCCCCCCCCCCCCAATGGAAATCACATCCAAGATGCTGTCATGAATTTTGGCTTGTAAGCCTGCAGGAAAGGCCTGCCTCTAGATTTTATTCATTGTAAGCCCCTTTTGTTTTGAAATTACTTTGGGATGATTCTGATTATTTTGCATTCATTTCTTCCACTATGAATGATTGCTCTTCAGTGCTTTTGATGCAGGAAGATCTCAGCCAAAAATGAAATTAATCACCTGCTGGGGGAAGAGGTAACTGAGCGAAAACCACTCAGATGTATGCCATGCTATTAGAGCTGGCAGTGCCAGCCATGTGTCTGGTGGTGAATGCAGAGAGACCAAATCTAGCAAGTGCCACTGTGTGCTCGCAGCCCTGAGTGCTAGAACCTTCCCTTCACTCTCCCACCCCCAACATTTTTTGTAACTTAATTTTGTCATTGCCACAGGTGGCTTCCATCTTGGTGGCCTGCCATTGACTTTCTCCCCAAATGCCCCAGATGCAGTATTGTTCTGGGGCATTGTAGGGGATGAGACGGGAAATGGCAGCTGCCATAATAATGATGATGATGATGATGATGATGATGATGCCAACTGTGAGTGCCACCATTTTTTAAATTGATGGCTGCCATTCCTTCCCCCCCCCCCCATGTCCTGGAATGACACTGCATTTTAGTGGGACTTACCAAAGGGAGAAGAACCCGGTCCTCCAGCCAGGACACCTAGCAGCACATTAAGGTCCTGGCATGACCTGGATACCCTCCAAATGGCGGAGGTGAAACTCTGGTTAAAGCTGGTGGATGGATAGAAATGATCTGGGAGAAAGGCACAAGACAGGTCTCTAAGAGGGAGCTACAGTTGCCCCCCCCCCCGGAGACTCTCCTTGAGAGAGGGCAAGAATGTACCTGCAAGCCCATGAGGGGGTGCTAGACAGGGCTCCAGGCCTTGGGAGGCCAAGTCAGAGATTCCGACTCAGCTGGGAAACTAACTGTACAAGTTGACAATAAAATGACTGTTTGGAGCTTACCCATCTCATACTCTGTTTTAGAGACCCTGTGGATGAGACAGGGTTCATGTACCTCTACATTGGGGAAGGACCATAGCTCAGTGGCAGAGCACATGCTTTGCATGCAGAAGGTCCCAGGTTCAATCTCCAGCATCTCCAGGTAGGGCTGGAAAAACTCCTGGCTGAAGCCCTGGGGAGCTATTGCTGCCAGTCAGTGTCGACAATACTGGGCTAGATGGACCAAGGGTCTAACTCAGTATAAGGCAACTTCCTATGTTCCTATGTACCAGAATCACATGGCCCATTCTTTTCCTGCCCAAATGGGGGCCATGAAATTTGGGGTCTGGTGGGGCAAAGTGTAGCCCAGAGCTGTCTCTGTTTTGAACCCAGTCTGGACTGCAGAACAATCCATTCTAGATTCTGCAACCCAAGCAGGAGGTTGAGTCGACTGGGAATAACTTATATGAGTGTATGGCATGATTTCTGGGAATAGGACACAGTGGATCTGCCCATCCATATTTAAGTCTGGTCTGGGCTATTAGTTCTGTAGCTGTGTTCAATTAATTATGTCCCTTGAAAGGATGCACAACAATTTTGCCATTATTTGGTATCTGCCAAGTCAAACCTGAAGCTGATCAGCACCTTTACACAACTGTTTAATGTACTGTTCATGTTCCTGCAACTTACTTCTATTAAGAAGGGAAGAAAATGTAGCTTTCTGGACAGTTGCAAGGAGGAGAGAGCAGCAATTTCCATTAGGAAGGAAAATAAGTCAATGACTTGGCAATGAGATCTTTCTTACAATTGTTGGGTGCTCCGTAGACGGGTTATTGGAAGCTACCAAAAATGAAGAAGTAATTTTCATCACCTTTTGAAGAAAATTGCCAAGCTTGGTAGAAGTACTGTATGCCATTACCAGAGGCAAGTGTTTTTTTGGAGTACTGCTGACATGGTGTTCTTTAGAAGTGCTGATACTGGATAGCAGAGAAAGAACATCATCATCTTCACCTCAAAACACTAACATGGGCTTTTTCCCTGTATGGTACCTGCTATGTTGTTTTGGCTGGTCTTGGCCCAAATTATTAATTTGATGGGATATATTTCCAGAGACAAAGAGATGCTGGAAACATAGAAAATAGTTTCTGCGAAACAGACCACAATTCCATCTCAGTTCTGCCTCATGATTTCCATTTTAACATACTCGGAACTTCCTAAGTGATCGTCTATCTAGTTATCTAAGATGATGATGGCCAGGATACTTTTCAATGTATTTTGAAAGCAGAAAGTACTAGTTTATGTTCAACGAGACTTAAACAGCTGAATAACGACCAGAACTTTGGAAAATGGTAGTTCAGTTCAGATAAGCTTTTGGGATGTTTGTTTTCAGGTCATTGGTGTTTCTTGAATCCTATAATCATTTGTATAATGAAAAAAAGACTTTTTGGAGCAGGAGCACTTTTGGTATTGGATATATTGGTGTCTCTCTCCCCCGCTCCAGTTTTCAACATGCCCCATCCCTCAGTCTTGTGAGAATGTGCAACATGATATGTTACCAAAACCAACAAAATACATTTAAAAAAAATCTCAGGCCCTTTCACTCAATAGTTTAATTATATGCTACATCCTTATGCTATGGTACTCCCACAACATCAAGTACTTTGTTTGGATACACAAAGCAGCTTTATTAGCTTAGAGCAGGGAAGGACAACCTGGGACCTTCCAAATCTTTTGGGCTACAGCTCCCAGAATCTCTGACAGTTGGCCATGTCGGCTGGGGCTAGGGGTGTCAGAGAAATCCACAATGGATTCAAATGTGTTTGGATTTCTATGAATCCGACCTGTGGATTCTGCAGTGGATCGGCTTTTCCCAAGTCACACGGATTGTGCAGACTTGCGGACCTTTTTTTTTTTTTTTACTTTCTATAATTTTATGAACATTTAGTCACAGAAAAATATGAAATATAAAACAACAACAACAACAAATGCACATTTCCCCTCATAGACTAAGGCATGAAAATGTGTATTCTGGGGGGATTTGCACATTTGCGCAAGGGCGAATGTGGCACAAATGTGTACAAAAGCATTTGCGCTAAATCCGATTCCGCCAACGAGCAGTCGACGGAATGAAAGGCACCTGACAAACTGTGAAATGCAGATGTAACCAAGTTCACAAAATCTGCACATCTCCAGCTGGGGCTCACGGGGGTTAAAATCCAAAACAACTGGAAGGCACCAGGTTCGCTTCCCTTGGCTTAGAGAATTGTTTTCTACTAGCCTTGGAAGTCACACACTTCCTCTTTGATAGATCAGTTGTCCGTAGCATGCTTGACATTTAAACATACTTTCAAATAGTGGTGGGCAACCTGCCAGGGCCCCGACCCACCTCCCGCTCGCCGGATGCTGCTGCTGCGCCCACTGAGTTGGGCCAAAAGCAGACGCGTGCTGAGCTGTTGTGAGCTTTCAGGTTCCCGCCTGGCAGGCTGCTTTTTACGTAGAAAATGGTGTAAGATATGTTAAAAGCGGCCGTAATTTTTTAAAAAGAAAACAAGAACCCAAACAAACAGGAAAAATGCACACTTTTCCAAGCACGTACCCAAATGCATGCTTCGCCCCACTAAGCAGAGTATGAAAATGCACCTTCTTTCAAAAACATGCATTTTTGAAAAATGCATGTTTTGAAAAATGTGCATTTTAAATGGCACATTTTTCAAAAGCAATGCATTTTGCGAACCTGATTGCAACCTCAAGAATGTGGCAGTTTCCCCCAAAAAAACTGCACTCATGTGCAGGGTTGCGAGTGGGGCATTTCCATCACTTTTTCAAACGTGAAGGAAATCCTTGTACACCCCTTCCCTTACAATGCTCTATGGGAGTGGTGCCTGGCAGAATCTTCCCGAAGACCCCAGGCAGACAGCCCTGTAAAAACTATCCAGGCAGCTGGTAAAACTATCACTACTAATTTGTGAAGCAGTCTAGATAAAGGAGTCCATTGATCGCCTCCTTGCTCTCAAATTAACTTGACTGCTTGACATCACCTAAGGCCTATTAAGCTAAGATTCTCTCACTTGTTAATTACCCAGGAGATGGTTGTGTCTAATAAGCAAAAGACAAGTATAGATCTCTACTTCACAGCATCACTTCGTTGGAACATTTTCTAAGCCATAGAGGTTTGTTAGCCGGAAATCAGCCCAATCCACAATTTTGTACCACCTCTCCCATGAGAGGAAAATGGGATCTGAGGAAGCCCGGTCCCCTGACAAAAACTCAGCTCACAATGAGCAGTTAGCAGCCAGATAATGCTCAGTGGAGGGGAGTTTGTGGGCACGCCACAGTGCCAAACTGGAAAACACAAGCTTCTGGCAGTCTCTCCAAGCCAGGATGGCAGGAATAGATGAATCCTCCCCACTAGGGGGTGATGCTGAGTCTCAGGCACATGCAACCAAAAGCAGTGAGTATAGAGATATGCAACCCACTCCAAGACTTTTTGCTAGTCAATCCCATCATATGATAGTTGTTTCTTTCTGACATTGCAAGTCCACATTTATACTGAAAACTTAGAGGTGTGCAAACTCTCTCCACCATTGAAGTTTAGTGCATCTTATCAAAGTCCTTTTCAAAAGTAAAACTTCCCTTGAGATTCCCACAGATGTTTTGCCTAGATGGGGGGATGTTCCAAATCTGCAGTAGCTAGGGCTCTGTACCAAAAGAGCCAGTGTGACGTAGCGGTGAGAGTGTTGGACTGGGACTCAGGAGGTCCGGGTTCTAGTCCCCGCTCTGCCATGAAGCTCACTGGGTGACTTTGGGCCAGTCACTGCCTCTCAGCCTAACCTACCTCACAGGGTTGTTGTGAGGATAAAATGGAGAGGAGGAGGAGGATTATGTAAGCCGCCTTGGGTTCCTTGCAGGAAAAAAGGCGGGGTATAAATATAATAAATAAATAAAATAACACGATTTTGAAACACGAGTCCTTGGTCTCGAGTCCCGAGTCGAGTCTCGAGTCCCATTAAAAATATTGGGACTAGAGTCTGACTCGAGTCAGAGGGGGGACTCAGTCCAACTCACGAGTTGAGTCCTGGAGTCCGAGTCCCCATCCCTGCTCTTTTCATCTGTGGGGGAAAATGTTGTGGGCGGCCTAGGGATGGGCACCGAGCCCAGCGCTCGGCTCGTGGGGTGCTCGGTGAGTGCCCCCGCTGTGCGAGCTGAGCCTCTGGTGAGCACCAGCTGAGGTGCTCACTGGACCTCCAGGTCCCCAGCGCTACGTTTTTTACATAAAAAACAGCATAAACTACGTTAAAATGGCCGCTATTGGCATAACCGGCGCTATGTTTCTTTATGTTAAAAACAGTGTAAAATATAAATATGTTAAAACAACCGCAACTTGCATGACGTATGCAAACTATGCAAATCGCGGTTGTTCTAACGTAGTTTATGTTGTTTTTAACTGTAAAAACATAGCACCAGTTACACAAATCGCGGCCGTTTTAACATAGTTTACTCTGTTTTTAACGTAAAAAATGTAGCGCCGGAATCTGAAACTTCCTTTCCCCGGCTCGGCTTATGATGACGTGAGCCAAGCAGGGGAAAGGTAAGTCAAGCGGAGCTCAGGGGGGGTCGAGCCCGGTGAATTTGCCGAGCTTCCACCCCCCTATTGAGTTCCGTGCACAATCTTAGTTGTGCCTCCGTTTGGGGTGGAGGAGGAAGACAGAGTGCAACCGAGCCTGAGTGTGTTTGGGGAGGGGCCAGGCACATGTCATCTGCAGCCTGTCCCAGCTGTGCTGACTTGCCAATCAGCCCTTGCTTAAAAGACTGGTCCCAAATGCACTTCAGATGCTGGAAGCAATTGTTGTTGCAGATCAGCCATAGCATAGAATCATAGAATAGTAGAGTTGGAAGGGGCCTATAAGGCCATTGAGTCCAAGGCCAACCCCCTGCTCAATGCAGGAACCCAAGTCGAAGCATCCCTGCCAGATGGCTGTCCTGCTGCACATTGAATGCCTGTAGTGTTGGAGAGCCCGCAACCTCCCTAGGTAGTTGGTTCCATTGGCGTATTGCTCTGACAGTCAGGATGGTTGAGAAGAGATCCTGACCCTGTTGTGATATGTATCACTTTACCAGCTGCAGCACAATTGTTTACACATGAAAGGTACAGTGTGGCTCTGTAAACAGGTCTGTAGTGTCTACACAGAATGTCTATTCTCAGGCTTGAGAGTCTGGGAAAGTAACGAGCTAGTCACATGATTTATATGTTCTGATGACGTGCTAACTTGTTCAGTCAGAAGCCATTTTAAGGGGAAGGTTTTCTTCTTCTCCATCTTGTTCTTTTCCTTTGGTCCTGCAACAATGTAACATCTTTGCTGAGGTGGAGTGAAACTCTGTGGCTTATGCTGGCTCAGCTTGTCTGAGCGTGGAAAGCTAAGCAGGGTCAAGCCTGGTTATTACTTGGATGGGAGACCCCTCCTCTAGTTTCCTGCATTGAGCAAGGGGTTGGACTCGATAGCCTTGTAGGCTGCTTCCAACTCTATGATCTATGAAATCAACTTACTCCACTGGACTTATTTATTTATTTATTATTTACATTTATTAATCGCCCATCTGGCCGGCAACCGGCCACCCTATGCTTGCTATGCATTTATACTCTGCACATGGACTGTAACTAGGAAATGTATACTCTGTAGAACTTTACTTGATAAGTGAATAAACAGGTAGAATGAGAACCTGTGGTGTTCCAGAGTGTTTCCTGACTCCATGGATTAATCTGCAACGGGGAAGCTGGAAGCAAGTGTCATTACAAGGGCAGGCTGGGCTGGTGAGGCTGGGTCTGACGCTGCACGCTGCGCAGGGGGGTGAGATCTGTTAAGGTCTGTGTGTGGAATTCCAGGCATCTGTTAGCACACAGATTGGATTATAAATCTCCCAACACCAACAGCATCAACAGGCCCTCCTCTGCGTGACAACCTTTCAAGTCCTTGAAGAGCACTATCATGTCTCCCCTCAGTCTTCTCTTCTGAAGGTTAAACATGCCCAGTTCCTTCAGTCTCTCCTCATAGGGCTTTGTTTCCAGTCCCCTGATGATCTTTGTTGCCCTCCTCTGAACCTTTTCCAGTTTGTTTGCATCCTTCTTCAAGTGTGGTGCCCAGAACTGGACTCAGTACTCAAGATGATGCCTAACCAGGGCTGAGTAGTACTTCACGTGATTTGGAAGCTATACTTCTATTAATGCAGCCCAAAATAGCATTTGCCTTTTTTGCAGCCATATCACATTGCTGGCTCATATTCAGCTTGTGATCGACAACAATTCCAAGATCCTTCTCACTTGTAGTATTGTTGAGCCAAGTATCCCCCATCCTGTAACTGTGCAGTTGGTTTCTTTTTCCTAGGTGCAGCACGCTCCTGGACCTCGATTTGTGTATTTTGACCCCAGATTGAAATGGCTACTCTTTGGCATGCTCCTATACTGGTTCATGTTGCCTTTGATTTTGGACAGATATTTTAGCTTCTAAACCTTGGACTATGTCCACAGCTACTGCTTATCTCTCGACCGGAGTAATTTACGACAAAAACAAAGATGGCATGGCAGCCCCAAGGGGCCAATGTGAAGATACAGAGCCCAGTGCCGCAGGATTAGGAATGGGGGAGAGATCTGTTTGGTTCACATTTTAATACATATGTACCTAATTTGCACTTAAGCTATCCTTCAGGATTCACACTTTACCAAATTTTGTGATGCAGTTCTCTGATCAAAAAAAGGTACAAAACTGTACATATTAGAGGAAACTGTGCA
This sequence comes from Shinisaurus crocodilurus, assembly GCA_021292165.1. Classification (NCBI taxonomy): domain Eukaryota; kingdom Metazoa; phylum Chordata; class Lepidosauria; order Squamata; family Shinisauridae; genus Shinisaurus; species Shinisaurus crocodilurus. The sequence continues at coordinate 255,532,411 of CM037877.1, forward strand.
CAGAAATGCAGATAACAGCAAAGATAACATACAAGGATGCCTTATATTAGGGGAAATTGCTTGCAGGAATGTCTTTATTAGGCAAAAATGCATACAAAGATGTGTTTATTAGGAGAAATGTGCATGAGGAAATGCACACCAATTTTCATGGGGACTTAATTAAAATCCACAAACGGATGTAGAAATGGGATGGAACAAACTTAAGGTTCAGAAAAATGAGACACTGAGAGAAATTAAAATGTTTATTTTATTTTATTCATGATTACGTTTATATCCCCCTTTATTCCTCTTGCAGGGAACCCAAGGCAGCTTACATGGTCCTCCTCCTTTCCATTTTCTCTTCACAACAACCCTGTGGGGTAGATTAGGCTGACCCAAAGTCCGACCCAAAGTCACCCAGTGAGCTTCATGGCCGAGTGAAGACTAAAACCCAGATCTCCCAAGTCTCAGTCTAACACTCTAACCACTACACCACACTGACAGATTTGTCCATCCCTACACAAGATCAGTAGCCAAAATGGCTGAAGGGCCAAACCCTAGTCTCTTCTGGGCATCCCACGGAAATATCAGCCATGGTTCCAACAGTGACCACATGGCACACGCAGCAAATATTACAGGAAATTGAACATTTTCAATATATTTGAAAAAGGTGCAAACCTTGGATAGTTAAACCAAATCCGCATGGAGGGTGACACACAGCAATTAGTTTTGTTTGCTGCCTTAGCCTCCGTGACATATTTCATAGGATTTCAAGTATGAAATGATAGGAGGGATCCATGAGCCAAGCCACCTCCAGAGATTAAGTTGAGTTGACTTAATCTTCTAACAAACCCACTGCCTTTTGGATTCTATAGGAAAGAGCTAGCTGGTGCTCCAAATTAACTGAATCTGAGACCCAGAATGTTGCTCAAATCTCCTTTAAAAAGAATCCCCCGGTTCCCTGCTGTCATCACATCCACTTTGCAACTTAGAGAATGAAGTGAGGTGCAAATAGAAATGAAGAGGAACAAGTTTGCATGAGGCCAGGAGTCCGGGTAGTGAGATACACTTAATAATGAGACAGAAGTGAATGCACATGGCAGGGGGCAATTTAATGAGCCATCGGCTGAGGATGTAAATTATGAGACTTCCCACCAAACTCTCAGGGTGCCTGAAATAGTTGTTGGCATTTTTCTCCATAGTCCAGTAGTGACACATCATCAGAAATGAATGTCCGTTGATTTCTTAACGCTTCAGTGCATGCCGGCCATTGAATGAACACAGGAGGTTAGGAGAATGAGGTGAACTGGAAGCTTTGCATATTATTGACATCCCGCAAAGTGTTCTTGAGGTCTGCTGGAATCGCATGCAAAGCTTCAGGAGATGGACTGTCCATCAGGACAGTCCGAGCAATTCGATCCTCCCGCTCAGAGATTCACAAACTTTGCCAGAATTCTCCAACCCTCACCACGCATGAGTAAAGGCTGACTTACTCTCCTGAGATTGGAAGGGGAGGTTCAGCAAGCGATATAAGAAGAGCAATATGCAATGTGCTCTTCTTATGTCACGTGCTGAACCTCCCCTTCCAATATCCATTAAGATGGCAAGTTCTCCTTGGCAAGTTCTCCAAAAGGCAGTGGCAGTGGGTTGGTTAGAACTAGAAGATTACTAGTTCTTTTATGTATTCAGGAGGCCTGACCTAACCATCCTGCTGTTTACCTGGGTTTTGTTCCTCAAATAGGATTACGTTTTTTCTGAGTTGGTCACTCACCATGGAAATCAATTAAGGAATCACACGTCCTCATTTGCAGCGCTATTATAATTGATCTTTGATGCAAGAGTGAAGAGTCAACGTTTCAAGGCCGTACATTTAACTCTTTATCAGATGGCTTGCTGCTGCTGCAATGCGCAAATGCAAGAAGTTGAGGACTGGACAGACATATACGTAGGTGACTTTGATGTGAACAGCAGCTTCTGTGTTCCAGCAGTTTAAGCTCTAACAAGCTGTTACAGCCATACAAAAATGATAATTACAAATATGTGCAGCTGGCTGGAACCTCAGATGTATGTCCAAAGGTGCCCATAAAACAGATGGCAAGGAAGGCTGCTCTCCTATGCTCAGGGCAAATACAAATGGTGACCTTAATTACATCACTTGCTTATGAAAACTTGTATACAACTACTGGAACAGGATGAGCACAGGGGAAATAACAGCTGAGCTCATGCTTCCAAGCAATGCCACGCACCAAAAAGTCCTCACTAGAAGAGACAGAGATGGGCATGCTCTTAAGAGGCCTACGAAGTCCTTGATCCAGGAAAGACAATTGCACTGGGCGTGCACAGAACATGTACCATTCAAAGTGTACAGATGATTCAAACCTCAACACATTTCAGGTTATAGGAATCTTTCCTTGTGGGGATATTTTGAAAGAAAACGAATAGCTTCCATAGGCACTATGTAGCACACTTTGATTTTATTTTTATATCACTAATAAAGTACTGTATCCTTTAATTAAAAAAAAAATAGCAGGGGAAAGCACAAACACAGTCGTCCCCCCTCCACTACCACAAATTATGCAGTCAAGTTTCCCGCATTTGGGGAAATGGCAGGGCGTGCAATGGCTGAGCCTCACCCTCGGAAAACTGCCTTCAGGATCATGGTGTCTCCCCTGCCAGGTACTGTATCCATTGATATCCATTTCTGATAATGTAATTATCAGCCCAGTGCTACATAAAAACTCATGTATGTACAGAGCAACAGCTTTGTTCTTGGCCTGTTTTGAAATAACACCAACCATACTGCAACTCACAAAATATTCATTGTTTATTATTTTACTTAATGCCAATCTTCTGTGATGGAACTTAAGGTGGTAATCTATGGGTTTCCCAGGTAGTCCCCCATCTGGGTAGTGACCAAGCCCAGAACTGCTTGGCTTCACCAAGGTGGCTATATCATATGCCTTCAGATCATGCCCTGGGATCTTTTCTTATGATACGAAAGGTGTACTGCAGTGAGAGCCTGTATATTACAGGGGACCAGGGTGTATATATGATGTGTTTCTGGGTTCTCTGCATTCAGAAGCATCTTACATCCACCTGCACAAGCCCTTTTAGTGGGTGTGGATCATCCATTGTCAGGACTGAGGACAGGCCTTGCCACTATAACAGTGTGAAAGAACAGAACAGTCTTCATTTTTTTTTCATTTAGTTTGGTTTTAGGATATTATGGGGTTAATTTGTGTGTGTGTGTGTCCTAGTCAGTTTCATCCAAAAGGTTAATAGATTAGAGGTCAGAAGTTTAGATGGAATGTTAAGGTCCAGATGTTTGCTCAGGAAGCTGAGAGATTATAAAGTTCAACAGAAGGTCAGAAGAAGGAAGAAAAAAAGTTTCAACTCAGGAAATAGAAACTTGTTTGCAGAAATGAACAAGAAACTACCCCCCCCCCCGATTGGTTGGAGTCGGGGAGAGAATAGAATAATGTTAAAAGATATAAGTCAAGGGCAGAGGGGCAGAGAAACAAAGGGGGGGAAGGGAGGAAAGAAGGAGGTCAAAATCCTAGTGGAAAGAAAGAGTTCCAGAGTTGCTGGAACTGTAGAAATGGTCTAGACAGCTGGATCAATGACTGTAAGACATTGCTTGGTTAAGGGACCTAGATAAAATAGGGACACAGTCCAGTAAGATTATCTGAATGCCTGTATCCCTGGTTCTTTTATTACTCATATTATTATTATTATTATTATTTTTGGCAAGTTGTGTGTGTTAAAACTTTTATAAACCTTTCTCCTATTGACAATTTTCTTCACTAAATTTTTAAACTATGTTTTTTGAAATGGGGTGGTCACTTTTGGGGGTGGCAGAATTACCCACCCCCACATCGAATATCCAACCTCCACACTACCTGCACCTGCCTCAACTCAGAACTTCTCAACCTCCACTCTAATCGCCACCCTGAACATCTTACTGTACAGACAAGCTGACGTGGGAGAAGATGTTTCCTCAGACTTTAAAGGTAAGCACCAGCACTTTGAATTCATAGAATCATAGAATCATAGAAAAGTAGAGTTGGAAGGGGCCTACAAGGCCATCAAGTCCAACCCCCCGCTCAATGCAGGAATCCAGGTCAAAGCATCCCCAACAAATGGCTGTCCAGCCACACCTTGAATGCCTCCAGAGTGGGAGAGCCCACCACCTCCCTAGGTAGTTGGTTCCATTGTCTTATTGCTCTGACAGTCAGAATTGTGCTTAGAAATGTACCACACTCTTCCCAGTTCTACCACTCTGCTTGCCTACCCTCTTCCTGGCCCTCTTTCTCTGTTTCCCTGCTGTTTGCCAGTCCCTTCTCTCTGCCTGCCTGCCTTCTTTCCAGGCCTCACTCACTCTTTGTCTGCCCTTTTTCTGTTCCCATCTCTCTGCATGCCGGCCATTGTCCAGTTCCTTCTCTCCCTCTCCCCCTCTTCTCCAACTCTCTGTTTTCCTGTCCTCTTCCAGTCCCTTCTTTCTGTCAGCTTGCCTGCCTTCTTCACCGGCCCGACTCACTGGTTGCCTTGTCCCTTCTCTCTGCCCGCCTCCTGTTCCTGACTTTCTGCCTGATTGTGTCACTATAATATCAATATTAAATTCCTACAGGTGTTTTGCCTGTGCAGAGTTCCTTCCGCTCCGTCCCCAAATTAGCCTTTTTTTTTTGGTAGGATTTGGCAGTGAATTATCTCTTCTGGGGAGTTTTGCGAAGTATAATGAAATTATTTTAACTCTCCTCAACATTCCTACTAGGGTTTCACCTGAGAAGAAGGAGCTTGTATTGAGATGCATCTGAATTTTTGTTCTAGACAGAATGTCCATTTAAGCTCCTTTCTGACTAGCCCACATCACTTCTGGGTTCAGAGCTAGGCCAGGATAAGAACCGGGCATACTGTGACAGGATATGGGAGGTAGAGCAAGGGAAGGTTTTGCTCTCTTTTCTGTAAAAAGTAGACCCCCCCTCCCCAGTCGTGCTTTGTAATATGTGAACAGTGGCGACACACGAAGCACAAATGTGACTGGCGCATGACACATTTCTTTTGGCCCTAAGATCAGTTCCATCTCCTGGCCCAAGGGACTGGACTGGACCTTATCAGCTTGTCCCTGATTGGAGGGGGACAAACACCCAAAGATATGTATGGTAATTTCCCCACCAAATTGTCACCAAATTCCCACATCTAGACACATAGATTTCATAGATTTCATAGATCATAGAGTTGGAAGGGGCCTACAAGACTATCAAGTCCAACACCCTGCTCAAGGCAGGAAACTAGAGGAGGGGGTCTCCCATCCAAGTAATAACCAGACTTGACCCTGCTTAGCTTTCCACGCTCAGACAAGCTGAGCCAGCGTGAGCCAGCCACATCTTTTCAAAGTGGGACGGGAGTCGGACATCAAGAATGCAGCTTCCAGTTGCGCTTCATAAGCTCCTGTGCTCCTTGCTTAAAATAATTAACCACTCACTATTTCTTTTCCTGTTTAAAAATAAAGGGGGGAGAAGTATATTCCATCCATATGGTGTTTTGTAGTCTCACTGGGTGGTTATTACTTAAGGAGACTAAAGAGGTATAAATAATCTTTCCCCAGCATGGCACTGGCTCGTTTATTGGGTTTATTTATACGCACGCACACACACACACACACACTTACACGTGTAACAGGAATACACAACGTCAGCAGTGCTAAGGATCCTCCTCTGCCTCCGCTTTAGACAGAAGAGTCTGAACAGTACAAAGCAGCCGGGCAGAGGATGTTAGAGTCAAAAGCAAGAAATGCTGGTTTGATTGGGTAAGAGGAACATGCAGAACTAGGGGGGGGGGGGGGAGTTTTAACTGACGAAGTGAGATCCTAACCAGGACATGCTCTTACCTCTGCAGTCCATAAAATGGAAAGGGAGTGAGAAGGAAGAATTCCAGCAGCTTAACAGCTGAAATTTAGTGTGGGTTTATATTCATTTTTCTGCACTCTGCAAAGCTTGGATGACAGTAAGAAGATCTTTAGGGGTTTATCCAGCTCCTGTTTGCCCCACGTTGAGAAATTTTTACCAAATGGCAAGGAACGACATGAACACTTAACAAAAGGTAAGGGTAGGAATGTGGGGAGGGGAATAATCTTTCCTCTTTTGCTTTGGTGCTCTTTTCATTTGGGGAGATTGCTTTCCAATGCAGCACAAAACATGTAAATTTGGGGGATTGAGCATATTTGGGATTGGTTGGGATGTTTGCATTTTAATGTTCTCAGTTGGCTTGCTAGTACATCAGGATAGATTAGAACAGGACTCGCATGACTAGGGTTAGTCATGTTTTGGATTTCAAAGAAGCTTATTTCATTCTCATTGTCCTTTTCTTTCCCCTTCCTTTTCTGCAGGGTTTTAGGAAGTGACTTGCCTCCCCCAGGTGTGAATGAATTCTCAGCTGCAACAGATGGGATATCACTCACTTCATTGTCTGTGAGTGGATCCATGGGTAGCAAGATGCTGTGATCTAATCAGAAAGTAGTTAAAAAGTAAGCACTATCTACTTTCACTTCTGATGCAGAAAAAGGGAACAAGGGAAGACTATATGGGCTAAGCTTGTTTGATGAGTTGATGAGCTTGGTTTCGAACAGGAGAAGCTAGGGTTTTTCAGCACTTAATCCAGAGCTAAATGATCATGCCTAATACAAAAGAACTGCAGTTCAAAGGGATGCTGTATTTTTAAAACTGAAGATCATTTTCTTTTTATTTCTCTAATCTTGTTTTGCTCCGACCACTTGACAAGTATTTTTAGTTTTGGGGGACTGGTATATTTTAACAGGTCCAAGAAGTTTCATAAGATCTGCCCATCACCTTCTGCTAGACCAGGGGTCTGCAACCCGCGGCTCCGGAGCCGCATGCGGCTCTTTCAAACCTTTGCCGCGGCTCCGCTGCCGTCTGCGACTCCGGCTGGCCGCATTGCCTGGGCACCTGTCACTTACCGTATTTTTTCGCACCATAAGACGCAATTTCTCCCCCAAAAAAGGAGGGGGAAATGTATGTTGCGTCTTATTGAGTGAATGATGGGGGAAAAAAACCAATAATTTCCCCCTTACCTTCCTCTGAGTGCTCCAAACTGGTCAGTGGAAGACAGGAGGAGGGCTCCCTTCAGGGAAAAAAACTTGGCAGCGGCAGCGGCACCACCACCACCCCGGAAGCAGGGACTCGAGCGGGCGGGCGGTGGAAGAGAGGAGGGATCCTGCATGCTCCCAAAAACTTTGGTGCGGCGGCAGCACCCCCCCCCCGGGCAGCAGGGACACGAGCGGGTGAGCGGCAGAAAAGAGGAGGGCTCCTGCACGCTCGCAAAAATGTTGGCGCGGCGGCGGCACCCCCCCCCCGGCAGCAGGGACACGAGCAGGCAGGCAGCGGAAGAGAGGAGAGCAGGACAAGGCTGCCTGCTCCGCAAAAAACTTTGCCGCCGCCTCACATATGGCCTGATTCTGTTGGCGGGGGCAGCCCGACTTCGCTCTTCTGAGCGGCGCGGAGCGTTCTCCGCGCCGCTCTAGCTGCCGCCGCCGCCGCCACTGGAATCAATGCCGGAGCCGCTGAAGCCGCCGCCGCGTCACATCCAGCTGCTGCGGTGCGCTGGACCCCCACGCTATGATTTTGGCGGGGGAACTTTGGCGGGGCGGGGGAACTTTGGCGCGGCGGCAGCACCCCCCCCCCCGGGCAGCAGGGACGCGAGCGGGTGAGCGGCAGAAGAGAGGAGGGCTCCTGCACGCGCCAAAGTTCCCCCCCCCACCAAAAACATAGCGCGGGGTCCAGCGTGTCGAGGGACCAGCGCGGCCGGCTCGCCGCGGAGAGCACAAGCAGGCGAGGAGGCAGGTAGGCCTTTGGCTATCCGGGCATGCTGGGAGTTGTAGTTGTGCAACAGCTAAAGAGCCCCAGGGTAGGGGGAAGTGCTCTGTTTCCCAATCAGGGTGCCTCCAGCTGTTGCAGCTGCCCCTTTTGCCCCACATTAAAGACAGGCCTGAGTAGCACCCTCATCATCCACCAGCAACACCCTCCCCCCAGCAGTAGCACCCCCATCATCCACCAGCAAATCCTGCTGATGGATGATGAGGGGTGCTATTACCACATGGAGGGTGTTTCTGGTGGATGATGAGGGTGCTACTGCTGAGGGCTGAGAGGGATGCACTGCTTGGGGGGGGGATGTTGTGGTGGCATCCATATCCACAGCAAACCCCCGCACCGTCAGTGATATTTCCCTACCTATGCACCCAACATAACCACAGCTCCGCTGTGATTATTGGGTGCATAGAATATACATTTGAATGTGGGGCACAATGCCAATGGTTTTGCGCCCCAGTTTATTTTTCTTCAGGGTCCAAGTGGCTTTTTTGTCTTAACGGTGCACCCGTTAGACTTCTGAAAACACCGCCAGTTGGAGCTCAATGCCAAATCCCACCACGACTGAAACAATCAGCCAACAGAGTGAGGAGATATGGCAGATTCCTCTGAGAATGGAGACCTGAATGCCACCTTCAGTGGAACAATCAATGCCTGCTGCGTCGACAATGCTACGAATTTAAACTTCACTTTTCATGAACAGTCCCCAGACTTCTATGTTATCCTTCCTGTGATCTACTCCCTGATTTGTGCTGTGGGTCTGACGGGCAACACAGCTGTCATCTACGTGATCCTCAAAGCCCCGAAGATGAAGACAGTCACCAACATGTTCATCCTCAACTTAGCCATAGCTGATGACCTGTTCACGCTAGTCCTGCCCATTAACATTGCAGAACACCTCTTGCATTACTGGCCATTTGGGGAGATCCTTTGCAAAGTCATCCTGTCCATAGACCACTACAACATCTTCTCTAGCATCTATTTCCTCACCGTGATGAGCATAGACAGATACTTGGTGGTTCTGGCGACCGTCAGGTCTAAGCGGATGCCCCATCGTACCTACCGGGCTGCCTGCATCATCAGCTTTGGCATTTGGTTCCTGGTCACCCTCATTGTGTCTCCCTTCTTCGCCTTTGCCAATGTCTATAAAGATGATTTGGACATCACGAGCTGCGGTCTCAATTTCCCCAGGCCCGAACGATTTTGGTTCAAAGCCAGCAGGATCTATACCCTCATCTTGGGCTTTGCCATACCTGTGTCCACCATCTGCATCCTTTACACCATGATGTTGTACAAGCTGAGAAACATGCATTTGAACTCGAATGCCAAAGCCCTAGACAAAGCCAAAAAGAAAGTCACCATCATGGTTTTTATTGTTCTGGCTGTGTGTCTTTTCTGCTGGACACCATTTCATCTGGCCACCATTGTGGCTTTGACCACTGACTTGCCCCAAACCCCCACGGTTATTGGCATCTCCTACTTCATCACTAGTCTGAGCTATGCCAACTCTTGCTTGAATCCATTCTTGTATGCCTTCCTCGATGACAGCTTTCAGAAAAGTTTCAGGAAGATGTTAGAATGCAGAGCTGCTTAAAATATGTGCCATTTCTCCCAGATCCTTGCTTGTGTGTCCTTTGGATATTGATCCCAGCTTTGGATGAAAACTCTTACAAACTTTTCAGTGTGTGTTTCTGAAGAAATTTACAGCTGTATTTTGTTTCAATTTAATTTTGTTTGGAGGCTGTTTTGTATGTCTTCTCTGTAAGAGTCAATCTTTTGCCTCTTTCGTTGCTTTTAATTATTTTCAGTTACTTTTGTGTTGTTAGAATGCCTAATATATATGTTGCCAGAAAGGAAAGGAAGAAAGATCTTGAACTTGTAGAAAGAATAGGTCTGTCCTTCTGTTTGTCCTGGTCTATCTCTGCCCCCTGGTGGAAAACAACAAAATAGCTGTCTGAATAAATGGCATGAAAACAGAGCTGGAAGGGTCTCTCTGTGGGTGGGACTGGGAAGTTATTATTTCTTTATATGTATATTTAAAAATTTACATTCTACCTTTTAGCCCACAAAGGGCCCCTCAAGGCAGCTCACAACAGTAGCTTAAAAAGTGCAAAACAACACTAAAAGAACAGAGAGCATTAAAAAAAAAAAACAGAGCCAGATAAAACACAGCAGAAAAGAATTCAAGTCAAACTGTTAACTCAATGAAATAAAACAAGTCTTTACAACCCACCTAATAGCCACTAAAGACAGAATCCAATTGATCCTCTCAAGGGAGGGCCACAACAAAAAATGCGCCATCTTGCATTATTTTTAATTTATTTATTTATTTATTTATTTATTATATTTATGAATCGCCCATCTGGCCAGACATCCGGCCACTCTGAGCGATGTACAGTCCAATAAAACACAAGAGGGAGGGGAACACACACACACACACACAAACACACACAGAGTATAAAACACAATTAAAAACAGTACAAAACTTAAAAATCCTAACCCACCCCATATTCCCGCCTGAAAAGCCACGTTTTTGATGCCCGGAGGAAGCTAATCAAGGAAGGGGCATGGCGGAGGTCATCGGGGAGAGAGTTCCATAAATTGGGGGCTGCCACAGAAAAGGCCCTCCTCCTAGTCCCCACCAGCCTGGTTTCTCTGGCTGATGGGACAGGGAGAAGGCCATCCATGGCAGATCTTGTTGAGCGGCCTACTTGATGTTGCTGGAGGCGCTCCTTGAGATATACCGGACCAGAGCCGCCGTACAGGGTTTTAAAGGTCAACGCCAGCACCTTGAGTTGAGTTCGGCATGCCAGTCACTCACACTTCGGATGGCAGCGGCATGCCAGACAAAGCCTCAGATAAAAGGTGCAGTGCTTGGCAGATCCATGCAGGGAAATATCCTGGACCCAAACTGTGTAAGGTTTTCTAGGTCATAACCAGCACCATCAATTACCCCTGGAAATGAATTGGAAGTCAATGCAGATTGAACAAAACCAGAATAATGTGCTCCAAAAAGTGAGCCCCAAGCAAGAATCTGGCTGCCTCATCTTGGAGCAGCTGAAGTTTCTGAATGTTACCAAAGGGTAGCTATCTTTTCTTAATGATTGTGCCTTAACATCTATTCAATTAAAGAATATGAAGCGTGGACGCTATTGTGCACTGTTTCACTCACCAGGAGACAACTGGAGTGGGGGATAACAACAAAGCATCTTATTTTTATTTTTAAAATTTCATTTGTCTCAACAATGTACACTTGGAAAATGTCATGAAAGATATCTATTAGGGCTGCACTTCAGCAGAAGCTATGTTTACAGCTGCGGGCTGGGTGGCCAATGTGGATACCTTTTGCAGTACTGTACATGGAAACGGCAGTGACACTTGACCAGCCAGCCCTGTCGTTGTGTGGAGATGCTACTCATGAGAACACACTAATAAGAACATAAGCAAATGTCCTTACTCATCAGACCAAGCCCAGCATTCTGTCTCCAATGGTGGCCAGCCACATGCTTTTGGAAGCAAACAAGCAGGAGATATACATAATGGGCATCCCCTATTAATTGTCCCCAGTGTCCCTTTAATCATTGGTGTACTTACTCTGAACATGGAGATTCAATTTAGCTTTTATGTCCTCCATGGATTTGTCTAATTCTTTTTAAAGCCATTTAAGCAAGCAGCTGCCAACGCATCTTGTGGTAATGTAGTTTAGCTGTTTGAGTTCTTCTGTTCGAGGAGGGAGTGCTCCTATAATGCCTGCACAGGGTTCCTTCCAAACACACACACACAATCCAAAGGATGATAATAGGTGGTTAATCCCATGGGTCTACACCAGTCATATCATAAGGGTGCAGCGGAGGAGTGCTATTGCAGATTAACACCTTTGGATTGCTGCTGAGCCTTTTTCTCCCCTTGATGGAGAAACCGCTGGGTATTGAACAAAGGAGATAATGTGCAAACATTGGGAGGGGGTGAATGAAGCCATATCCTATCAGGAAGTCCATATTCCTCAGGGTATCAGCACCCTCACAAAAATGCACATGATCGGATCCTCTGCTCTTTGTTGTATCCTTACCTCCTTAAGCAGGGACATTGCTAGGTATTTAAAAATGAGGAGCCAGCATCCCCCAACGCAGCCTGGCCAGGGACTCTGTGGCTGAAACCCAGCTTGGTAATCCAGCAACTGGAGCACTCATCCCCGGCAGCAGCACCTGCCCTAAGGCCAGGCTAAGAGGGGAGAGGCATATATAGACCCACAAGTCTCGCCCATAGTCTCACGAGAGTTGGTGATGCAAGCAAGACTTGGGGAGATCTCACAAGATGTTGACGTCATCCTGCATACTCAAGATGAGACCTCATTTCATTCATTCTTTTAAATGATTTGCAGTGTAGAAGAAACAGGGAAATGGTGGTGCCTCTCTTGGAATATGAAGTCTGGCCTGACTGCTTCAAAACACGTCGGGATCAGTAAGTAAAAAAAAAAAAAGTAAGGCCAGAGAATGGTTTTCTTGCCATATGGGTCTATCACAGTAAAAGACAAAAAATTGATGCAGATTGTGGGGTTGGTTTAAGCTGGATCAGCTCCACTGACTCAAGTGTCCTTCACTGCCCTTTCTGTCCCATGGCCGTGCCCCCAGCCCCCTGAAAATGCTGCACAGAGTCAGGAGGCCCTGCTGAATGGGATGAGCTGTGGTGTGGGAGAAGGGGGGATCCCCAAAACTCAGGAGGAAGGACCATGAGCAGAGCCCTTCCTCTCATGGAGGGAAGATCCTGCATCCAACCCATAATCATTTACTTGCCAATTTCCCAAGAGCACATAGATTTGTCATCAGGCGCAGATGGACACAGTAAAATTAACCCTATTCATCCCACTTGCTTTGACCATTCTATGCCTGCTGCATGTCATCGGTGTGCCATAGGAGCTTGTGCCAAGACTTTTCATAGCTTTAAGGAACTGACTGTTGTGCTCATTTTGCCTAGCACTGCCTTGTACCATGTATGTACCATGCCAGAATTATATGGTGGCAAACTAACGGAGAAAAGGTTCTTGCAAAGCTTAGTTCAAACGAAGCACTACAAGTGCAAAGAACCAATCACACTGCACTGGACATACAATAAAATTTCATTGTATAATTTATATAAGCTAAATACTAGATCAGCAATTGTCAAAGGGAAATTCACAATATCAACATGATATGAACACAAGGAGACTTCACAGTACAAATACAACATAAGCGAAACAGAAGGAGACTTCATAGTACAAATGCAATATAAACAACGGATCCCCAGTAATATTCCATTTCGAACAAGTAGTCTTCTTCAAGTGTCAACACAATTCCAAATACAACTAACTGTTTTTATACAATAAAGTATTTGCAAGCCAATGGGGCTGGAAACAAACAATCATGTAGTAAATAATCTACTACGGAATAAAGGCAAACCAGCCTATTTTTAGCAGGATAGTGGTGATGAGAAAAGTTTTATCTTTCTAGCTGACCCCTCCTAGGAGAACAATACTCCTATTGCCAGCCCTCCAGCTCAGTAATCCCAGCCCCATTGGCTTGCAAATATTTTATTGTATAAAAATGGTCAGTTGTATTTGGAATTTTGCTGAGCTGAGGGAATGTCCATGGGCATTCTAACTTCTTATGAGCAAGCATGTATGGGAAGATGCTTCTCCATCGGAAGTTAGAATGTTTGTGGACATTCCATGAGCTCAGGAAGAGAAGACTATTTCCCCACTTTTTCAGTGGGGAAATAGCAATTTGTTGTTCTACTTCTGTGCTTGTATCTCAAATTACTCCTATTTTTGTTGCTTCCTGCTACTTTTTTTTTGTAATGGTGACATGATTCACATGCAGACTTGTCACCGTGGTGATTTCTCAAAATGTCCAGCATCAGGGCACAATGTCCTAAAACTGCTTTGCTAGATTTGCACCTCAGTATGATTCTGAAGGTCAAGAATGTTTTCCCCCTTTATTTTTAAAAGGTGCTTTAAAAACCCAATCAAAACATGCTCATCTGTAAAAATATTTGGCATTTGGGACTTTTATAGAGAACTCGGTGTGCCGTGTTGGTGACTGTGTTGCTGCCAAATGAATTGTATTTTAACTTTCTTTTCTTTCCTTTCCTGCTCTTGTTTCTAACAGGCAAAAGATGGCTGGCAGCTCTCTGGGAGATTTATTATTATTATTATTATTATTGATAATTACAGTACAGTAATACCTTGGATTGCAAGTAACTTGGTCTGAGAGTGTTTTGCAAGACAAGCAATTTTTTAAAAAATTTTTGACTTGATAAACAAGCGATGTCTTGCAAGACTCGTAGGGATGTAACCGCTCGCCTCGAGTGGGCGTAGTGGGCCGAAATCGGCCCTGCTCATGCCCACCAGAGACTCACTTTGCTATAAGAGTGTTTTGGATTACAAGCACGGTTCCGGAACGAATTATGTTCTCAATCCAAGGTATTACTGTACTTATAACTGTAATAATAACTAAAAACCCTGATAAATAATAACAGGGGGGGGAAATACTCTGAGCATGTGCAGTTTTGCATTTTAAACTCACTTAAATCATAGCACCATCATGACTACAAGAATAAAATAAAGTTTGCTTCTGCTGCTCTGATCATCACCTCACTGTGGAAATTTAAGGTGGGTGGGGCTGGGCTGCTAGGCCCCCTGAGCTGTGGAGCACTGGGCCTTGACCAGGTCCAGCCCTAGTTGCACCAGTGGGGAGCACAACATGGTTCACTCTGGCTCAGAACTAGTCTTTGAACAGACCAAGCTATTTTCCATTCTCTGAGCCTGACCAGAAGAGCTCACTAGGGATATGTGAGGAATCCAATAGGTGGGGTGAAAATCCCATGGATTTTCTCGACTTGGCCCCATGGATTCCGTTCTGTCAACTGCACGCTGGCGCTGACTTGATCTGACATGAATCAAGCGAGCATGCAGACTTCCGTTTTTAAAGTGGGCTGCGATTTGCGTGATTTTTTTTTAAAGCGAGGGAAATTTGTGCAAATATTTGGGCCTCCACCCTGCAGAGGGAAGGCTCAAATTTTGCAGAAACCTGAAATTAACTGTCAGAAAATTCAAGGTGGCCCAGGTGGCCCAGGTGGAGTGTGTGCACATGCAGTTAGAGGAGGAGGCCTCCATTCTTCCCATGTTAAATGCTCACTAAAAACATGGCTATTCAGGCGGGAATATGGGGTGGGTTAAGATTTTAAAATTTTATACTGTTTTAAATGTATTTTATATTTTATCATGTTGTACATCGTCCAGAGTGGCCGGTTTGCCAGCCAGATGGGTGATTCATAAATACAATAAATAAATAAATAAATACAAGAACAACAACAATGACTCGAATCTAATCAGTCAGCCTCAATTTGTGCAAATCGTGATTTGCGCAAATTGCGCTAGAGATATGCAGTTCTTGGCTCCAAATCTGTGCAGATATTTTGAACAATTTTGCGGAAGCTGGAAAAAAAATCCTTGGACTCAGCCCAGTTTTGGCCGTCTGGTTGGAAATGTGTCCAAAAGTCCATTGAGCTCAAATGGAATGAGTTTTCCAGTGTTGCACATCCCTAAAAGCTCACCTATCACTATCCAGAGTTTGGGCAAAAAGTAGACTTAAATTAAAAGCATAATCTCAGCATACGCTGTATTCCAAGCCATTTAAAAAAAAAAAAAAATCTTGTAAGAGAGATAATGTCCCTTTACTATCCTATTGTATTTCCAATCCACCCTTACCAACTGATCCCAAAATATCGATCCCTGCACTCACTAGCTAATCTCCTTACAAACATAATCCAATCTCTCAACTCTCTCTCCAGTCAACTCCACTCCCTAAACAGCACCACCCACAGCTTATATAATACATGCTTTACCCCCACTCTCACTCTCTCAGCCAATCATCTCACACATGCAAATACGCCATTCTACCATCCCTTCATTTCTCACTCACCCTAGACTTTCATAACATAAAACACAGAGATGCAACAGGAATACATACATATAACCATAGACTCAATACAAGAACACATTATTATTCTTACCATATATACACTTTAATTTACCCCCAGAAACACATAACCTCACAGGACCCCCCATTAATGAATGTATTATCTCCACCAAACGTGGCAAGGATAAAGCCCTCCCATGCTATTGCATCTCGCTTAACATGTTGGTAATTGAATAGCACAAATTCATCACACAATGTTGCAGTGTGGAGTCCTCCCGTTCAGGGTTTCAGGATTATCCATGCCATTCCCACCTGGTCCCCTGCCCCCAACAGTCAGCCAGTGTTCCATCGCCACTGAGCACTCCAGACCTTCTTCGGGATTTCCCACTCTTTAGGGTTCCCCCCTTAAAGTTCGTCTTGGTTCCTTCCTCCAGGCTTGCTGACACCTCCCTCTTTTGCGTGGATCTGGTGCTGTTTTGGCTACATATGGATTGGCACCCAGACAACTGAGTTCCTTATTGGTATGGAGGACAGCTGTGGGCATGTTTCTGCGGGAGCTGGAATGTCGTCACGGTCTTTGAACTGTAGTTGCTGATGATCCCTGCAATTAGGTTTGGATGCGACACACGCAACGTTTTTTTCCTCGGGGCTTGTAGCAGACAGTGTGTGTCATGACACCCTGAACTGCTCGCCTCGTATGCAAACTTCCAGAGCCGTCTCAGTTACAAACATTTATGTCGGTGTTATCAAACACAGATTGCATGAATTTACTGATGGCAACCGATGCATGAAAGGGCAGTGACAGTTCATAATTCATCATAGCTTGAGCATGTGCCAGGGTTATTAAGCATGTTAATGAGCCGCCTTGAACCAAACAGCTTGCGTAGCAGAAAACACAACCTGAATCGGAGAGATAAAAAGCAGATCGGTACAAGGAGCTGACTTTATGGCATGCTCGATGGTGCAAAAACGAGCATCGGCCGTCACTGTTGCCACTGTTACTTTTAAATGCCACTCTTGCAGTCAGTAACAAGGACGGATTTGGATGCAAACTAAAGACAGAGGCCAGGAATGAAAGAACAGTGCAGCCACTTCTAAGTGCCTCTGGGGAGACCTGGGCATGCTGTTGCTCCTTCCAATGGTAGTGCCTCGTCGGGCCAGCCCAAGACATGTTGCTGCCTGAAGCGAAGGACACAACGGTGCCCCCTCGCATTCCACATACAAAAGCCAACTGGACTGGCGGTTGAATCTTCCTTTAGCATTGGGGATGATGGGACAGCATCCTCCACTCTACCTGAAGGCAGCGAGCTAACTTAGGAAGCACACAGCAGGCCGCGTGGCACACAGGTCTTCCTTCCAACACCTTTGCTGCTGCCTCCCAGTATCTGCCACCTGAGGCAACTGCTTCACTCTGACTAATGGTAGGGCCAGCCCTGGTCCCTTGTGTCCTGTGGCCAGTTGTATCTGAAGTGGAGAGAAGTTTGAAAAGCAGCTTGTAATTAGTAAGGCTGGGCCAAATATCCCCACCACCACCTCACACATGTAAACCATTATTTATTTATTTATCTATTTATTCATTTCATTTCTATGCTGTCCAATAGCCAAAGCTCTCTGGGTGGTTTACAATGATAAAACACAATAAAATACAATATAAAACACCAAACAATAAAAACATCAAAACAATTTCACTGGACATTTAAAAACAATTTAAAATTACTTAAATAGCTAAGAACAAGGTTATAATGGCCTTTCACAGTGCCATTAATCTCACACAAAATGAGGGGGGTATTCCAGCAGGCTGCAGCAGAGGGACATGAAATGAGGACCAGGGCCATTCCACTAGCCCCACTGAAAGACCACTTGCTTTCCCCCCCCTCTTCCCTCCCTATCCCTTTTCCTTTTGTGTCATGACTTTTTAGAATGTAAGCCTGCAGGCAGGGACTGTCTTGTTTTTATTGACTGCATGCGAGCCACTCCAGGATCCTTTTTGTCTCAGGAATGGGATCAAAATGCTTAAAACAAAAAACAAACAAACTTTAAGGCTTTAACTTAACTTCATGACTTTAAGGCAGCAAGCAAATTTGAAGATCTTTTGGGTAGGTGTGGGCTTACCATTACCAACAAAGTAGATGAGGGTTTCTCCCACCCCCTTGTCTTCGCTCAGCACCCTCATGGCATTCCTTTGTGATTTGGAACAGAATGCCCCAGTGGAACATGCAGTACAATGCTATTATTATTATTATTATTATTATTATTATTATTATTTTATTTACAGCATTTTTACCCCTCTCTTCAACCCAAAAAGGTTCCCAGAGTGGCTTACACAGATTAATATTAGACAGTCCCTGCCCTCAGGCTTACAATCTAAAAGACATGACACAAAAGGAAAAGGGATTGGGAGGGAGGAGGAAGAAAGCAGAAAGGCACCAGTTCTTAAGGTTCTTATAGATTTTTTCTTTCTTTCTTTCTTTCTTTCTTTTTCTGGCAGGGAAGGGTAAAACAAGCTGCCTGCAGCTATTCCTTCTTTGGCCGATGTATGGGGCCAGGCTGGTCTTCCCCTTGCAGTGATGTTTATCATGGGAGGCAGGGGGTGCAGCCTCCCAGTGGCCCATGGTTCTCTGGCCGATGAATGAGGCCAGAGTCTGCCGCCCCAGGGAACTGTCAGCTGGAGCTTTGCACAGCAGTCATTTAGTGTCATTACCTCCGGTGTTCATGCATGGCCAAGATGGCTTGCCCCCATCCCCCCCCCCTTCAGGAATGTCCCTTAAAAGTAATCTATGCTGTGACACAGTATCATTTCCATTAGGGGCATTCTGTCCAAAATCACGAAGGAACGCCAAGGGTAGCAATTCTCTCTTTTTTGCGGGGGGGGGGGGGGAGAATGAATCCCTCAGCCATTTTGTCCTTACTGGTAAGTCTGCCCCCACCCAAAAGTTCTTCAAATGTGCCTCCCTGAAGATTACTCCACCCTTTAGAAGATGTTTCCTTCCCTCACCCAACAAAACTGCTGAAAACATCTTGGCCAGATTATTTGGCCACGTGAGTGGAAATTAAGGGGAGTTTGTTTGTCACTAATATGAAGTCACTGTTACAGCAGAAGTTGCAAGAAAAATAATCCTCAGATAAATCTCTTGCACTAGATGCAAAGCAGCAGGTAAGGTTGCTCAGCTCAGCCCTGAGGGAAGGACTCATGGTGAATCAGATCTAAATGAGGGACCAGATAATTCAGATACCTGAATTAGGGATTAGAATGAGCAGGTTTTGATGGATGGTAGGATTTTAGTTTTGGAGTTTCAACATAAATTGCCATTGTCACCCCAAACAGTACAATCCAGAACAAGTTTTATCAGAATGCATTCCACAAGTTGGGGATTGTTTAGCAAGCACACCCCCTGGTGGGAAAAAAGGTTCTTTATTTCCAACGTCATAACATAAGAACATACCATAAGAAGAGCCCTGCTGGATAAGACCAAGGGTCCATCCAGTCCTGATACTGAATGAAGGTATCATATACTGGAGGTAGCTTGTAGCCACCATGACCAGTACCAACTGATAGCTTTATCCTCCGTGAATTTGTCCTATCTCTTTTTAAAGCCATCTGAATTGGTGACCGCCTCTACATCTGGTGGTAGTGATTTCCATAGTTTAACTATGCGCTGTGTGAAGAAGTCCTTCCTTTTATCTGTCTTGAATCTCCCAACCACTCAGTTTCATTGGATGACTCTGGGTTCTAATATTACGAGAGAGTTTCTCAATATTACGAGAGAGTTTCTCCACCTGAGGCACAATTGCACTCACCTCTGTTATGTTCCCCTTTTACTCGCCTTTTTTTCCTAAGTGAAAGAGTCCCAAACTTTCCTCATTAATAGGGAAGTTGCTCCAGCCCTTTGGTCATTTCTGCACCTTTTCCAGCTCTACAATACCCTCTACAATACTTTTCCAGAACTGAACACAGTATTCCTAATGTGGTTGTGTCGTAAATTTTTATTACATAATATCAGCAATTTTATTTTTCGACTCCTTTTCTAATGGTCCCCAGTCTTCATGTGATCGTTGAAAAGGTCCCCCACCCACCTACCCCAAAAATGGAAGGCAGGGGAAAGAGAAGGATCTGACCTGCTCAAACCCATAGTATATTAAGTATCCTGGAGAGGGAAACGATTACCTTTTCTCTAGAACTGTGGGTCCCCCAATATAGATTTGGACATTGGAGGGTGGGGCGGTTCCAATGCCAGTGGGGTGGTGTATCCATTCTGGGTTTCAGCCTGAACTTTTAAGGAGCTATCCAGCACCGTGGATAGCTCCTTTAAAATTCAGACTGAAACCCAGAGTGGATACATTGTCCCATGGGTGTTGGCGCTACTAGCCTCCACTGGATTTGGGGATGGTGGTGCTATATAGCAGAGCAGGGAAAGGGGGGGGGGAGAAGAAAAAAGGCGTCCTTTATCTCTTCCCCACTCTTTAAGCAAACCCCCAGGCCTGAACAGGTCAACGAGACTGTTTCCAGGCTGTCTGGAGTCATGAACAGGAACACTCTTCCTAGGGGTTGGGGAAAACAAGTGCAACATTTTGTTGCAGCTCCCTTTTGATATTTTTTCCTGTAGTGCTCACACTCCAAACATGTTGTGATGTACATTCTTTGTACACCAGGGGGTGCTCTTGACCCAGTTTTCAATGCTGCCAAATGCTGACTGTGCTGCACATTCATTATTCAAATTGGTGGCATGGGAAGAACCTCTGCAATTGTTGTTCATTTATTTCAGGGCGCGCTCCAACCTTGGGTCCCCAGGTGTTGCTGGCCTCCAGCTCCCAGCATACCCAACCAGCATGGCTTCATGGTTGTGAAGGGTGGGTGGGTGGAACTCTTCCTGGCTAATTTTTCGGAATGGGGTGCAACATTTCAGTGTGAGGACTCACTACCACCAACTGGAGCATCTCCATCTTGGCCTGCCATTGTGCCAACGACAGCAGTGCAGAGATCTGCCGCAAATAAACCGCTAACTAGATGCTAGCCTAGTTTTTATGTAACTAAAACCTGCCTTGGGTTGTACCACTTCAAACATTTTCAGTTACTGTCTGAAGTAGAACAAAGAAGATGCTTGAAAGTTGTTGAGGCTTCTTGATCATTTTTATTTTGGGCAGGCTTCAAAAATGGAATCTCGCTGTCAGCTGTCAAGTGCTATTTACTATTGCACGTTACGTAACAGATGTTATCAGGTTTTGTTTGGGTTTTTTTTTAAAAAAAAATCAATTTGATGCCAGAGCTATCAAATATGATATTCTAGTGATTTTCGCATTGTATGTCTGCATTCCTTGAGAGTCTCAGGAGTTCCTCAAAGAGAACATCAGAAGTGGCAGGTGTGCTTCCCCAGAAGGGAAAAACCGACTGCACTCTCTCATTTCACAGTGAGTGATAGAGAGGCTGAACCATATGAGTGACCCACATCTACTTGACATACAACTCCATGTGGGAAAGTAGGTATTCCCAGAAAGTTGAAAAGTTGCAATATACCACTGTATGTCAGCTATCACCATGATGAAATGCTACACGCCGCTGCATGCCATTCATCCAACACTGACGAATATCAACTGGCAGATACCAAATATTTCTTTGAATTATTTCTATCCCTCTTTTAAAATCAAGGTTCTCAAAGTGGCTTACAAATAAAGAGTAAATAACTGTGTGCCAGCTAAAACAGCCCCATACAAATAGAACAAAGAAAAAACATAGAGCAGAACAGCACTAGAAAAAGGAGTGCTGCTCCCAAATGGGAGATTTCATGGATTTTCACAAAGGGAGAAGCAAAATTCAAGGTGACAGTGGAGAAAATCATGAACCAGCTGTGAAAAGTTTTTTTTTTAATCAGCAGTTTATTTTATTTATTTATTTTTATTTATTTACATTTATCAATCGCCCATCTGGCCGGCAACCGGCCACCCTGGGCGATGTACAAAATAAAATACATTTAACAAGATAAAATACATTTAAAACAAGATAAAATACATTTAAAACAAGATAAAATACATTTAAAACAGTATTAAATTTTTTAAAATCTTAACCCACCCCATATTCCCGCCTGAACAGCCAGGTTTTTAATGAGCGTTGCCTCTTTTCTTTCTTTTTTTAACCCAGAAACACCCCTGCCCCAAAATATTGCTACATTATGATGTATCATTGCTCTCATGTGAGTTTCTGAGCTTTTTTTCCTTTTCTTTTTTTTTTTAAGCAGATGCCTAGTGAGTATTGGGAATACTGAGTGAGTATTCAGTAGTGAGTATTGAGAGTATAGTGGGACCACACTTAGAATACTGGGTACAGTTCTGGTCACTGCACCTTAAAAAGGACATTGTAGAGTTAGGAAAAGTGCAGAAAAGGGGAACTAAAATGATCGAGGGGCAACTCCCCTATGAGGAAAGGTTACAGCAGCTGGGATTGTTGAGCTGAGGGGAAAAGGCCCGTAAGGGGAGACATGTCATAGAGGTGTACAGAATTATGCATGGTGAGGAGAAAGTGGACAGGGAGACATTTTTCTCCCTCTCTCATACTAGAACCCAGTCGGGTCATCCCATGAAGCTGATTGGTGGGAGATTCAGGACAGATAAAAGGAAGTCCTTCTTCACACAGCACAGAGTTAAACTATGGAATTCACTTCCACAAGATATAGTGATGGCCACCAATTTGGAGGGCTTTAAAAGGGGATTGGACAAATCCATGGAGGAGAAGGCTACCAATGGCTACTAGTCCTGATGGCCAGATGCTACCTCCAGTGTCAGATGCAGTAGGCCTGTGTACGCCAGTTGCTGGGGAACATGGGTGGGAGGGTGCAGTTGCACTCGTGTCCTGCTTGTGGGTTTCCCGTGGGCAGCTGGTTGGCCACTCTGTGAACACAATGCTGGAGTAGATGGACCCTTGGTCTGATCGAGCAGGGCTCTTCTTATGTACTTGTGTTCTTAACTGCCATTTGGGGGGGGGGGGTTTACCCAGAAGCCTCCATCATCTCTAGGGTGCTTTTGGGGATTAAATAAAAGGTGTACTGCATAGCTGGGGAATTTTACCCCCCTTCACCATGAATTTTGCTCCCCATTTTGAAAATGGATAGGGCGTTCAACCTGCCCTTTGTCCCAACTCTGCCCTCCCCACACACACAATTTAGAGGTGAAAGTTTTCACTGGAGAACTTTTGTCACATCTTTAAAAAAAAACTTCAGCTCTTATGAGCTGCCTTGAATCCAGTTTCTTTTGTGAGAAGGCGGCATATAAAGGTAAGTGTAGTCTAGCTGAAATCAATTAAATGCCCAGGTTAAATTTAAAAAAAAAAGATCTTAATCTACCCATCTACCACATGACCCTGCCCAAGCTCTGCAGACTTACTTTGAAGCTATCCTCCTCCAACTCTCCACACCATCTCAACTGGTGGAGGTAGAAGGGGCCGGTTTGGTCATGGCACCCCAAATGTGGAATGTCCTCCACAGAGAGGTTACAGACATACAGGGGCAGTGCTAGGTACTGAAAGATCTGTGCCTCAGGGCCACAAGACAAAACAAAATGCACAAATTTGCATATGCTAATTTACATATGCTCTAAAGCAGTGTTCTCCAACCTTGGGTCCCCAGATGTTTTTGGCCTACAACTCCCAGCATGCCCCAGCCAGCATAGCTGCCTGGGGCATGCTGGGAGTTGTCGGCCAAAAACATCTGGGGACCCAAGGTTGGAGAACACTGCTCTAAAGTCTCTCTCTGCATGTGTCTTTAAAGGACCCTGTCCCCTAAGGACACCCCTCTTTGTAAAAAGGGGTGTATGGACAGGGGAGAGGTGCGCATTTGGTTTCAGAAAAAAAATCCCTCAGGCAGAAAGATTCAGGGGGGCAGCAGGAAGTGAAGCACATCTGGGTGAAAAACCAGTTAATCCAGGGGGATCTGATGCAACAGGGATCCTCAGGGCCCCCGTACCTTTCTTTCAGCAAGTGCCCCTGGACAGCAGGGTGGTGGGGCAGAGGGCCTCCCAGAGATCCGGGGGTTCCAAATGAAAGATTTGGGGCTCTAGCCCTAGTGGGCTGCCCCCTAACACCACCCCTGTGAACATAAGACGAGCCCTGCTGGAGCAGATCAAATGCCTATTGTTATTGGGCCTGAGAAAGCATCATCCATGTTAGGCCTCTGAGAGCCCTTTCCATTTTCTTCCACATACTCGTCTCTTCCGCGTAGCTCCACTGCACTCCAGGCACGGGAGATAGGTCAAAGGACGGTCAAGCTACCTTAATGAATTCTTGGCATGCAGAGCGAGAGGAGATATCCGCGCTTATCGCTGTTTTTAAGCCTACTATGATGAGAACCGGTGTCAGGCGCAGATACCAGGCCCCATCATAGATTCCTATGCCAACATTACTCATCTTGCTCATTAATTTAGCAATGATATTTTACTTAGCTTTCAGCTTCAAATGCGAGTGATCATGATGTATATAACCCAGCTGCTAGTTCTGGGCATATACAGCAAAAGTGTATTAAAAAGTGTGCTGTTAGCTTTGTTCAGGGTTTGGACTTTGGGCGGTGCCTTGACAGCCATGCCATCATCCATCCCAGCTTTACTGAGTGCACGTGTACACTCACGTAAGTTGTAAGTTGCTCAATATAAACTTTTCTCCTTGTAAGCAAACTTGGAGTTGACTTATCACTTCCTTGGGATTGATCTAAATTCCGTCAAGCCTGTGGTCGGGGCTCGATTCACCTATCCAGTCCAGCATTCTGTTCTCACCAGGGATGGGGACTCGGACTCCAGGACTCGACTCGTGAGTCGGACTGAGTCCCCCCTCTGACTCGAATGCCACTCGAGTCCCAATATTTTTAATGGGACTCAAGACTCGACTCGGGGCTCGAGACCAAGGACTCGTCAACATCCCTGGGCTGTGTCAGAAGGAGTGGAGAGAAGTGTGATCGCCGGCAAAGAGTGCATGGAAGCGAAGAGCGCATGGAAGTGAGGCGCGCTGCTGCTCGGCCACTAGTTGCAGAGTTTTGAAATAAAAAGGCACACTTGTGCCTAGAATTTATTTAAGCCACACATCTGAAGCAGCCTTATTTTGTTGGGGGGGAAACCCATTGATTTTAATAGGGACTTATGGAGTCAGCTTTGGGAGTGACTCGGGACTTGGGAGTCATCATTTTGGACCAAGGACTTGGACTTGGACTCAAGACTCGGGTCCAAAGACTTGTGACTCGACTCGTGACTTGAGACCAAGGACTCTTCAACATCCCTGGTTCTCACAGTAGCCAACCACATACCTATGAGAAACCAACAAGCAGGACATGAGTGCAACAGCACCATCTTTCTTGCTCATGCACCTCAGCAACTGGTATACAAAGGCATACTGCTGCTGATTCTGCAGGTAATATACAGCCATCATGACTGGCAGCGATTGATAGCCTTCTCCTCCATGAATTTGTCTAATCCCCCTTTAAAGTCATCCAAGTTGGTGACTGTCCCCACAACTTGTGGCAATGAATTCCACTGTTTAACTCCATGCTCTGTGAAGGAGTACTTCTTTGTCCTGGGTCTCTTACTATCCAGTTTTCTTGGTTCACCTGCCACCAACGCTGTCGCTGACATTTCAGCAGCACCAGAGAAAGATCCCCAGGGATTTTCACAATATAATGTAAGTCTCCTTGATTATGGTTTTATCCCTTCTGCCGAATTTTATGTCTAAATCACAGCTTCACAAAGGAAATTTGAAGGAGAACTCTTGGGGATCGAAGAAAAATGCAACCAACAAAAATCATTTTTATACTATATCATTTTTATTATATGGATTTTATAGTTGTAAACCACCTTGGGAAGGCTCATGCCCTGAAAGGCGGCCAAGACATATTTTAAATAAATGCAAAAATAAAAATAAAAAAATTGTGCCCAAGTCTTGCTTTGTTTTTCTGCTTCGGCTAT
The DNA here is from genome assembly GCA_021292165.1 of Shinisaurus crocodilurus. Taxonomy (NCBI): domain Eukaryota; kingdom Metazoa; phylum Chordata; class Lepidosauria; order Squamata; family Shinisauridae; genus Shinisaurus; species Shinisaurus crocodilurus. Next base: position 255,558,155 of record CM037877.1, read on the forward strand.
TGGTGCATCATCACAAGCTCTTTGTCACCTGATTCCTAGTTGAGGATAATGATTAATTCCTTTCAGCATTTTACATTTTCTCTCTGCTTGCAATGGCTGCTAAATCGAATCAATCTTTATTGCTTTAGCCAATCGCCACCATAAACACATAATACGATTCCAGAATAAAATCCACTAAGTTCACAGATAAAAAGATACAAAAATAACAGAACTTATTACAATTAAAAACATCAACAACAAAACAAACACCACCACCCCACTAAAATAGCCTACCCTACCCTGGTAGGACCCTTAAACTAAACCCCTCTACTATTAACATACTCCCTCCTTTTATTAAACACCCTCATATTGACAATGAATCATAGAATTGGCCCATTCCTTCTTTATAGACCAAAATGCACTTTTTTAAAAAATGCAAAATCAATTATAATCCTGTATGTCAGGTTTGTAAGGAGCAATACCAATATATCCTCTCTTGTCTAGCTTCTTTTATCCTCCAACCACTTTTACAAGGAACTTCTGTCTTGGGGAATTATACAAGTGACAAGGCAACACAATGCATTCCAACATCTCCATCTCAGACTGAGCACACTGGCACAGCCTGAGTTGGAGAGTCTGACATTCTTTCAGGGGGATCCCTCGATACTGTCCCAGCATAACAGCAGAAGAAAGCTATTCATTCTTGCTGGAGTGATTGCCCTTTAAGTCTGGGGTAGGAAAGCTTAGTGATATAGGGGGCCCACCTGATATCCAGTCTTGGATACAGAGGAGATGCTCTTTGCATGTTTATCTCAGTCAGCAATTCATGAAAGGCCAAGTCCAGTATGCGTTGCCTCACCTGATCCAAGACATTTCCCTGCTCCTGCGATACCAGAAAGGCAGGGGAGAAGCCTGACTGATGTTGCTATCCGCCTGGTTACAGGTTGAATCCAATCACTATGAGGATTACAAGTCGTTGCTGGCTTGGAAAGTTTTGGGCTGCTTCCAAAGAATAGTTTAATTCAATAGGTCATCTTCCTAAGATTTACCAAAGATATCAACTTTAGTTTATTAGTTTCAGTTGGTAGCAAGGAAGAAGCTATACCATATGGGAACCCGGATTGTTATTCTAAGGAATTGATTTTGGATGGTCTCAGTCATCATTTGTAAGTCCATAAACCCCCATTCTTGGGTTCCATAGAGTAGCTGCCCCAGAGCCTTTGTCCAATAAACTTTGAGTGCAGGTGGAATTAATTTCCCTAAAAAGAATCTAACAGTCTTCTGATTGTTTGACCTACATTCTCTATGGCCTGTGCCACATGGGTTTTAAAGGATCCTGAGCTGGTCCAAATGATCCCCAAATATTTAATGTTAACTTGAGAAATACGAACCCTATACAGCTCCGGTCCAGTCTATCTCAAGCAGCGTCTCCAGCAACACCAAGTGGGCCGCTCAACAAGTTCTGCCACAGACGGCCTTCTCCTTGTCCCTTCAGCCAGAGCAGCTAGACTGGTCAGGACGAGGAAGAGGGCCTTCTCTGTGGCAGCCCCCGTACTATGGAACTCTCTCCCAAGTGACCTCCGCCATGCTCCCTCTCTGCTGAGCTTCCACCGCTCATTAAAAACTTGGCTATTCAGGCGGGAATATGGGGTGGGCTAAGATTTTAAAATTTTATACTGTTTTAATGTATTTTATTCTGTTTTATCTTCTGTACTGCACATCGCCCAGGATGGCCGGTTTGCCGGCCAGATGGGCGATAAATAAATGCAAATAATAAATAAATAAATCTAGTTTCCATTCACAGTCTACCTGTGATATTTCTTACGTTTTCCAACAGCCATAATGTGTGTTTTATCATAGGGGTCCATAGGCTTACCAGTCTCCTTTGTTAAAGAAGGGATGCCTTATCTACACTGGCTGATGATCCCTAAAAACAGGAGAGCATTTCACTAGCGAGATTTAATGTCCTCCTTTCTAAACTTTTAGGCGGTAGATATAACAAACTCCCTCATTTCCCCTTCCTTGTTAAATAAATTCTAGTTCTTGTTTTATAAGTTGCTCACTGGTTTTTTCTCTTGACCCCTTTTCCGGGAACATGGTCCTTGTGGGATGGAGGCAGCAGACACTACTTTAGGGTCAGCATTTTTCTCCCTTATCCATCCCACTACTGTATGAACCCAGGTCCTAGGATACCACCACCCACAGTATTGCAGGTAGGGAAAGTGAGGTTACAAAGTCAACAGTTCTTATCTTCCCCGGCCCTGATATTTGAAATCCTTTGGCTAGAAATGCCAGGAACAGGACCGGTGCAGGGCAGTTTGGCGCCCAAGGCGAAATAATATTTAGCGCCCCCCCTCCAAAGCAGCAAAAAAAAAAACCCTGCGCCGCCACCACCAACCTACCTTCCCCCCCGCCCTGGCTGCGGTGGCGGCGGCAGCGGCGGCTGCTGCTGCTGCTGCTGCTGCCTCCACCTCCTCCTCCTCCTCCTCCTGAAGTGATGCGACGCGACGGGACCCCCGCGCTGTTTTTTGCCGGGGAAACCATGGCAACAGGGCTGTTTAAGCCCTGTTGCCCTGGTTCCTCCCACCAAAACAACGCGGGCGGGGCTCCGGAAGCGACGCAACGCGGAGAAGGTAGGTGACGGGGGGGTTGGGGGGGTGGCGATGGCGGCGGGAGGCGCAGCGGCAGCGAGCGGGAGGGCGGGGGGAGGTGCAGCGGCGAGCGAGCGGGCGGGCAGGGGGAGGCACAGCGGCGAGTGAGCGAGCGAGCGGGCGGGCGGGGGGAGGCGCGGCGGCGGCGGGCGGGAGGGTGGGGAGGCGGAGGCTTGGCGGGGGCGGCGCAGCGTAGGCGGAGGCCTGGCGGGGGTGGCGCAGCGGCAGCAAAGAGGAGCGCAGCGTTTCCGCGCCCTCTTCAGCCGCGCGCCCTAGGCAACCGCCTAGTTTGCCTAGCGGTAGCGCCGGCCCTGGCCAGGAATGGAACCTGGTATCTTCTGGATGTTGAGCATATGTTCTGCCAGCGACCTTTGGACCCTAACCAGAGAATCTCCTTTGCACATCTGCCTCCAGGAGATCTAAATCAGCCAGCCTGGATGATCACCTGATAATGGAGACATGGATGTGAAAATGCAGGTTTCCCATAAGATGGTCCCTCCAGGTATCTCTCAGGCACTGAAACCTAGAATTCATTCCACATTTTTATAATCAGCCCTGGGCACATTAGGAGGTGTGTGTGTGTGTGTGTGTGTGCGTGCGTGTGTGTGTGTGATCTTCACTGCATGAATATTGATTAAGAGAAGGCATGATCTCTCAAGTTAGTTTCAAAAAAAGAGGATAAGAATAACGAAAATGCAGACAGATAAGGATTTAACTTTACTCAGGCCCTGTGTTGTTGCTGTGTATAATTAACTACAGAAAAGACCAGCAGTTGCTAATTAATGAGGTCAACTTTTGGTGTAATGAGAGAGGTTGCATGGGGGCTCTCTGTTTGGCTCTTTAGTGCTTATGCAAATGATACTGTTAATTACATTTTGCTTCTTATCAGTGGAATTCTGCCAAGGCTTCTCTCCATAATGCTGGTTCCTCCCCCAACCACCAAATGGATCAATGCCCAATCCAATTTCTTATCCCTTTCAAATTTATTTATAATAAATAAATAATAAATAAATAAATAAATAAATAAATGTGATAATGAAATGGAGTTGTGGAAATTGAGGTGGAAACTCTGATTTTTAGCCGTCGCTCTGTTTTTCTTGGTGTTGCCAGCTACCTGCCTGACAAGGCCTCAAAGTGTATTACTTCCATTCATGTTTTACATTAGTTGGGGTCACCAAAGCACCTTCAGTTTGAAGGCTCCAAAGCACCTTCAGAGCCCGCTAGGGATGCATGGACTTTTAAAAATCCATTCCCTCTGTGTTCCATGGATTATCAGGTACCTTTCATTCTATTTTCCACTCATTGGTGGAACTGGATTTATTGTAGGAGAATTTCATTCTACTTGTGCCGATTCCCATGTGTGCTCATAGAATCATAGAATCATAGAAAAGTAGAGTTGGAAGGGGCCTACAAGGCCATCGAGTCCAACCCCCTGCTCAATGCAGGAATCTAGGTCAAAGCATCTCTGACAGATGTCTGTCCAGCTGCACCTTGAATGCCTCCAGAGTGGGAGAGCCCACAACCTCCCTAGGTAGTTGATTCCATTGTCTTATTGCTCTGACAGTCAGGAAATTTTTCCTGATGTTTAGGTGGAATCTAGGTTCCTGTAACTTGAGCCCATTATTCCGTGTCCTGCAAACTGGGATGAACGAGAAGAGATCTTTGCCCTCCTCTGTGTGACATCCCTTCAAATACTGGAAGAGTGCGATCATATCTCCCCTCAGTCTCCTCTTCTGAAGGCTAAACATGCCCAGTTCTTTCAGTCTCTCCTCATAGGGCCTTGTTTCCAGTCCCTTTATCATCCTTGTTGCCCTCCTCTGAACCCTCTCCAGTTTGTCTATGTCCTTCTTAAAGTGAGGTGCCCAGAACTGGACGCAGTACTCAAGATGAGGCCTAACCAGTGCCGAGTAAAGGGGAATTATCACTTCCCGCGATTTGGAAGCTATACTTCTATTAATACAGCCCAAAATTGCATTTGCCTTCTTTGCAGCCACATCGCATTGCTGGCTCATATTCAGTTTGTGATCTACCACAATTCCAAGATCCTTCTCACTTGTAGTATTGTTGAGCCAAGTGTCCCCCATTCTGTAACTCTGCATTTGGTTTCCTCTCCCTAGGTGCAGCACTTGGCATTTATCCCTATTAAATTTCATTCTGTTGTTTTCGGCCCAGCGCTCCAGCCTATCGAGGTCACTTTGAATTTTGTTTCTGTCTTCCAGAGTATTAGCTGTTCCACCCAACTTTGTGTCATCTGCAAATTTGATAAGCATTCCCTGTACCTCCTCATCCAAGTCATTAATAAAAATGTTGAAGAGCACCGGGCCCAGGACCGAGCCCTGTGGTACCCCGCTCGTTACCTCTCCCCAGTTTGAGAAGGAACCATTGATAAGCACTCTTTGAGTCCGATTCTGTAGCCAATTGTGGATCCACCTGATAGTTGTTCCATCTAGCCCACTCTTAGCTAGCTTACTAATCAGGATATCATGAGGCACTTTGTCGAAAGCTTTGCTGAAGTCCAGGTATATAATGTCCACAGCATTCCCACAGTCCACAAGGGAGGTTACCCGATCAAAAAATGAGATCAGATTAGTCTGACAGGATTTGTTCTTGACAAATCCATGCTGGCTTCTAGTAATCACTGCATTGTTTTCAAGGTGCTTGCAGACTGACTTCTTTATAATCTGCTCAAAAATCTTCCCGGGGATTGATGTCAGACTGACTGGCCTATAGTTCCCAGGTTCCTCCTTCTTGCCCTTTTTGAAGATGGGAACAACATTTGCCCTCCTCCAGTCATCTGGCACTTCACCTGTCCTCCATGATTTCTCAAAGATAATAGACAGTGGTTCTGAGAGTTCTTCTGCCAGTTCCTTTATTACTCTAGGATGCAGCTCATCAGGCCCTGGAGATTTAAACTCGTTCAGAGTAATCAGGTGCTCCTTGACCATTTGCCTATCAATCTCAAGCTGCAATCCTGCCCCTTCAGTCTGCACTTCAGGTTTGCCAGGGGGGTCATAGACCCTCTTTTGGGAGAAGACCGAGCCGAAGTAGGAATTGAACACTTCTGCCTTTTCTTTGTCTTCTGTTATCAATTTGCCATCCTCATTGCGTAGTTGAACCACCAGTTCTTTCTTCTGTCTTTTACTGTACATGTATCTGAAGAAAGCTTTTTTGTTGCTTTTAGCATTCCTCGCTAACCTTAGCTCATTCTCAGCTTTAGCCTTCCTGACACTATTCCTGCAGTTCTGTGCTACCTGCCTGTACTCTTCCCCTGTAGCCTGTCCTTCCTTCCACTTCCTATACGTGTCCTTTTTTGTTTTCAGGTCATCTTTGAGTTTATTGTGAAGCCACATTGGCTTCTTCTGTTGCCCTCTGCCTTTTTCCTTGTGGGAATTGTTTGCAATTGTGCCTTTAAAATTTCCTTTTTTAAAAACTCCCACCCCTCCTGGGCTCCCTTTCTCGTGAGAGTCACTTGCCATGGGATCTTACTAATCATTGTTCTGAGTTTGTTAAAATTGGCTTTCCTAAAATCCAGGGTACGTGTTTGGCTACACTCAGCTTTTGCTTCCGTTAGAATCAAGAACTCAAGTATAACATGGTCCTTTCCTTCCATAGTGCTCGGTTTCTGTCTTCCTAGATTTTTTTTTTTTTTTTTTTTAGGGACCTCCCCCTTGACCTCCCCTGCCGAACTCCGCTGCCAAACTCCTGTTTGCTCTCCCTGTTCACTCGCTCTGTTCGCTCGCTCTCTGGGAGCCTGCTTGCCTTTTCACAGTCCCAAAAACAGCTGGAGCCTCTCTCCTGTTGTGCTGCTGCTCAGCTGGGAGTCAGGAACAGAATGAGCTCCCAGGCCACGCCCTGCAATCAGCCCCACTTCCTGCAATCAGCTGCAATCAGCCCCAGGTAGTTGCAGTCAGCAGGAGCTTCTGCTCAACAGAATGAGCTCCCAGGCCACGCCTTTCCCTTGCAGCACTTGTTGTTGTACTACTCCGCTGCCAAACTCCTGTTTGCTCTCCCTGTTCGCTCGCTCTGTTCGCTCGCTCTCTGGAAGCCTGCTTGCCTTTTCACAGTCCCAAAAACAGCTGGAGCCTCTCTCCTGTTGTGCTGCTGCTCAGCTGGGAGTCAGGAACAGAATGAGCTCCCAGGCCACGCCCTGCAATCAGCCCCACTTCCTGCAATCAGCTGCAATCAGCCCCAGGTAGTTGCAGTCAGCAGGAGCTTCTGCTCAACAGAATGAGCTCCCAGGCCACGCCTTTCCCTTGCAGCACTTGTTGTTGTACTACTCCGCTGCCAAACTCCTGTTTGCTCTCCCTGTTCGCTCGCTCTGTTCGCTCGCTCTCTGGGAGCCTGCTTGCCTTTTCACAGTCCCAAAAACAGCTGGAGCCTCTCTCCTGTTGTGCTGCTGCTCAGCTGGGAGTCAGGAACAGAATGAGCTCCCAGGCCACGCCCTGCAATCAGCCCCACTTCCTGCAATCAGCTGCAATCAGCCCCAGGTAGTTGCAGTCAGCAGGAGCTTCTGCTCAACAGAATGAGCTCCCAGGCCACGCCTTTCCCTTGCAGCACTTGTTGTTGTACTACTCCGCTGCCAAACTCCTGTTTGCTCTCCCTGTTCGCTCGCTCTGTTCGCTCGCTCTCTGGGAGCCTGCTTGCCTTTTCACAGTCCCAAAAACAGCTGGAGCCTCTCTCCTGTTGTGCTGCTGCTCAGCTGGGAGTCAGGAACAGAATGAGCTCCCAGGCCACGCCCTGCAATCAGCCCCACTTCCTGCAATCAGCTGCAATCAGCCCCAGGTAGTTGCAGTCAGCAGGAGCTTCTGCTCAACAGAATGAGCTCCCAGGCCACGCCTTTCCCTTGCAGCACTTGTTGTTGTACTACTCCGCTGCCAAACTCCTGTTTGCTCTCCCTGTTCACTCGCTCTGTTCGCTCGCTCTCTGGGAGCCTGCTTGCCTTTTCACAGTCCCAAAAACAGCTGGAGCCTCTCTCCTGTTGTGCTGCTGCTCAGCTGGGAGTCAGGAACAGAATGAGCTCCCAGGCCACGCCCTGCAATCAGCCCCACTTCCTGCAATCAGCTGCAATCAGCCCCAGGTAGTTGCAGTCAGCAGGAGCTTCTGCTCAACAGAATGAGCTCCCAGGCCACGCCTTTCCCTTGCAGCACTTGTTGTTGTACTACTCCGCTGCCAAACTCCTGTTTGCTCTCCCTGTTCGCTCGCTCTGTTCGCTCGCTCTCTGGAAGCCTGCTTGCCTTTTCACAGTCCCAAAAACAGCTGGAGCCTCTCTCCTGTTGTGCTGCTGCTCAGCTGGGAGTCAGGAACAGAATGAGCTCCCAGGCCACGCCCTGCAATCAGCCCCACTTCCTGCAATCAGCTGCAATCAGCCCCAGGTAGTTGCAGTCAGCAGGAGCTTCTGCTCAACAGAATGAGCTCCCAGGCCACGCCTTTCCCTTGCAGCACTTGTTGTTGTACTACTCCGCTGCCAAACTCCTGTTTGCTCTCCCTGTTCGCTCGCTCTGTTCGCTCGCTCTCTGGGAGCCTGCTTGCCTTTTCACAGTCCCAAAAACAGCTGGAGCCTCTCTCCTGTTGTGCTGCTGCTCAGCTGGGAGTCAGGAACAGAATGAGCTCCCAGGCCACGCCCTGCAATCAGCCCCACTTCCTGCAATCAGCTGCAATCAGCCCCAGGTAGTTGCAGTCAGCAGGAGCTTCTGCTCAACAGAATGAGCTCCCAGGCCACGCCTTTCCCTTGCAGCACTTGTTGTTGTACTACTCCGCTGCCAAACTCCTGTTTGCTCTCCCTGTTCAGCTCGCTCTGTTCGCTCGCTCTCTGGGAGCCTGCTTGCCTTTTCACAGTCCCAAAAACAGCTGGAGCCTCTCTCCTGTTGTGCTGCTGCTCAGCTGGGAGTCAGGAACAGAATGAGCTCCCAGGCCACGCCCTGCAATCAGCCCCACTTCCTGCAATCAGCTGCAATCAGCCCCAGGTAGTTGCAGTCAGCAGGAGCTTCTGCTCAACAGAATGAGCTCCCAGGCCACGCCTTTCCCTTGCAGCACTTGTTGTTGTACTACTCCGCTGCCAAACTCCTGTTTGCTCTCCCTGTTCGCTCGCTCTGTTCGCTCGCTCTCTGGAAGCCTGCTTGCCTTTTCACAGTCCCAAAAACAGCTGGAGCCTCTCTCCTGTTGTGCTGCTGCTCAGCTGGGAGTCAGGAACAGAATGAGCTCCCAGGCCACGCCCTGCAATCAGCCCCACTTCCTGCAATCAGCTGCAATCAGCCCCAGGTAGTTGCAGTCAGCAGGAGCTTCTGCTCAACAGAATGAGCTCCCAGGCCACGCCTTTCCCTTGCAGCACTTGTTGTTGTACTACTCCGCTGCCAAACTCCTGTTTGCTCTCCCTGTTCGCTCGCTCTGTTCGCTCGCTCTCTGGGAGCCTGCTTGCCTTTTCACAGTCCCAAAAACAGCTGGAGCCTCTCTCCTGTTGTGCTGCTGCTCAGCTGGGAGTCAGGAACAGAATGAGCTCCCAGGCCACGCCCTGCAATCAGCCCCACTTCCTGCAATCAGCTGCAATCAGCCCCAGGTAGTTGCAGTCAGCAGGAGCTTCTGCTCAACAGAATGAGCTCCCAGGCCACGCCTTTCCCTTGCAGCACTTGTTGTTGTACTACTCCGCTGCCAAACTCCTGTTTGCTCTCCCTGTTCGCTCGCTCTGTTCGCTCGCTCTCTGGGAGCCTGCTTGCCTTTTCACAGTCCCAAAAACAGCTGGAGCCTCTCTCCTGTTGTGCTGCTGCTCAGCTGGGAGTCAGGAACAGAATGAGCTCCCAGGCCACGCCCTGCAATCAGCCCCACTTCCTGCAATCAGCTGCAATCAGCCCCAGGTAGTTGCAGTCAGCAGGAGCTTCTGCTCAACAGAATGAGCTCCCAGGCCACGCCTTTCCCTTGCAGCACTTGTTGTTGTACTACTCCGCTGCCAAACTCCTGTTTGCTCTCCCTGTTCGCTCGCTCTGTTCGCTCGCTCTCTGGAAGCCTGCTTGCCTTTTCACAGTCCCAAAAACAGCTGGAGCCTCTCTCCTGTTGTGCTGCTGCTCAGCTGGGAGTCAGGAACAGAATGAGCTCCCAGGCCACGCCCTGCAATCAGCCCCACTTCCTGCAATCAGCTGCAATCAGCCCCAGGTAGTTGCAGTCAGCAGGAGCTTCTGCTCAACAGAATGAGCTCCCAGGCCACGCCTTTCCCTTGCAGCACTTGTTGTTGTACTACTCCGCTGCCAAACTCCTGTTTGCTCTCCCTGTTCGCTCGCTCTGTTCGCTCGCTCTCTGGGAGCCTGCTTGCCTTTTCACAGTCCCAAAAACAGCTGGAGCCTCTCTCCTGTTGTGCTGCTGCTCAGCTGGGAGTCAGGAACAGAATGAGCTCCCAGGCCACGCCCTGCAATCAGCCCCACTTCCTGCAATCAGCTGCAATCAGCCCCAGGTAGTTGCAGTCAGCAGGAGCTTCTGCTCAACAGAATGAGCTCCCAGGCCACGCCTTTCCCTTGCAGCACTTGTTGTTGTACTACTCCGCTGCCAAACTCCTGTTTGCTCTCCCTGTTCGCTCGCTCTGTTCGCTCGCTCTCTGGGAGCCTGCTTGCCTTTTCACAGTCCCAAAAACAGCTGGAGCCTCTCTCCTGTTGTGCTGCTGCTCAGCTGGGAGTCAGGAACAGAATGAGCTCCCAGGCCACGCCCTGCAATCAGCCCCACTTCCTGCAATCAGCTGCAATCAGCCCCAGGTAGTTGCAGTCAGCAGGAGCTTCTGCTCAACAGAATGAGCTCCCAGGCCACGCCTTTCCCTTGCAGCACTTGTTGTTGTACTACTCCGCTGCCAAACTCCTGTTTGCTCTCCCTGTTCGCTCGCTCTGTTCGCTCGCTCTCTGGAAGCCTGCTTGCCTTTTCACAGTCCCAAAAACAGCTGGAGCCTCTCTCCTGTTGTGCTGCTGCTCAGCTGGGAGTCAGGAACAGAATGAGCTCCCAGGCCACGCCCTGCAATCAGCCCCACTTCCTGCAATCAGCTGCAATCAGCCCCAGGTAGTTGCAGTCAGCAGGAGCTTCTGCTCAACAGAATGAGCTCCCAGGCCACGCCTTTCCCTTGCAGCACTTGTTGTTGTACTACTCCGCTGCCAAACTCCTGTTTGCTCTCCCTGTTCACTCGCTCTGTTCGCTCGCTCTCTGGGAGCCTGCTTGCCTTTTCACAGTCCCAAAAACAGCTGGAGCCTCTCTCCTGTTGTGCTGCTGCTCAGCTGGGAGTCAGGAACAGAATGAGCTCCCAGGCCACGCCCTGCAATCAGCCCCACTTCCTGCAATCAGCTGCAATCAGCCCCAGGTAGTTGCAGTCAGCAGGAGCTTCTGCTCAACAGAATGAGCTCCCAGGCCACGCCTTTCCCTTGCAGCACTTGTTGTTGTACTACTCCGCTGCCAAACTCCTGTTTGCTCTCCCTGTTCGCTCGCTCTGTTCGCTCGCTCTCTGGAAGCCTGCTTGCCTTTTCACAGTCCCAAAAACAGCTGGAGCCTCTCTCCTGTTGTGCTGCTGCTCAGCTGGGAGTCAGGAACAGAATGAGCTCCCAGGCCACGCCCTGCAATCAGCCCCACTTCCTGCAATCAGCTGCAATCAGCCCCAGGTAGTTGCAGTCAGCAGGAGCTTCTGCTCAACAGAATGAGCTCCCAGGCCACGCCTTTCCCTTGCAGCACTTGTTGTTGTACTACTCCGCTGCCAAACTCCTGTTTGCTCTCCCTGTTCGCTCGCTCTGTTCGCTCGCTCTCTGGGAGCCTGCTTGCCTTTTCACAGTCCCAAAAACAGCTGGAGCCTCTCTCCTGTTGTGCTGCTGCTCAGCTGGGAGTCAGGAACAGAATGAGCTCCCAGGCCACGCCCTGCAATCAGCCCCACTTCCTGCAATCAGCTGCAATCAGCCCCAGGTAGTTGCAGTCAGCAGGAGCTTCTGCTCAACAGAATGAGCTCCCAGGCCACGCCTTTCCCTTGCAGCACTTGTTGTTGTACTACTCCGCTGCCAAACTCCTGTTATGCACACTTGCTCATTTGTGCAAATGCGCTAATCCTAGGAGTGGGTGATCCACTGGGACCCAGCCCACCTCCGGCTCAACGGATGCCACTGCGGTGCCCACAGAACCAGGCCGAAAGCTGGCACGCGCCGTGCCCCTCGCCAGACTTTCGGGTTCCCAGCAGGCCACTGTTTACATAGAAAATGCCTTAAGATATGCCAAAAGTGGCTGCAATTTCTGCAAATTACGCAAATTGCAGCTGCATTTGGACGTATCTTAAGGCATTTTCTACATAAACAGCGGCCCGCCACGAGCCTGGAAGTAGCTTCCCCGGCTCAACTCGGGAGAATGTGAGTCAAACCGGGGAAGAGGTAAGAGGGACAGAGTTGGGGGGTGGGGTCAAGCCCAGCTTGTCCGCTGGATTTCCACCCTCTGGACAAAATCCTCACACATCCCTAGCTAATCCTCATTAACTGCTGCACATTAGCAGCAGTGCATTAGTGCTAATCTAATTAGAGCCAGTGTGGCGTAGTGGTGAGAGTGTTGGACTGGGACTCGGGAGATCCGGGTTCTAGTCCCCGCTTGGCCATGAAACTCATTGGGTGACTTTGGGCCGGTCACTGACTCTCAGCCTAACCTACCTCACAGGGTTGTTGTGAGGATAAAATGGAGAGGAGGAGGACTATGTAAGCTGTCTTGGGTTCCTTGCAGGAAAAAAGGCGGGGTATAAATAAAATAAATAAATAAATAAATATATAAATTCACATTAGTTAATGCAAATTTGTGCTAATCACCCCAGAAGTGAAAAAAAGAAAAATGTGCATATCCCCCCCCCCCCAAATCCAGATTTTCAGGCTTTAGATTACTACTACTACTACTACTACTACTATTATTATTATTATTATTATTATTATTATTATTATTATTATTATTTTATTTCTATACTGCCGAACAGCCAAAAATCTCTGGGTGCTTTACAACACTCAGTAAAATGCAATATAAAATACACACAATAAAAAGATTATTAAAAAATTTAAAAACCAAATTTAAAGACGACTCAAATAAAATAACTAAAACAAGTTAATACAACACAACCTGCAAAAAAGTTGACATAACCACCCCACCATGTACCATTTAGAGCTGTTCCATGCCACAGTATAGAGGGCAGCAGGGATGGGGACTCGGACTCGAGGACTCGACTCGTGAGTCGGACTGAGTCCCCCCTCGGACTCTACTCGGACTCGAGTCCCAATATTTTTAATGGGACTCGAGACTCGACTCGGGACTCGAGACCAAGGACTCTTCAACATCGCTGGGCTGTGCCAGAAGGAGTGGAGAGGAGCGTGATTGCCGGTGAAGAGCACATGGAAGCGAGGTGTGCCGCTGCTCAGCCACTATGAACGGCTACCAGGAGTGCAGCCCCAACAGTGTGTCAAGATTTATTTTGATTGATGTGTTGCGTACTTGGGAGAGGCAGAAGAAGGACCTGAGATTACTCTGTGTGGCTGCTCTGGGTGTGTTTCTGGTTCCAGCAAGTTCGTCACCAGTGGAGCAGGTGTTCAGTGAGGGTGGAATTGTGATGAGACCTCACCGTTCCAGAATGGGGGCCAAAGATTTAGAAAAAATCATGTTCCTCAAATGCAACATGGATAAGTTTTAGGAAGTACAGCAAGTTTATTTTTTAAAATCGTTTTTCTAAAATGCAACCTTTCAGTCATTTTGGGTTTGGCTGCCTCTGCCTGCCTGTCTGGGGTTCCCAGCCTCCTCTGCCTGCCTGGTCTCTTCTTGACCAGTTCAACAGTTGAATTGTCCAAGACAAAGGCCTCTGCCTGCCTGCTTTGGGGTTCCCTGCCTTCTCTGCCTGCCTGGTTATTTTGGGTTTTTCTGCCTGGTCTGTTCTTGCCAAAATCAGTGGCAGAGTTTTGAAATAAAAGGGCACACTTGTGCCTAGAATTTATTTAAGCCACACATCTGAAGTAGCCTTATTTTGTTGTTGGGAAAACCCCCCATTGATTTTAATAGGGACTCGTGGAGTCAGCTTTGGGAGTGACTCGTGACTCGTGACTCGTGAGTCACCATTTTGGACCAAGGACTTGGACTCGGACTCAAGACTTGGGTCCAAAGACTCGTGACTCGACTCGTGACTCGAGACCAAGACTCTTCAACATCCCTGGAGGGCAGTCTTAACCTGGTGCCAAAAAGATAGCAGAGTTGGCACCAGGTGGGCCTCGGGGGGGGGCTGTTCCAGAGTTGGGGGGCTGCCACAGAGAAGGCCCTTGTTGCTGCCCTCCGGCCCTCTCTTGGAGGTGGAAGTTGGAGGAAGGTCCCAGATGTTGAGCGTAGTGTCTGGGTAGATTGTCGTTGGGAGAGGCGTTCCATCAGGTATTGCAGTCCCAAGCCATGTAGGGCTTTATAGGTTAAGACCAGCACCTTGAATCGGGCTCAGAAGCATACAGGCAGCCAGTGCAAGTGGGCCAGAACTGGTGTTCTATGTTCAGACCTTCTGGTCCCAGTGATTAGTCTGGCTGCCACATTTTGCATGAGCAGCAGCTTCTGGACAGTCTTCAAGGGCAGCCCCACATAGAGTGCATTTCAGTAGTCTAGCTTAGAGATACCAGAGCATAGATTACTGAAAGCAGGTTATCCCTTTCCAGATAGAGGCATAGCTGGGCCACCAGCCGGAGCTGGTAGAAGGCACTCCGTGCCACTGAGGCCACTTGAACCTCAAGTGACAAAGATGGCTCAAGGAGAACCCCCAAGCTGCACCTTCAAGGGGAGTGCAACGCCATCCAGAACAGGGTGGACACCCTCCATCCAGTCAGAGGAACCACCCACTAACAGCATCTCAGTGTTGTCTGGATTGAGCCTCAGTTTGTTAGCCCTCATCCAGTCTATTGTCGCAGACAGGCACCGGTTCAGCACATCCACAGCCTCACCTGCTGAGGATGAAAAGGAGAAATAGAGCTGCGTGTCATCAGCAACGCACTCCAAAACTCTGGATGACCCCACTCGGTGGTTTCATGTATATGTTGAATAGCATGGGGGATAAGACAGACCCCTGTGGAATTCCATACTGGAGAGTCCATGGGGCCGAGCAATATTCCCCAAGCATCACCTTCTGGAGCCGGCCATCCAAGTAGGAGTGGAACCACTACAATGCAGTGCCCTCCACTCCCAGCTCAGACAGTCGCCCCAGAAATAGAATACCATGGTTGATGGTATCAAAAGCCACCAAGCGATTTAGGAATATCAGCAAGGTCACACTGATGCTGTCTCTCTCCAGACATAGGTCATCAAAGCTGTTTGATGACCAAAGCTTTTCTGTGCCAAAACCCAGCCTGAACCACAACTGAAATGGATCCAGATAATCAGTCTCATCCATGAGCGCCAGGAGCTGGTTGGCAAGCATCCTCTCAAGGACCTTGCCCAGGAAAGGAACATTCGCCGCTGGCCTAAAGTTATTAAGATCTTCCGTGTCCAGGGAGGGTTCCTTCAGGAGTGGCCTCACCACCTCTTTTTTCCAAAAGAAGCTAGGAGGGTGGCTACTAGGGAAAGGCCTTCTCAGTTGTGGCACCCTATCTATGGAATCAACTACCCAAAGAGGTGCGCCTGGCGCCTACCTTCTATTCTTTCAGGCACCAGGTGAAGACCTTTTTATTTGCCCAACATTTTAATGGTTGAATTTATTCATTTTATTATTGCCACTGTACCTCTGGATTGAATTTATTTTGGCTACTTGGTTTTATCTTGGTTTTAATATCTCTGTGTTTTTCTGTTATTATTGTTGATGTTTCTGTTTTAGTGTTGCTTTGTTTTGTAAACCGCCCAGGGAGCCTCTTGGCTGATGGGCGGTGAATAAATATATTAAATAAATAAATAATAAAATTAAAGTTGCATGGGACCGCTCCCTCTCACATGGAGGCATCGATCACTTCCCTGGCCTAGCCGGCTGTTCCCTCCCTGCTGGTTTTTTATGAGCCAAGGGGGGCAAGTATCCAGTATGGATGTGGTTGCACAAACCTGTCCAAGCATTTTGTCAGCATCCCAACATCTGTACCAACTGAAACTCATCCAAGAAAATTTGACAAGGCTGCGGTCTGGGTAGCTCGCCTGATTCAACTGCTATAACATTAGAGTCCATGTCCTGGCGGATGCAAGAGTCTTTTTTCCTGGAAGTGCCTGGCAAATATATTGCAGCAGGCCTCAGAGGGGTCCAGAATGTCCTTGGGGCCAGCATATAATAGGCCCCGGACAACCCTGAAAAGCTCCGCTGGGCAGCAAATAGAAGATTGATAATAGAGTCAGTGAGATGTCGTTTCTTTGCTGCCCTCACTGCCCTTGAATTTACCAACTGCAGGCACATGGCAGGTAGAGAAGTGTGCAGAGCTCGATTGGGTGTGTGTGTGGAAGCCTGGTGAACTCGCGCGCCGGGGCTCAACCCCCTGAGCTCCACTCGCCCTACCTGCTTCCCTGGCTCGACTCATGTTCTTGCAAGCCAAGCGGGGGAAAGCGACTTCCGGGTTCCCGGCACTACCTTGTTTATGTAGAAAATGGTGTAAGATACGTTTAAAACAGCCGCAATTTGTGCAAGATGGAGACAGGCTGAAGGAGGGGTTCTGGCCTCGACAATTTCACAGAAGTGTCCTCAGGGGAGTTGATCAGCTGTGCTTTTTCGAGGCACAAATATGCGACCATCAACCGAACCCTCAGGCTCAGCCTGTTCACCTTCCTTCCTCTTAATCCTCAAGGGAAGGCGATTAATTCTCTCAGAATCCGCTCTGCATTTTGTGTGAGAGAGAAAAAATAAGTTTGAAACCATGAGATTAGAGGCAATCTAAATTGTCAGACAAATCAGTGTTGCTCAAACCCCGGGAGGTGCTGCTAGCCTTAATATAAAGCTCGCTGCTAAATACACTTTAATGTTCATGAGTCATATTTCAACCCGGGATTTGTTTCACAAAGCTGAATGTAAAACAAAAAGGCACTGAAGCTTGCTCTGGCCATGTGCACAATGCACGCTTCCGCTGAGTGGGCTGCTGCTGCATGAAATGTTAATTGTAGCAATATGTTAAGTTTGGTCAGTCTTTCCAAAAAATACCTCTTGAGGAAAGGCCCATCTATTTCAGCACAACCTCTGCTGGCCAGATAGATGCTGCAAGCTCATGAGCAGTCAGTCCCGGAACATGGAGGATCTAGCTAGATACTGTGCCTAGGCTAACAGGCATTGATAAGACTGTTCCAGTTAGCCATTCAGGGCACAATGCTGTGAGTTTTCTACAGGCTGAGAATGAATTTTGGGAGCAGAGAAAAGAGAACGGTTTTAGGGATGGATGAATTGGTCAATTTTGGTTTCTCTCAGTTTCACATTTTTCCAATTTTAAGTTTGATTCACCCTGAACATTGAGATTTGTGTTCATTTTGCTGCACATTTCTCCTAATACATGTATTTTTGTATGCAATTTGGCTAATATACACATTTTTGCAAACCATTTTCCTAATAGAATGTTCTTTAAATGTTATTTTGACCAGTGCTTTTTTTCTGGAGAAAAGGGTACCGGAACTCTTGGATTACATTTCCTCGGGAGTAGATGGCGATTAAATTGTAATGCAATTAATAGAAGAAAAGGTGCTGGAACTCAGTTCCGGTGAGTTCCACCAGAAAAAAAGCCCTGATTTTGACTAATATACACTTTCTCCGATAAAATTTTGTCTATTTTCTGACAGTTCATTCCCAGCTCATAATATTGGCACCTACATGCACGATCGTATTTCCCCCTGTGTGAATTGTAGTTCAGCAGCTGTTGGACAGAACTATCTGGAAATTCAACTGCACCCACTCCTGGGAGTTGAGGACAGGCTTAACCCTGTGCTGAAAGGATGACAGTGTCGGCAACTGTCATCCTTCTATAATGGGGGGGCACCACTGAGAAGTCCCTCCCCTGTTGCCACCTTCTGAGCATCTCTCAGAGGAGGTACTGAGAGAAAGGTCTCAGATGTTGATCGTAACATCGGGGTAGGTTCATGTCAAAAGAGATGCTCTGCCAGGTATTTAATGGTCAATATGGTTCTCCTCAGTACTTCTATGTCATAAGGGGAACTCTTCTTCCTTTGGGAACATAGACTCCACCTTGTCAGTATTATAGGCAATGGCCCCATTGCTGCCTCAATATATTGCTTGGTGCCTCAATATGTTCTCTTCAGGTGCCAATAAATTAATGTCTGCTTGAATTAGCCTGACCATAGTCCCTCTAGATCAGTGTTCTCCAACCTTGGGTCCCCAGATATTTTTGGCCTATGATTCACAGCATGCCCCAGCCAGGGGCATGCTGGGAGTTGTAGGCCAAAAACATCTGGGGACCTATGCTTGAAGGACACTGATCTAGATGAATCATGGAATCACAGAATCATAGAAAAGTAGAGTTGGAAGGGGGCTATAAAGCCATCGAGCCCAATGCCTTGCTCAATGCAGGAATCCAAGTCAAAGCATCCCTGACAGATGGCTGTCCAGCTGCACCTTGAATGCCTCCAGAGTGGGAGAGCCCACCACCTCCCTAGGTAGTTGGTTCCTACAGGGCCGGTGCTACCATAAGGCCAACTAGGCGGCTGCCTAGAGTGCATGGCTAAATGGGGCACAGAAACCACACCAAATCAGAAGCCTCCCTGGTTTTTCCCCCTTCGCTTCGCTTCTTTCTCTCTCCGTGTGCCGGTCTCTTCTTCTGTTTTTGTTGTCCCCAGGCTTGCTTTCTCTTTCTGTCTTTCTTTCCCCCCCCTCTCCCCCTCCTCCTTTTCTTTCGGCTACTTCGGCTCTCTCCTTTTTTTCGCTGTCCTCCTGTTGCTGCTGCCGCTGCCGCTTGCCCGAGCCTTATGCCGCTCCTGTTTCTTTCGCAAGTGGGTCTCTTTAGCAAAGCTGCTTTCTTGTACAGCACATGGGGCGATAAGGGGAGGAGAAGAGGGGGGGCGGTTAGGGAGGGAGGTGGTGGCGGCGGCAGCGGTGCTGGAGGAGGTGGGTGGGTGGGTGGGGGGAGGGAGGCAGAAAGAGAGAGGGGGGTAACCAGAGTGAACTCTCCCCAAGCTCCCACCCCCACCCCTAGCCAGGGAGAATGATAAAAGGAGTGGGGGTGGGAGAGAAGGAGGAAGGGGGGGCTGGGGGAGCAAAAAAAATAATAATAAATTTTTATTTAATAATAAATATCAGAAGCAAAAAATAAAACAGAATTTTGCATGCACGCGAAAGTAGAAAATGGAGAGGGTGGAGGAAGAGGAGCTTGCAGGAGAGGAGATGGGGTGTGGGGGGGGGGAGGAGGAGAGATAAATTTTGCACATACACACAAAAAAGAAGGTAAAGGGGGAGGGGAACAAAAAGAAGAGAGAGAGAGAGAGAACGAAAGAGAGAGAAGGGGTAAGAAAAGAAAAGGAGAGGGGGGGGAGAAAGAGAGGGAAGACAGACCAGAGAATCCCAGTGATCAGATATGCTAAGGAGGAGGAGAATAATTTATTATAATATTTTTTTTAGGTTTTGCCAATTGACTTTTATTTCATAATGAGCATAGGGCTGGAGGGAGGGAGGGCTCAAGTGGGAAGGGGGGGCGCTAAATATCTGATCTTGCCTAGGGCACCAAACTGCCATGCACCAGGCCCTGGGTTCCTAGGGAGGTGGTGGGCTCTCCCACTCTGGAGGCATTCAAGGTGCAGCTGGACAGCCATCTGTCAGGGATGCTTTGACCTGGATTCCTGCACTGAGCAGGGGGTTGGACTCGATGGCCTTGTAGGCCCCTTCCAACTCTACTTTTCTATGATTCTATGATTCTATTATTCTATTGTCTTATTGGTCTAACAGTCAGGAAATTTTTCCTGATGTTTAGGCGGAATCTGGGTTTCTATAACTTGAGCCCATTATTCCGTGTCCTACAAACCTGGATGATGGAGAAGAGATCCTGGCCCCCCTCTTTGTGACAACCCTTCAAGTACTGGAAGAGTGCTATCATATCTCCCCTCAGTCTCCTCTTCTGAAAGATTCCCTTCCAAGTCCTGCGCAGAAATATCAGTTTTGATCAGATTCTCTTCTGCTTTTGGTATGGTTACAACTGTTGCCCCTGTTGAACCCAATTCATGAGAGTCTAGGTATCTAAAACCCAGCCATGCCTTCGGATTTGGCTGTTTTTGGACCAATGATGAGGCTGCAAATTCATCAGCCACTATATTAATTGGCAATTCCAAATCAATTAATTTACTGGAGGGTTGGATTAAATGGTGGCGCTCCATCAGGTATGTATTTACCCAAACTTTATGGCTGACGTTTCTGCAGCCTAAGGCCTTCATTATCCACAAGGCCCTTCTGGCCCTGACAATGGTTAATCTACCTCATAAGAAGAGCCCAACTGGACCAGACCAAAGATCCATCTAGTGCAGCACCCTGCCTCCCACAATGGCCAACCAGATGCATCCACGAAAGTCCCCAGGCAGGGTTATGAAAACAATACCCCTCTCTAGCTATTGCATCCCTTGTAACTGGTATTTACTGGCATACTGATTCTGAACTTGGAGGTTCTA
Organism: Shinisaurus crocodilurus; assembly: GCA_021292165.1. Lineage (NCBI taxonomy): Eukaryota > Metazoa > Chordata > Lepidosauria > Squamata > Shinisauridae > Shinisaurus > Shinisaurus crocodilurus. Next base: position 255,578,332 of record CM037877.1, read on the forward strand.
ATATAGCCATCATGGCCAGTAGCATCATCCATCAGCCTTCCAGATGTGGTACCCTCCAGATGTGTTAGACTACAAAACCCATCACCTCCCATCTGAGGGTGATGTGAGGTGTACTCCAACATACCTGGAAGGCACCAGGTTCAGGAAGGCTGAAAAAGATCATAGCTCAGTGGAGGGTGCTGTTTTTGACAGTAACTCCACATTCCATGTGTCAAATGCCATATGGAATGCTGAAGCCACCTTCTGCAGAACAAGACCACTGATCCATCTAGTCCAGTATTTTCTGCTCTGATTGACAGCAGCCCTTCAACGTCTCAGGCAGAGAAGGGTATCCCCCCCCACCTGTTACTTTTAATAATGTAACAGGAGAGCTAGGGAGTGAACCTGGGACTGGGAGCATATGCATGCAAAACATGTACATTCCCTTTGTCATAGGCCACAGACCAGCATGTCCTACTAGAATAATCAGGTGCTTCAGGATAGAGATTTTGTCAGGATCTGCTCAGCCAGCACAGCACCACAGCTCCATCTGGTGGCCGCTTTTCAGACAGCAGTCTGGCCTACTCTGCTGTACTTGCAGGGTTCAGCCCTAGACCTCCAGGTGCTCCCAGGCTTGCTAATGCAGACCAGCTGGGAGCTGCAGGAAGCCCTGCATAAGGCTTCCCTCAAGCCTTCGCCACAATAACATGAGTCATTGTGGTCTCTGCAGCTGGTTCTTGACTCCAGTGAGCAACTCTGATCCTTGCCCATGTTTGACCTGCATCTGCCCATGACCGTTGCTTCCTCCCTCTGGACCCACCTTGCCGGATAAGTGTTGGACCCCTGCTCATCTCTGGACTTTGCTCACACCCCTGGCCCCACTCTGTTGTGCATGTGTTTGACCTTTTCTTGCTCTGGCCTCTGCTTTGGCTCTGGCCTGCTGCCTCCTCCATCACCCCTGGCCCCAGCATTCCAGCCTAGGACCTGACAGTTTTAAGTGCTCTTTCCTTCTCTTGACATCATAAATATGAAAAGCCAGCAGTGACCCATGATGCAAATCACATACATCATGAGAATGAGCAAAGCTCTCCTCTGATATTCCAATGCACTTCTTCTCCCCCACCCCCTGGGCAGTCTCCATTGTGCCAAAGCAGAAAAACAATGACCCATGATGACAGCAGGAGAATAATTACCCTTTAGATACAAATAAAGGTTACAGGAAAGCTTGCCAATTTCCTCTGTTAACAACAAGGACAGGGGCATATGCTGGTGCCATTACATTTGCATCAGTCGCTTGGTATGCTCATTGGCCTTCACAGATTTACTGAAAAATCCTCTTGAAGAAGAATAACCGTCAGATAATAGCGCACATTGTTTTGCTAAAAGCTCCTCTATTCTTATTAAAGGGACAGATTGTAGCTGGAGCCATATTGTGGTTAAATTGGTTTCAGGTAGATAATTGCACAATAGTTAGCAAGGACAGTGAATGTTGTAAACAGAATCATAATATGCTCTTAAGGGAGTCTGTGTCATTTTTATGCTTTTAGCCTCACCTTTGTAGTTGTCCTGATAAAGAAGACCCACTGCTCGAAACACAATGGGGTAAGTTTGTCGCATTGTTGTTGGAATAAAAACATTTATTACATCTTTGTGTCTTTCCACCAAGAAAAGGGGGGGGTTATTTTAAGGGGGAAGAAGAAGACTATGTGAATCAGTCCATCTTACATACTGTCCCCAACACAGAACACCTGCACAGGGATGGACAATTCAGTCTGTTTTGGGTGGGGATGAACAAAAATTCATTTCAGCTTGGACTCAAGTGCAATCTGCAGTCGAAGTTTGTACCTTTCTGATCTTGCAATGTGATTCACAGAAGACACCACCCCAAAAGCATGTGACAGCATGCGTACATTTGAAAAATGCATACTTTTGAAGAATGTGCACAAACATGCTTTAGGGCACAATCCGATAGCCCTCTGACTTTGTCTAGGGGGACATAGGATTGGGCCTGGATGGTGCTGTGACCTTGGAAATTTGCAGTGCTGCGGAGCACCCACCCACACACACACACACACCTCATAGCCAGCATGGTTCTTTCCACACCGGCAGAGAACCGAACATGGAAGACTGTGTTTGGTTCCCCCCATGGGGGGCATTCCTGGGGGCGGTGGGGGGAGAGGAGTGAGGCTCCGCTGGATTCTGAGGAATCCAGGTGGCACATAAGCCACTCCTCCATCATGAGAAGGTAAAACATCTAGACAGACAGCCAAAATCAGCCATCTAGATGTTCTTGAGGGCAACGGGTTCAGAGGTTTACGGGCAGCCTCAAAGGATTACACTGCCCATCAATGGGAGAATAACGCATACATTTCAAATATGTGCACAATTGATGCAAACTAGCGATGCATCCAAACCTTGAGGGGGGCCCTCTGCGCCCCCGACTCAATTCTCCATGGGGGCGAACCCCCGACTCGATCTTCTGAGCAGCACGGAGTTCTCCGTGCCGCTCTACCCACTTTCTCCAGTCCTCTCGCGTCACTTCCGGGGCCAGGAAATGACGCGACGGGACCCTGCGCAGGCGCAGAATGCACCACAGGGGTCCAGCGTGCCTGCGCAGGGTCCCATCGCATCATTTCCAGACCGGAGCGGTCCGCGCGGGCGGCTCGCCGTGGAGTGGCAAGCCACCCCGAAGACAAAGGTAAGGCCTCGCTGGGCGTGAGCGGGGCCAATTTCGACCCCGTTTTGCCTGGGCGAGGCTCGATACTGGATCAAAAGTTGGGCTTTGACTATAAACTATAATGCAAACACTTGGGGGGAAATATGCATGAAAACATGCATGAATTTTCATGTGTGAAGAAAAGAACAAAGACCGCATTTTCGCATCAGCATGAGTGAGATGGAACCAGCATTGAGGTGGAATTTGGAGAACTTCAGTCAGTGAACTCGAATTTGCTCATAGCGTCCTTCCTAATTTTCAGTAGTGCTGTACTGAGAATTTATTCCACACATTCTTCTTTTTTTTTTTACTATTCTCATTCAATTTGATTGAAAAGGAATTGCTTTTGAAAAAAATGTTCAAAGGAGAAGAAAATGTTGGAGAAATTTTCATGGGTGGGGTTTGGAGTACTTGTGCTTACCCTAATTATGAGATGGAAGAAGAGTATGTGTGAGTGTCCTGTCTTTCATTGTACAATAATATCTGAAACAACTGGGGGCCTCGCCAGCTTCCTGCACTTCAGTTCAAACCCAAAGGAAGAGAGGACATAATGCGGTAACTCCTTCCCCTTGGACCTTTTCCAGATCAGGAAGTGTGGGCAGCCCGGGAGGCTGTAGAGATGTTAACGTACCTGGGGGGGGCACCCTGCCTCTCCGCGCTGCCCCCCCCTGCTCGATTCCATTGTCTTATTGCTCTAACAGTCAGGACATTTTTTCCTGATGTTTAGGTGGAATCTGGGTTCCTGTAACTTGAGCCCATTATTTTGTGTCGTGCACTCTGGCATGGTCAAGAAGAGATCCTGGCCCTCCTCTATGTGACAACCTTTCAAGTACTTGAAGAGCACTATCATATCTCCCCTCAGTCTTCTCTTCTGAAGGCTAAACATGCCCAGTTCCTTCAGTCTCTCCTCATAGGGCTTTGTTTCCAGTCCCCTGATCATCTTTGTTGCCCTCCTCTGAACCCTCTCCAGTTTGTCTACATCCTTCTTAAAGTGTGGTGCCCAGAACTGGACGCAGTACTCAAGATGAGGCCTAACCAGTGCTGAGTAAAGGGGAATTATTACTTCCCGCGATTTGGAAGCTATACTTCTGTTAATGCAGCCCAAAAGAGCATTTGCCTTCTTTGCAGCCACATTGCATTGCTGGCTCATATTCAGTTTGTTGTGATCTACAACAATTCCAAGATCCTTCTCACTTGTAGTATTGTTGAGCCAAGTGTCCCTCATTCTGTAACTACCTTTTGCTTCCCATTCCTTTTAATGTTGGAATTTTTCAATATTGTAGAATAGTAGTGGTTGAGAAATGGAATTAGGGGTGAGATTGATGGGGTAATTTTTTATACATCCCCTCCCCAATTTGCACTGTAAGATTTTGTTACTGATTCTAAAATTTTGTATTCATTCATAAAAAAATCGACTTCCATGTAAGTCCATTACTATATGTTGTTTCTTTATTAATTCAAGATGTTTTGCCCTCATGGGTGAAGAGATTTGTTTCCCCCCTCCCCCACCAAATATTATTTAAGGATGTGCATGTATGTGTATCTGAAACAAGTACGTCAATTTTTACAGCTTGCATTTTTTCCTATGTCAATTTGAGTTTGACCAATCCATTAATTTTCTTTATTTGTTGGATTAATGGTATAAAATTTAGCTTTACCAAGTTTGAGCATTCGTAAATGATCATATTCTCCCCATGATATGTTATTGTTTGTTTGCATATTATTATCCCTCATATGTGTGTGTGTATGTGTTTTATTTAAGTTTGATAATTTTGAGGTATGCTGATAAACATGGCATTTCTGATTTCTTGAAATTCATTTCTTCTTCATATCCTTTGATAGTTGAAATTCTCTGAACTTCTCCATATCCTTTGTTTCTTTTTTTCTTTAGTTTCTATGTATGTATTAAGAATATAAAACACTTTCCATAATAAAAATATAACATCTCTGATAATAATGCCACGTAATAATACAAGAATAATACCACAATAATAATAATAATAATGACACAGCTTTCCAAGTGCAGGATTTTAATTTTCTTAAAGCACAAGTAGCTGCCTAGGAAAATGGCCGTTTGCACAGCGATAGTCATAAAGCTCAATCATATATCATACCATATCATATCAACATCACAGACATTTCAGTAGATAATTAAGAAGATTGCATTTCAACCAGCCAGCCAATCACAGCCCATTTAATTCCATAGGCACAGAGCAATAAAGCTATTTTTTCTTCTTTTTCTTGTTGCTGCTCCTCTAAAAAAAACAAAAACAGTCCAGTACTCAGAAATCATGACTCCCAACATGTCCCCTGTAAATGACACATAATAACCACTGCCAAAATTCTGCTCTGCTTCAGTTTTGGATCATTACAGTTAAAATACTATATATCACCCTCAAATGTCCCTCTGCCTTTGTTTTGACTTTGGCTTTTAATTTGTGCATTCCGAGACATGAAAGATGTTTGTTTTATTTATCATATTTGTAACCTGTCCTTTTCAAGGAGATTAAGGTACGCATGTGGGGTTATCTTATCTTCACAACAGTTCTGTGCAGTAGGCTAGGCTGAGAGAGTGAGTGAATGGCCCAAGATCATCACCCATTCAGCTTCTTGGCAAAAATGGAGTTTGGAGAACCTGGGTGTTTATAGTCAAAGCCCAACTTTTGATCCAGTATACAATCAAAAATACATTACACCAGTTCTCGGAAAGCTTGAAGCAAGGCTGAAGCATTCATTTCAATACTTCACATCTTTAATAGACCTGGAATGTGTGTGTGTGTGTGTGTGTGTGCATGTGTTGGGGAGAGAATTACAACCAAATTCCCCTAATTAGAAAGTGTTTGGTGTAGGCAAATCAAAATTCTATTGGGCCTGATATAGTAAAAATTGAACCCTTGTAGGAGGCAATCAAGCCTGTTCCTCACTTTCTCATTGAAATTAATGACCTCTGAATGTTTTCAACTTTAGCTAGATAGAATAGTGCCCATGCTAATTTGGGATACTTTTGGTTTCAGAAAAGTTTCAGAAAGGGAATAAAAATGAATTTGGTGAGTATTTACTGATTATTTCATTATTAAATTATGATTTATTTATTTATTACATTTATATCTCACCTTTTTTCCTTGTGGAAGGAACCCAAAGCGGCTTAAATACCTATTTTAGAGAAGTGGGCTGACCATCAAGGAGTTTCATTGAAGTTAAAGCATCAGCTGGTCAAACATTAACCTGGGAGAGGGCGATCCTGTTGCATTCAGGCCACAACTGCTAAAGCATTTCACCAGGTTTAGGTTATATTGAGTCGCTTTCTCTGATTACCTTATGTTAACAGTATGGAACTTTACTCCAAATGTGTATACTAAGGAACCAAAATGCCAGGTTCTTCCACTTTAGTAAGCAAGACATATATAAGGCAACTCAACACAAGAAACAGCATTATGGTTTCAAATGATGCCAATGATTATTATCATTATCAAGAAGACTTAAGATTTGGTGTTTTAAAAAGTGGACCTCAAGATCAGTTCTTACCAATTAAATTAAAATCTAAGATTTTTGAAACGTCAGATTTGATGTTGAAATGTCAACCCAATTTTAAACCTGTGAGAAATTGTACTACCCCACATCCTATTTATTTATTTATTTATTATATTTATACCCCGCCTTTTTTCCTGCAAGGAACCCAAGGCGGCTTACATAATCCTCCTCATCCTCCTCTCCATTTTATCCTCACAACAACCCTGTGAGGTAGGTTAGGCTGAGAGTCAGTGATTGGCCCAAAGTCACCCAGTGAGTTTCATGGCCAAGTGGGGACTAGAACCCAGATCTCCCGAGTCCCAGTCCAACACTCTCACCACTACGCCACACTGGCTCTCTCCTATTGGCTAAAACAGTAATACCTTGGATTGCAAGCATAATTCGTTCCGGAAACGTGCTTGTAATCCAAAGCACTCGTATATTAAAGTGAAATTCCCCATAAGAAATTTGTACACATATTTTTAATTCAAGCTGCAATAAAGAATGATAGTGTAAAGTCTTCATTTTTCTTGACCGTACTACAGTACCTGTATTTCAAGACGTCACTTGTTTATCAAGTTAAAATTTATTTTTAAAATTGCTTGTCTTGCAAAACACTTGCAGACCAAGTTACTTGCAATCCAAGGTTTTTACTGTACTTATATTTTTCCACGCTGAAACTGATAGAGCAGAATAAGTTTAACTGGAGCTGTCTTGTGCCCGTTTTCTTTTCTCTAGATGTTCTCACATGACTTGGATTTGAAAACTGGAACCCAAAACATCCTCATACCCTTCTTAAACCCACTCCAGTTCACTAGGGGTTGCTAGTTATGCTAATTTCAGGTGACTGTCAGCAGGGCTTGGGCCGATCACATGGGCTGGGGGGAGGGCTTACAGAGGCTATATAAAGGAAGCTCTGTCCCTAAGCTTTAACTCAGTCAGATGTAGGAGCTTCCAGAGCATTTCACTACTCCCAAGGCTCAGAGAGGCTTCCTGCCTTGTCTCCTGTGGGCTAGCTTCTGTATGGCATGACTCCCTGGAGCCTTAAAAACAGGCTTTGGGAGTTTTCTACTCACTGTCCTTCTCGTTGCCAGGATTTGGATGAGAAATAGATGAACTGTTGAGGCGGCAGCCAAACCCACACCAAAAAATAGTTTTGGTTTTAACAATAACAAAAGCAAGCATTTGTACGTTGCATCAGGCCTTTTGATGTGAAATGCAACACATTTTTAATCTACTCCCATTGAAATCAAAGGGACTTAAAAGGGCTTAGTTCTTGCTCAAGCGTTTTCAATATTTGTAAAGCGCTGTGCATACTAAAGAGAACATCAAATTGTTTATGAAGTAATTAGAAGCAGAGGTGGTGTTAGGGGGCGGCCCACTAGGGCTGGAGCCCCAAATCTTTCATTTGGAGCCCCGAATCTCTGGGAGGTCATCTGCCCCACCACCCTACTGTCCAGGGGCACTTGCTGAAAAAAAGGGTACAGGGGTCCTGGGGATCTCTGCTGCATCTGATCTCCCTGGATTAGCTGGGTTTTTTTGCCTGCGTGTGCTTCATCTCCTGTTGCCCCTCCCTTGAATCTTTCTGCCTTAGGTTCCCCCCCCCCTCTGGAATCAGATGCCCTACTCTCCCTGCCCATATATCCCTTTTTACAAATAGGGGTGTCCTTAGGAGACAGACTCCTTTAAAAACACACAGAGAGACAGACTTTAGAGCATATGTAAATTAGCATATGCAAATTTGTGCATTTTTGGGGGCCTGTGTGCCTGAGCCCCAGATCTTTTCGGTCCCTAGCACTGCCCTGTTACAAGTGGGACTTGTAATACAATGTTGCAGTGTAGCCGCACCACCTAACAGGAGTGCTTCTGTCCAGCCAGCAGCTCTGCCTTCCTCCAGGATAAATCCAGGATCACATCCCTCCCCTGGTTTTCTACTTTTTCTTTTCAACTGATACTCATAATTCCATGGCTACTGAGCCAACTCATTGGGATGTTTGGGGAGGGTATTTTTGCCCCCCCTTTTTAATAAAGATTTTTGTACCTCTCCAAACCTCGAGCTTACCCTGATACCCCCCCTCTTGTTTCTCCCCAGACATGTTTTGGCTCCGTTTCCATCGGCACACACCACCTGTGTTCACTATTAGAGGGAGTGATCTATTTATTCAATTGTCGGTGTTAGGCTGATAATTTTGTAACACAAAGGACTTCATTGTTGTCTTCCAAAAATATTGACACTGAAGTGACAGTGATTGTAGAACTGACGTTTTCCATTGGTTACTGTTGTGGGGGAAGCCATTCTTGTGGGAGCCATTTTAAAAAAAAAATGTTGTAGGCCACCCAGGGTTAAAATGGAAGTTCTTTTTGCTCAGTTGTAGGTTTCTCTCTCAGCACCTACCTAGACCCGCTCATTTTGTTCTTGTCTCATCTTGCATTCCAGGTTTGGCTTGCTAGCAGAGCCAGGAGGAGATGCTCGGTCCTTAATCAGCCATGAAGCGTTCATAATGGCCTCAGACCTGTTGCTGTCTCTAAGCTCCAATTTTGTGTTTCTTCAGCCCCTGTCCCTCCTATGGAAAATGATAAATTCCAAAACAGGCATTAGTGTGTGCGAGCGTGCACATGTGTGTCTGTGTGTAACCCTCGAGGGGGTGCTGCTAGGCTGGTGGGGTGGATGTCAGATTGGCAAAGCAACCCTACGCATAATAAGTAATTTCTGCAATATTCCACCCAGTAGGCTGGTGGGTGGATTATGATTTGGTAAATGCTTTGTTCTGTCTGCTTGAAAGACAATTAGAGTCTGTTATCATTACTGAGAAAGTGTTCTCTTCAAGGAGAAAAGTGGATGCTCAGCCTTCCCCCCCAGCAGCCTCTTGAAGACTTTGAAAAAGTTTGAATTCTCAAGGGGAGGGGGCGCTGCTGGTGGATGGATGACTCTGTAGGTCAGTGTTCTCCAACCTTGGGTCCCCAGATGTTTTTGGCCTACAACTCCCAGCATGCCCCAGCGTACGCTGGCTGGGGCATGCTGGGAGTTGTAGGCCAAAAACATCTGGGGACCCAAGGTTGGAGAACACTGCTGTAGGTGATTTATTCTGTCTTTCTCTAACAGGCTGAAACACTGAAGAAAACACCCATCTACCAGTCCAGGAGAGGCAATAAGCACTCAAAAGTGTCCCAGGGTAAGGAGGGGATTTTGAATCTACACACCTGTCATTAAGCAGGCCTGGGCTTTTAGAGTTGAAGCGATATGCTTGCCCATTGCCAGGACCTAGGGTCTATCTCTCCAGGTTCTCACAAAGACAGTTGAAATAAAGTTAGCAACCACAAACCCATAAGACGTTATAAGACATTAGCCTGGGGAGAAGACCTTGTGTTTGAATCTTTCTTTGCTCAGCCACAAAGCTAACTTGTTGGCTGTGAGCAACTCACTGTCAAGGCAAATTGTGAAGAAAAAAATGGGATAGCCCAATATATGCTAAATGCTAGTTAGTTTGTAAGTAAGTGATCAGGGCCGGTCTTATTGTTTTAATCTTTGTAAAATAATTTGTTATTTTAGGAATAATCATAATAATGCCTTGAATTCTTGGGGTGGGGGGGAAGTTGAGATATAAAAGTATAAATATTTGGTTGGATGCAGACTAACAGTGCTACTCAGAAATAAAACCCATGATATTTCTTCCCTGGAAAGTGGTGTGTTTTGGATTGGAGCATCAGATGGTTGCACTAAGTGCCCATTGAAAAAAAATGGGTGAAATCCAGTTGGGGTTACTCCACCAATAGAAGACTTCCATCAGCAGAATGGGGAGGGGAGAATCCCCCATGCCCTTCAGTCCTCTGCAACCCCACAAAATCTGCTCCAGAGGATTGGGGACCCTCTGACTGCAGGGGAGGAGAGGAAGGCAAGGAGGTCCGTGCATGCAGTGTTGAACATGGGAACCCTATGGGACTTAAATCATAACTAGCTTGCCCCAATGCTTTCAAAAAGGCCTAAATTGGAGTAGCTTAGCTGGAGCCATCGAACCCATTGTAATTAATTTGGGGGTCTACAGAGTCTCTGGTAATAAACTGGATTAGGAATAACTCTTCATTTGCAACACGACTTTTGCCTTGCTAATTAGCAAAGAAGGCGAGCAGCTTCCTGGCTCATTGTCAATCATTTGTTTTCAGCCATTCTTTCCCCCCCACCCCAAAAAAGTATGCCAATAGACTGCTCCTTCTGCCTCTCAGCCCCTGTCACATTTGACATGAACAGCAAGCAGACACACACCCCTGCGGTGTGGTCATTGTTTCTGAGCCCCGCGGCAAGAGACAAGATCTACAAAACATCGAAACGCAGCAGCTTGGAATCATACAGCAGATAGGAAGTGTTCCAACATCTAGCAGAACAACACACACACACACACACACACACATGAAAAAGACATCATCTCATCAAACCAGTTACAGGAAATATTTCCACAAGGAGTCTGTACAGTCAACGGTAAGAGGAAGGGTCACAGTTCCTTCCTTCTGTTTGGATTCGCTTCTGCAGAACTGTTCCTCTTGTTGTTGTTAAGTCCAGTGTCTCTTTTCTTTAAGTAAAGAAAGAAAATCACCCACCCACCCCAGGCACAGTAAGGAAAAATTCTGTTTTCTCAGGCACACTTATATCACACATCGATACATTTAATTAAGTTCTGATGGCCACTTTCTGTCAAGAAAAGTGGCAATGGGGCGGGGCAGTTTTGAGCAGAGAAATGAGAGGGAAGTGCTTCACCCCTTCCCTTGTCTTCTGCTTTCCCCCTCCTGCAAATCTCCCCTACTCAATTCTCCCCACCCCCATAGGGAGTTCTAGAGACACATGTTTCACCTTGCAAAAAGGACCCTAGACCCACGTGGGAGAAACAGTAGTTGAGGGAGCAGGGGAAAAAAAGTGTAGCGGCAGGAAAAGTTTCAGCATCAGCACAGCCAGTGGCAGCTGCTGAGAACGGATGAGGCTGCTGAGCGGCAGCCAAGAGAGATAGGAACACCGTGCCCTTACCAATGGGCATCTCTTGGAGGCAGCGGAGGCATGGGACAACCTGTGCCAGCCCTGTGTGGGTGCATTCCTGGGGAATGACATCGCCGTTCTGTGACCTCACCAGCCTATGGCATCACCAGCCCACTCCTGCATGGGGTGTCTTGGCCATTTGCCAGCAGCCTGCCTGCATGGGGCTGTGTGAACCATCCCCTGGGTAAAGATATAAGGCTTCCCTCCCTCCCTGCTCAGATGCTGTGGACTGCTTTCTCTGACCGCTACTGCCTGTGGTGCCTGGCCACCATGACATTCCAGGCCTGCCCCACCACTTCTCTGCTCAGAACAGCCTCCTCCTGGAGCAACGTTTCTTCACACAAAAACTCCGCTGGGGTTTCATGATCCCCTTTTGCAGGTAATGGAAAACCCGTCTGGAAAATTTGAGCAAATAAAGAGGGCCATCAGAAACTCCTTGATTTTCTAAAGCCCCCACAGATGATGTATAGATATACATATATCACCCCACAGGGCCCATGTATAAAGTGTTTGTGGCTGTTGTTGATCAGGAAAGTTGGTTGTTCCCTGAGGACTTCAGGTAAAGCAAATCCCCTTATTCACCACTTCCTTTCCAACATCATTAAAACAAATCTGCAACATGTGTTGTTTTATAACAGGAAGCTGGCGTGTAGGAAACATTGAACTTCCATGCACAGGGACAGTTTATTTCTGAATACTAAATATCAGGGATAAACAAAAGGGGGGAGCCACTTCCAGGCACCTGCCTGCTGGCAGTTCAAAAAGGAATACTGGGCTAGGAGGAATTTGGTGTGATTCACCATGGAAACAATTCCCATGAGTTCTTCTGTGTCCAAACCATCCCTTCAGATTCCCTGTTTCATCTCCAGCCCCGGCCTCCAACCAGAATGAACGTCAACATTTGTTCTTTCCACATTAAGACACATGAATTGGTTTAATTGTCTAAATGCTTCATCTCAGGTTTCCATAAGGAAACCTGACTGGAATCCACATTGCAATATGAAAGGAAGATTAGACTCTTCAGCGGCTAGCTGCATCCTCCGCAGCTTAGATGCTCAGTATGCTTTAACCAGAACAGCTGCCTGAGTTTATTGTAAGAGAAAACAGGGGGTGGTGGGGAAGCAAGCTCATCTCTTCATTTATTTTGTCCCTTCTTTAGTCATTGCTTCCTTGAGCTGATGTTTTGTATCCCTGATTTTACCCCTAGATTTTATTCTACTCATGCTTATACATGGCTGTAGTTGCTGCATTGCGTAAAAACCTTCCAGTGTGTGTGTTAATCAAAGTAGTGAGCATTTGTCATCGTGGTCTCGGTGTGGCTGCTCAATATAGAGTATTTTTAGGTGAAGAGAGGAAGTTGGTACATGTGGATTTTTTTTTTAATGCACAAGAGATTATGAGCGTTTGATGCAGAAGCGAGTAAGTTCAACTCTCCACCACCACATAAGTCCTGAGTCCGTTCCTGTGCACGCATCTACCAAAGGTTGCCATCTTCAAATGGTCCAAGGAAAGCATGAAGAAAGTCTTCTAGGCCTCCCTTGTCTAGAGCAGCAGTATATGGTGCTGTGTGAGCCACCCCTTTCTTATAAACAATCTGAGGAATTGTTCTATGTTTCTTTCTTAGTGCTGTTGTGTGCTTCAGCTCCAATGAAGCTTGGTTTTGGGGTGCATCAAAAAACTAACAAACCATGCAATGCTTTCCCAGTCTATACTGTCTGATCATCTGCTGAAGCAACTCAAGCAATAGAAGGTGATGAATGTTCTCTGTCTCTCAGTTCCCAACTGGTGTATGAGACCAATAATAACCAGGTTTGGCATGACCTCTTTCATTTCCAAATGCTTCGTACTTGCATGGCAAAGCCTCGAGGATCTGTGGCATTACAGAATCCAAGAGTCAAACTAAAACACAGTCTTGAAAGAGAAAGAATGGTGTCCTTCTGAAGTACAATGGTTCACTTTCCCGTACTGTGGGAATGATTCCTCCTCCCAACTCCCCATGAGTCTCCGATTCTGGGCCAAAATAACTTGCACTTCAAAGAGCTGTTATCTGCGTGAGTTCCGACGTGGGTGTAGTTGGGCTCTGTTGGCTGACAGGCACCATGGGGATTTCCACGCCTAGTCATGCCGGATTGTTAGTCCCATCTGAATTCTTGCATGCGTACGCCACATCCTTGGCAATGCTGCACATTCGGTTGGACATCTGCAGCTCTTTCCGAAAGGCAGAAGGGAAGCAGAACTTCTTGAAACATGTCTTAAAGTTCTCGTCTAAGAAAGCGTAGAGGACTGGGTTCAAGCAGCTGTTGGCGTAACCCAGTGCAGTACAGAAGTACAAGATGGAAAGTTTGAACTCATTGTCAGCCTTGGCCCCAAGACACCGAACCAAGACAAAGATATGGACTGGTGTCCAGCAGATGATGAAGACGGCCACCACTACTAGGACCAGGCGAGCGATACGTCGGAGATTTCTGTCCTTCTCTTTCGATCCAGAGAGAACGCGGACATTCTTCAGGCGCCTGATCATGAGACTATAGCAAATTGTGATTACCATGACAGGGATCATAAAGGAGAAGAGGAAGATGCAGATTCCAAATATTGGATCCCAGTAATCCACAGGTTCAGGGAGTCTAATTAGGCAGTCGATCTCTGCAGAGGCAAGAAACAAAGGAAGCATTGGCCTGGAAAATGATCTATCTTGCTACATCTTCACTAATGCACTGTAAAAAAATTGCTAGCTCATTTATTTATTTATTTTACAAGGAGCTATATAAACCATAAACTAAATTTCAGACCCGTGAGCAGGGATGAACCCATTAACCCTGCCCCCCCCCCGGTACATCCTTGTTGCTGTTCCTGTAGCTCCCCACACATTGGGGTCTGGACGTTTGCAGTAGCGAGCCCTTTCTACTCAAGTTGGCTCCCTCCATGCGATTTAGAGTCCAGGAAGATCAGTGATCTAAATCCCACGGGGATCCTACTCCAGTAGGAGAAGCTCCACGTGGCAGACTTTCAGACTCCACCCCCTTTCCCTCAAAGAGCGAGTTTCTCACAGAAGCTGGACAGCAAGCCCACTATGTCTGCTAAAGATGCCATGACCAGAAAGAGATGAGGTGGGACTTCTGATGGTCAGCAAACAGGATCTCTCCCTCCTCCACATTTTCCGACACCTTCCAATGCTCCCCCCGGCCACTTTTATTTGCCTGCTCCCCAAGACATACTTCCTTTTGCCTCCCAGACTCCAGCAGTGGGTGGCCACTTAGGACTCTCCCCCAAAAAGAGGAAATGCATTGCCCCCAAAGAAGATAGTGATTTGCATTAAATATGCATGTGCTAATTTATATGTACCAATGAAAATTTAGAAATAACTATAATTTGAATAGAAATATGGTACATGTCACCCTAGGATGGAAGGCTAGGACCAGCTGACTTGTGTGCCTGCCTGTTCCAGTCTGCTACCCGGGTGCGAAGTGTTGATGGGCCAAAAAGTTCTTATAAATCTTTCTTTTTAACCCAGAATTGGACAGGACAGCTCTTCAAATGGAGGATGGCTTTAAATAGAGGACCATAAAAGAGGACACCTGGCCACCCTACACGATATGCTGCTAACTGAACTGTGTCCTCTTCCCAGTGGGGCTGGGTTTCAGGGAAGGAGAGAAACAAGAGAAGGTTCTGTGGCTCTTAGCAATGAATGTCATTCCTTCCCTACTTCTTATCTGTCACACTCTCACTTCCATTATGCTGAAGTTCAAGAGCAAGGGAAGTGAAAAACTCCATGTGTGTGTGCATGTTGGGGGGTGGGTCTCTCTCTCTCTCTCTCTCTCTCTCTCTCTCTCTCTCTCTGGGTGTCTGTCTCTGTGTTTCAAGAAACATTCAAAATTTGGTGAATAGGCACTTTTACAGGTGAATGCTGATGATCATTCACAAACTCCAGAAGGAGTTTGTGAAGGCACAAAAATATATATCTATTTATGATCCAACATTCTGGACATACATAAGCAGAGGCAGAGAATTACATTTTGGCAACCGGCAAAATTCACCAGAACATCAAGTTTTTGCAGTGACATTCTTTGAATTCATCTCGAACTTAGGAAGCTGCTTATACCAAATCTGTTGGTCCAGCTTGCTTGGTATTGTGTACGACAGCCATCCCCAACTTGGGTTATAGAATCATAGAATAGTAGAGTTGGAAGGGGCCTATAAGGCCATCTAGTCCAATCCTCCCACTCAATACAGGAACCCAAGTCAAAGCATCCCTGACAGATGGCCATCCAGCTGCACTTTGAATGCCTCCAGAGTGGGAGAGCCCACCACCTCCCTAGGTAGTTGGTTCCATTAGCGTTCCTCCAGATGATAAACTAGTTTATACATAAACTAGGGATCGGTGAGAATTTCATTCTGATCTCTCTTTTTTTTCTTTTTGATGATAATTTACCAACATTCACATCATAAATGGAATGGAAAGAACTTGAAATTAAAAAGAAAAGAAAAGAAATGGAACGTGGGAGGAGGTGAAATCGACAGATCCAACCCTTGCTAGGGATGGGCAAACAAGCGATGTGCAAGATCAGTAGGATTCTCTGAACATCATCTCGCCACTCATCTCATGCCTGATTTCCCTTCTCAGTCGCGGATCACTGTGCGCAAATGGGAAACTTGCGCAAATTGAGCAGAGATCGAATGGGTAATTTGTGCAGATCTACCCAAATTTGCACAAATTTCCACCTTACACTAAAGCGGGGCTGATTCAGTCTACTGAGGAAATTAGGAAATTTGCACAAATCAGACTGGGAATTGGGAACGAGGCAAATGTGAGCATGTGTTCGACAATGTGCAAATATTTTTGGCAGACATGTGCTTGCGCTCATGTTCAGAGCTTTGAACGGGAATGCTCACATGTTTTGCAAGTAAAAATGAAATTTGCATACATCCCTATACGACTCCTGACCATTGGCCAATGCCATCTGGGGGTGATGGGTGTTGTAGGCAACATCAGGAGAGACCCAGGTTTGGAAAGGTAGGTCTACACTGACTGGCTGCACCTCTCCAAGGGTTCAGACAGGGGTCTTTCCCAGACCTACCTAGAGATGGCAGGGATTGAACCTGAGACCTTCACTTATGAATGCTGACATTCACCAAATTCAGAACACTCACTGTAACATCCACTGGATAGGCAGTACGGTATAGTGGCTAGAGTGTTGGACTAAAACTGGGAAATCCAAGTTCACATCCCTGCACTCAGCCACAAAGCTGGTTGGCTGATCTTTGGCCAGTCACTATCTCTCAGCCTTACCTACTCTACAAGGTTGTTGTGAGCAAGGAGGGAAAGAGGACCACTTAGGCTTATGGGTGGTACACAAACCTGGGGGGGCCCTCGCGGCTCTCCGCGGCTCGCCTCTCCGCGGCGGCAGCCCCCCGTGCTCCATCTTCTGAGTGGCACGGAGCGTTCCCCACATCGCTCGAGCTGCCAGCACGGGTCCAGCCGGTTGGTCTTCCATCGCGTCACTTCCGGAGCGGCCGGAGCGCTGGATCCCTGCACTATGTTTTTGGCGGGGGGAACCAGGGCAACACGGCCTCAGGTAGGCTTGCACGGGCCTCGTGCAGGCACGAGCCGGACCGAGTTCGGTCCCCCTCGCGCCCGCACAAGCCAAAGGTAACATTCCTACGTTAGGCTTCAATCCTATATACACCTGCCTATTGAACACAGCATGCTTGTTTCTGAGTAGACATATACCAAATTGTTGTGTTAGGCAGGAATTTTAGCTGATGGGCTGCACAAGGCTGTCATACATGATGCCTTGTGCTTCACAGGCACACCAAAGTGTCTTCCTCCTTTTCTCCTTCATTCCCACAAATTGTTCTTGGAGCTTGAGTGATATGTCAAGGGTGGTATTAACGCCCCAGCCAAACCCATGTAAGCTCAAGATTAGTCAGAGTTATTTCACACTTGGCAAGCCGTCAGGAAAGGAAACATGGGCCCCTGGAGACTGTCAGGCAAGCGCTGAAGATAACTCCGCTTTTTGTCACTCCTTGTCACGACAAGTGGTGCCGGGAACTGACTAGGCTCGTATTATGTTTGTGTGCTTGATTGTTTGTTAAATTAGCTGGCAAGTGTATTAGTAAGCTCAAAGTAGGGATGTGCGAGGATTTCTTTCGGAGGGTGGAAATTGGGTGGACTAGCTGGGCTTGATCCCCTGAACTCCGTCCCGCTTACCTCTTCCCCAGCTTGACTCACGTTCTCCCGAGTCGAGCCGGGGAAGCGACTTCCAGGTAGAAAATGCGTTAAGATACATCAAAAGTGGCCACAATTTGCGCAAATTATGCAAATTGAGGCTGCTTTAGGCATATCTTAAGGCATTTTCTGTGTAAACAGTGGCCCGCTGGGAACCCAAAAGTCCAGCGAGTGGTGCAGTGCATGCCAGCTTTCAGCCCAGCTCTGTGGTCGCAGTAGTGGCCTCTGCCGAGCCGAAGGCGGGCAAGGTCCAGGTGGATCGCCCACCCCCAGCTCAAAGTCCCCAAACCATCACCACCCCTGGCTTATATGATTTTGTCACCTGATTCTCAGTGGTGGTAGCACTCTTGTGGTTGTCTCATTCTTGTGGCAGCTGGTGGCCGACAGCTGCCATTTTTATGTTCCAAAATGCCCCTTGGATTGAGGTCATGCTGTCATGGACTGATGTTCTGAGAGGGATTCGGGAGGGGAGGGAGACAGGGAATGGCGGCCCTAGTTGCTAGCCCTGCGGAAGAACGCCCCTTGCTGCAAGAGTTTTCCTCCCTCCACCCTGAAAATACACCCAGCCCTTCAAAATTGCTATAATCTCTCACACACACTTTTTTAGTCCATGAATTGGACTTTACATTGGTGTGTGTTTGGGGGGGGGGAGATTTTGACCCAACCGTATAAGTTTACAATATTTTTTCTGAGTGATATATATATTACCTCAGCCAAGTCCCCTCACCCCAGCACAAACCATTTCAGGGACATCTTACAACAAAGTAATACAGATTGTTGTATTTAAATGCATATGTGCTTCTACATCCTGAAAAGCATTGAAGAAAATAACAGCGAGAAGGGGGAAACCACAAGAGAGGGGGTGGAGGGAAATGTTATGGCCCAGCTGTTGTGGATTGCTAGTGTGAACACCTGGGTTGTGAAGAGGAGAGGAGAGAATATTTGAATGTTTGATATGTATGTGGTGGATGAATATATTTAGCATTGTATTGCTTTTAATTATGTTTTTATTAGCTCAGTTCATACAACACGAGGATGGTGAACCATCCCTGCATGTGCCAGTTGCATGCCGGCTCATCTCCCTAATTACCGTCGTCAGGTGTGGGTTGCCGTGATGCCCGAACCCGGGGAGGATGGCTTGTTGGTTAACAAACTATGGCCAGTTGGGGTGGTTAACAAACCACCTGCACCGAGTTTGGCCAGCTCAAGAAGCCTCGGGGCATGCATTAGCAACCTGGTGCCCCGGCCGCGGGGCTGCAGTGATTGTGAGAACCAGGTCATTGTATCTACATATATTTGCATTACTGTGTTACATCAGTTATGGTTTATATTGACTTTGCCTTCTTGGTTATATTAATTATGGGGTTTTTGGATCCTTCAAGCCTGCTTTTGTGATGGGAAATGATGCATACATTTAATAACTGGGGGAAGGGGAGGGATGTGTGAGGAGGAATCTGTTAGGGGGGTGAAAGTCCATTGGATTTTCATGATTTGGCCCCCTGGGTTCTAGCTCATTGGCCATGCGCTGGCGGTGACTCACTGAAGTGTGAGTCGAGCCAGCCCACGGACTTCTAACTGTAAGATGGACCGTGATTTGCGTGCTGTTGCTTTTAGCCGCCAAGGTAATTTGTGCAAATGGGTGCCCGAAAAGCACGTGGTTTTGTTAAACCACATGCTTTTTGGGTGTTGGTTTGCGCAAAAGCAGCCTTTTTTTGCATAAAGCCGCACCCAAAACCATGTAGATCTAGTGCGATTTGCGCAAATCATGCAAGTTCTGTTAAAACCATGTGCTTCGTGGGTGCCAGTTTGTGCAAATTCCATTGGCGGTTTTAAAAAAAACATGCAAATTGCAGTCCATCCTCCAGACAGGAGTCTGCAAAAGAAATCCTGACTTGGCCCGCTCCCAATCATTGGAGCAGAAGCAGGCAAGAAATCCATTGTGCTCAAACAAGCCAGATTTCCCTGTTTCGGTGCATCCCTGGGGGAATGAAAAGAGAGGTATATTTTTTTCCCCATTGGCCTGTCTACCCTGCATTCTTAGTTAATTTAATTTTACTCACCATCATTTTCATTCTCGGTCGATCCCATCACCATCACGGGAATACCAAAGACTGAAGCCAAGGCCCAGATGCAAACATTGACTACTTTCGCCTTGTGGGGGGTTCGGATGTCCAGCGCCTTGATGGGATGGCAGATGGCGATATAGCGGTCTACGCTCATCATGGTCAGGGTGAAGGTGCTGGTGAACATGTTGTAGTAGTCGATGGAGATGGCAATCTTGCAGAGGGCATTCCCAAACGGCCAGGACCCCAAGAAAGTATCAGTGCCTTGGAAAGGTAAAGTTATCAGGCACAAGGTGTCAGCCAGGGCCAGGTTAAAGATGTAAATGTTGGTTGCTGTCTTCATCTTGGTGAATCTAGACACAGAGCAAGGAAGAAGACACCTGACAGGAGAGCTGAAACGTACATTGCACGAATCTGACCTTCTGTGCCACATTTTCAGTCATTTCCAAATTCCACTTTTAAAATTTGGCTTCAAGGGATGTTTTTGTTTTGCTTTATAAACTCTCGTCTTGGTGGATTGTAAAGCAATAACATTATGTATTTGCCAGGTTCGGACATTTGTATAACCCCGCCATCAAACAGCATTCATAATTGCGGATGTCGGGGAAATGGTTTTGATACAGTAAAGGCACACTCCTATGCATGTTTAGACAGGAAAAAAAGGCCTAAAATTCTCAGCATGCCCCAGCCAGCATGGCTGGCTGGGGCATGCTGGGAGTTGTAGGGCTTGCTTGCTTGCTTATTTATTTATTTATTTATTTATTTATTTAATTTCCCAATAGCCGAAGCTCTCTGGGCAGTTCACAGCAGTTAAAAATCACAAAATACAACATAAAATATAGTATAAAATTTTTTTTAATAAATAAAACTACAGTATAAAATAGGAGTAAAAGCCAAAATAAAACCTAGCAGCAGTCCAGAGATTTAAAATACAGTAAAAGATTTGAAACAACAGAGACTAACAGCGCAATCCTATGAGGTGGCCCATAACCCTCTGAACCTGGAGGATTACGGGCATCCTATTGAGGGTGGGAGGAACACACGGCGGATAGGATGTCTGCCATGCTCCCCTCACCCTCAACAACATCCAGATGGCTTATCTCAGCTGTCTAGACCAGTGTTCTCCAACCTTGGGTCCCCAGATGTTTTTGGCCTACAACTCCCAGCATGCCCCAGCCAGCATAGCTGGCTGGGGCATGCTGGGAGTTGTAGGCCCAAAACATCTGGGGACCCAAGGTTGGAGAACACTGGTCTAGATGATGTTCCTCTCATCGTGAGGAGGAGATTCTGAGGCACCACCTGGATTCTTCGGAATCCGGCGGAGCCTTCCCTCCCTGCCCCCAGGAGCACCCCTCCAGCCAGAACCAAAGGCAGAAGTCCATCTTTGCTTCCCCACAATTCCCTTCCAGTGCAGAAAGAACTATGCCTGCTACGAGGTGGGGTGGTGGTGGATCCTTTGAGGCACTGCGACCTCGGAAAAGATTTCCGAGGTCTCAGCGCCTTCCAGGTCAAATCCTATATCCCTCTAGACAAGGCTGGGAGGGGGGGGACATACAAAGATTGTGCCCCAAAGGACTAAAATTCCTGGGGAAATGATTCCTGGCGCCTTTTTTTCTGTCCAACATGCATAGGATTGTGCCCAAAAAGTTCTTTTCATGGTTTCCACCATCTAACATAAGAACATATGAACACAAGAAGAGCCCTGCTAGGTCTAACCAAAGGCCTTCTCCACCAGCATCCTTTTTAGACAGCGATCGACCAGTTGCCTATGGGAAGCTCACAAGCAGGACATGAGCAAAATAGTAGCCTCCTGCCCATGTTCTCCAGCAGCTGGCATACAGAGGCATACTTCCTCTGATACTGGCGCCAATATATGGCCATCATGATTTGCAGCCATTGATAGGCTTACTCTCCACGAATTCATCTATTCTAATCCCCTTTAAAACCATTCAGGCTGGTGGCCATCACTACATCTTGTAGTAGTGAATATCACAGTTTAACCATGCACTGTGTGAAGAAGTCCTTCCTTTTGTCCATCCTGAATCTCCCACCATTCAGCTTCATGGGATGACTCCTTTGGGTTCTAGTCTACTATCCATAGGTCAAGAAGGTCACACACAAACACAATGGGGAGCAGTTACATTTCCCCCTGATCGTCTAGCTCCTTGGGCAAACTGATCTGCAATAGGACAGAGGTTCGGGGTGCCTTCTCATTTCAGGCTGAGATACACTCAACTGGAGCTGTTTATTCAACATTTGATGATGTTTCCTCTTCTGATGCTCACAGTCTGCAGCACGTGAATTTTTAAACTCAAATCTTGGGATCACACTTTGAATGTGTCATCTGCAACTTTGACAGCATTGGGGTTATTGGCATCCCAGATAGTTTTGGCAAACTTCAAACATGAGAATACATAAGCTTGTCAAATAGTAATTGTTAATGCTGTCAGATTCTAAACATCATTACGACTGCCTTCCAATATGTTCATGAATACTGTTGCATGCCAGACATCTAATACTGGCACACACGAGTACCATTGCAAGTCATGCATTAACTGCTATCAGATACTAACACTATTTAATGTCATCAGTTTAATAGTGGGATATACAGTCATGGAACAACTTTTAAGATAAGTGAAATATAGAGTTTCTGAAGAAGATTGTTTAGTTGGAATCTAAGTGGAGAACTTGATTTTAATTTGGAATTCTGTGTGTGTTTGTGGGGAGTAGTTTATGCTGTCCTTTTATATGAGATTGGCTGCATTCAGAGGCGGTGTTAGGGGGTAGCCCACTAGGGCTGGAGCCCCAAATCTTTCATTTGGAGCCCCGAATCTCTGGGAGGCCCTCTGCCCCACCACCCTGCTGTCCATGGGCACTTGTTGAAATAAAGGTGCAGGGGCCCTGAGGATCTCTGTTGCATCTGATCCCCCTGGACTAGCTGGCTTTTTGCCTGCATGTGCTTCCCCTCCTGCTGCCCCCCCCCTTGAATCTTTCTGCCTGAGGTTTTTTCCTGAAATCACATGCCCTCCTCTCCCCTGTCCATACATCCCTTTTTACAAATAGGGGTGTTCTTAGGAGACAGGGTCCTTGAAACACACACACACAGAGAGACTTTAGGGTATATGTAAATTAGCATATGCAAATTTGTCGGGGAGTTGTCCCATGGGCCTGAGCCCCGGGTATTGTCAGTACCTAGCCCCAACCCAGGCTGCACTGTGGATCTGATAGGATTTGAGGAGCAATATCCATAACCTGAGAGGATTTCATGTAGATGCAATCAAAATTCACCACTAGGTTTTAATGGCATTGTAATTATACATTTTGTATTTTGATATTTAGATAAAAGATATATGCCTGAAATTTCGGTCCTTAACCTTTATTTAATATCTCAGTCCCTGATTGCAGAAATTGATTTGACATTTTAAAATGGCAATGAATTTTATAGAACATTGTCTGGGCTCCTGGGCTGTCAATCGGCTCAAGAACATCACATAACGTCTGTTTTTCTCTGGACCTCTGTGTGTGTGCACGCATGTTTGTGAAAATTTGATCTTTGAAGTTGTTAAACTAAAAGGTGGGGCATAAATCTATTAAATGAATGAGGCCTCCCCACCTCAACATCACACAAGCTTCCCAGCCATCTGTAATTCATCCTTGCCTCCCCTTCTGGTTTTTTTTTTTTTAATTTTATTTAACTTTATTCCAAATATTATATAAAACAAATTTAAAAACATACATATAACTACTAAGGTGTACCCATCACCACGGGACCAAGAAATAATTTCTATCATAATAATCCATTATTACTTTCCCTTTTGGTTTTGGCAGCAACCATGAGCAAGCCTTGCAAAGAGGGCTCTGTTTGGCTCTAGAGCAAGGGTGTTTAACCTCAGGCCTGCGGGCCAAATGTGGCCAGCCTGGGGTCCCAATCCAGCCCTCTGGGGTCCCCCAGATGGCAACGCCCCCTTCCCTAACCCCACCCTCTTTCCCATATCCACCAATCATTTGTTGGATTCCAAGCTCTTCCATGTTTTTGCCCTATTCTAAAAGCTAGAAATGCCTCTCCTAAGTCGTTGTTCCTGGCAATAAGAGCTTTAAATTAATGTATGCTGGTATTTTTTGATATTTTGTCCCTGCCCTTTTTGCCTTCAGCCCCACCCATCACTGAAATGTGAGCCCCGAGAGCTTCTCTGAAAAGAAATTCAGCTTTTTGGCTGAATGAGGTTCGACGTCTCTGCTGTAGATGCCACCACACATGCCCAGCAGTGTCTGAGACTGCAAGGCACCATAGGAAATATAGTTCCCATGGCTCCCAAAATATCTTGTTGGGACCTCAGGAGCTATGGAGGCTACATTTCCCATGGATCCTGATGCCCAGACATTGCCAAGCATGGTTACATCTATGACTGAATAGAAGCCTGCCACGAGCCCTCTGCCCAACTGCTGCTCGGTAAATTTAGGTGGCAAGGGAAAAGGATGGAACATGGAAGTCACTGTGAGGAGACCTCACAGTGGAGCTAGTTCATTACAAATGGTGTCCAAACTTTGAAGGGATCTGTGCCCAATTCGTACTGAGTTCGGTACTGAGGATTTCATGTAGATGCAATCAAAATTCACCACTAGGTTTTAATGGCGTTGTAATGATACATTTTGTATTTTGATATTTAGATAAAAGATATATGCCTGAAATTTCGGTCCTTAACCTTTATTTAATATCTCAGTCCCTGATTGCAGAAATTGAATCTGGAAAGCTTCCCTCCCCTCGCATCCCCAATCAGAGGATATACCGGTACAGGAATTGTTTTGGGTTTGTTTATCAGTTATTTGTTTATCAGTACTGATGTGCATCACTTTGGGGTTTTCTTGGGGAAAGCGTGGTAGCACAAAAGAGTTTAATTTTTTTTAAAAAAGTTTCACTGTCATGGTTCTCCCAAAGAAAAATTATCTGGGAATAGCTGAAGAATCAGATGCTGACAATTCTCCTTTTGCGTTTGCTACTAGCTCCCATCACAAAACTCCAGTTAACAGCATTCCCTGGACAGGGAAGATTATATTGAGCCAGTCTAAGGGAGCAATCCTGCCTTCACCGGTGGGATGGCTGAGTAGCCATGGGAAGCAGCATAACTTCTGCTCCTCTGGCAGGGAGTAACTTGGGATGGCCAAACGAGCAATGCTTGAAAATGCTAGGATTCTCCAAACATCATCTCACTGCTCATCTTGTGCCCAACTCCTGTTCGTATTTGCGATTGCTGCTCACTCTGATTGAATGGGGAAATGGTGCAAATTGAGCAGCGATTGAACATGAAATTTGCACAACTTTCCGCCATAGACTAAATTAGGAAATTTGCACAAAATTGAACTGGAAAGTTGCGTAAATTGAATGCAAGCACGTTTCCATCGATTTGCAAACATTTTCAGCAGACACGTGTTCATGCTCACACATTTGGGGCTTCAAACAGGGCATGCTTCCGTGTTTTGTGAGCAGAACCAAAATCTGCATAGATCCCTCAGGAAGAAGGTGCACCTGTGGCAGGGAGCAAGTTGCACCTGCACTGCCGACGGCCCCTGGTGGAAAGTTCAACTGGTGCAGATGTCCCACAGGCAGGGTTCTACCAGCAGTGTGAACAAAACCAGGCAAACTGGGTGGGGGGGGGAAGTGTTGGGGCTGTCCATAGATCTGCAGGATCCTAAGCCCCGGGAATGCCCACAAAACTGGTCTGACACTATACCAACTCCAGGACTGCTGCAGTTATAGTCAATTGGAGGGGAAATGAAAAAAAAATTCCCTTTCTTCCTTTGCTCTGGCTGAAGCAAGGCCAGAAGGGCAATCGATGTGGTAGCTGCTTTGCCATGAGAATGTTCCGGCCCCGCACAATAATAGGATTGCTCTGTAAGCCTGTAGTACGCATATACCTGTAACATTCTTCTATCCTAAATTTAAAATATTACACTTTCCTTTCAGGAAGACCCAGGGATTTCTGGAAGGGTATCCTCTCTGTGATCTCAAAGGTTCTGGTTCCACTCTCAGTTTGATAATAGTTTATTTCATAAAGAATTTATGTACGACCATAACTATATTGGAGAAGACGACTAAAAGCAATTTCCAGGTTGGGAAACAGAGCTCACTGAATCCAGAATAAGGGTCGACCATTTCATCCTTACATTAAAACGCAGAGAACTGTATGAGTCATCAGACAAAATCCAGCTGCTAGCTCTGTTGGTGCAGGGGAGGGGTATGCATAGTTCAGTAGTAAAGCACATGCTCTGCACGTCGAAGGTGCGCAATTCAGTTCCCAGCCACTCCAATTTAAAAGCTTTCACGTAGCAGGACTGACTAAATGGTGTGACGCAGTAGAAGGCACCAGACCCAGACCTAGACCCAGACCCGGCACACGGCATACTGCAGCTACTTCAAGGGCCCAGCAGTCCCAGGAGAGATGGCTGCCATCAGGTTCACTGCCGATGTCTCCTTCACGCTGGGCCCATGGCTGTTGCTGCGGTGGCATGGCCCCTTACCTGCCTGTGGCAATGGGCAGCAGGAACTGGGGAGGCGGTACTGATTGGAGCCAGACTGCCATCGCTGTTAGCAGGTGGGCGGGGAGACCGCTGATGGCAGGGACCAGGGGGAGCACTAAGCAGAGCTAATCAGATTGCACCCACAAGCCCCCCCCCCCCTGTGCCACTATCTCAATTATAAGAGCATAAAAAGAGCCCTGCTGGATCAGACCAGAGGCCTGTCCAGTCCAGGATCCTGTTTCTAACAGTGGCCAATCAGGCTAGGGATGGGGGCAGAAATTAGTTCAGTTCACATTTACCCAATTTTGCAATTTCGAACCACTAGGCAAGCCAACACTCAGTTCTCCTTAGAAATATGCATTTCTCTGAATTTTGCAGATGGAAAAATGACACCCCCAAAAATGCATTATATTAGGAACGTTGCTTGCAAAAAAATGTGTCTATTAGGCAAAATGCATTTCAGAAATTTGGAGAAATATGTACAAAATGCTGATGAATTTTCATGTGAAATTTAAAAAAAAAACACCAAAAAACTCAATGTTTGGTATGACCCAAACACAAAACTGGAAAAATGAGAAACTGAAATCGACAGAATTGTCCATTCCTAAATGAGATGCCTATGGAAAGCCCGCAAGCAGAACATGAGAGCAATAGCCCTCTCCTGCTTTCATTCCCCAGTGATGAGTATTCAAAGATATGCTGTCTTTGATCTTGGAGGTAGCATCTAGCCATCATGACTTGTAGCCATTGATAGCCCTACCTCTACCCTCCAAACAAAACGGTCTAATCCCTTTTTAAAGTCATCCAAGTTAGCGGCCCCATAGTTTAACAACGCACAGTGTCAAGAAGTACTTCCTTTTCTCTCTCCTGAATCTCCCACCATTCAGTTATGCCAGCCTCATCTGTGATGTATGCATTGTCTCTCTACCAGTGTACCTCCAGTTTAAATACAGAAATCAGCTCTGTGGACCAGATAGCAAAAGTCTAGGAATCGGTGCACTAGTACTGAATAGCCGAATACTGTTACGGTAAAATCCCACAGGATCACAAGAGAAAACTTCAGCGTCCTCCGGCATCTGTCACTTGGCACCCACCCTGTTCATGTAAATGATATGCCAATTGTGTCAATTACATGTAACTAAAAATGTACCAATTAGCATGAGTCGCCTGCACCTGATATGCTCCAGACTCCATGCTGAACAAGTTGTGTGTGCTCTTGATCTAAACAAACAAATAAGGCTTTTGCATCCATCAGTCAGGTTGCGGAGAAGCTAATCTAGGATCTTATCATCATGCCTTTGAAAATGCTTTAGAAGCTGATCTGTAAAGCATCCAAGAGCTAAATGCCCTGACCATGTCTCATTATTGGTTTGGTGGACCATTAGAACAGCTCTCAGTTAATTGTCAGACATGAAAGAAAAATATTTCTTCCCAGTGGAGTAGGAGACTCTGGAGTTATAGGTCAATTCTTGGAAGATTTACCCTGAGTATTTGTGACTCAAGGGATAAATGCAGCCTTCCTCAACCTGGTGCACTCTAGGGATGTGCAAGGATTTTGTTTGGGGGTGGAAATCTGGCGAACTGGCCGGGCTCAACCCCCCGAACTCCGTCCCGCTTACCTCCGTCCTTGGCTCGACTGGCGTTCTCCTGAGTCGAGCCGGGGAAGTGACTTCTGGGCTCCCAGCAGGCTGCTGCTTACGTAGAGAATGCCGTAAGATACGTCAAAAACGGCTGCAATTTGCGCAAGTTACGCAAATTGCAGCCACTTTTGACATATCTTATGGCATTTTCTACATAAAAAGTGGACCGCTGGAGTGGAGAGACCCAGAAGTCCAACGAGCAGCAAGGCATGCACGCTTCCACTTTTGGCTCGGCTCAGCGGGCACAGCAGTGGCATCCGCCGAACCAGAGGCGGGTCGGGGCTCGGTAGATCGCCCACCCCTAGTGCACTCCAGATGTGTTCGCCAAGGTCATGTTGACTGGGAATGATGTGGGTTTCAGTCCAACACATTTGTAGTGCACCAGGTTGGGGAAAGTGCTACACACACACACACACACACACACACACACTTTTATAATGAATCAGAGGCAGACAGTGAGTGTGTGTGCGTGTGTGAGTGTACATCTAGTTTGGTCCTCAGAGAGAGAGCATTGGTTGCGAGTTCAAGTTCTGACAGCAGAGCCTATATCTTCCATTCTTAATCCTGTCAACTTGTTTTTCTTTCCAACTGTGAGATCTCAGGGTGAAACTCAACATGACGTTAAATCCGTCTCTTTATCTAATCTGCAGGGTGTTTTGTGTTTTTTTTTTTAAAAAATGCAAACTGCATCAGCCTGGCAGAGTAATTAAAAGAGCAGCCATGGAGACTGAGTTTAACCCTTTCCTCCCTTGCTGCACTAGTGAGGAAAATCCCTTCTCTTTAATACCCAGTAGGTTCCAAGGGTCATATGTAGAACAAACTTGCAAAAAATTGATTCAATAGATCCTGCCTTGTCCCTCTGTCTTGCCCCATGCATGCATAGCCTTGATCTGTTCCTGCTCTGCCACTATATTTCCACTATCACCTCTAGGACTCCTTTCTGCCCTCACCTGTTGCCAACAGTGGCTGTCTTCAAGAGCAGCCTAGTCTGTGAACCATGAATGTGTCTTGTCTGCTTGCATTTGTCTATTGGGCTCCAGTCCAAACCCATCATTGGCACACTAGCATCAGACCCACCAAGGCCTCCAGTCCCAATCTAGCTTCCTCTTTTAGCACAAGGTCTGTCTCTCTTTGCATTCAATATCTTGATTACTCATGTGGGAAGAGATCCTTCCACCTCTCCTCCATATTGAACCTGCTACTTATCGATTCTAGTAGATGATCCTAAATGTTCATGCTTGAAAGAATGGATCACTTCCCCCATTCACCCACTCCAAATAGCGTGGTCCCTTATGCATTGCCAGAAAAGGAGACAAAAGAGGACACAGATGCTTAATATTTGCAAATGTGAATTTCTATGTATACATGCACATTTAAAAACAATGACTGTCATTTAATTACTTGTTTTATTTATATACTGCCCTTCCTCCAAAGGGGGAACATAATTTTAGTGATGAATCACGTACCTTTTGGGGGGGCACCTTGCCTCACCTCGCCTCTCCGCGCTGCCCCCCCGCCGCTCGATTCTCCACACCACTCGAACCACCCGCCGCGACGGGATCCTGCGCTGGCGCGACGGGACCCCGCGCTGCTTCTTTCCATAGAAACCAGGGCAACAGGGCTTAAAATGGCCATTTTAAGTCCTGTTGCCCTGGTTTCTACGGAAAAGATGCAGCACGGTGTCCCGTCGCACTGGCGCAGGGTCCCGTCGCAGCCGGAAGTGATGCGATGGGACTGTCACGGTGGGCGCGGGCAGCTCGTCGTGGAGAGGCGAGTGGGGCCGGGACCCGGTAAGGCCCACGAGTCTCAGGGGGGCGTGAGCGGGGCCAATTTTGGCCTGCTACCCACCCACCCCCGAGCCAAGTGGTTACATCCCTACAATAATTTTGCCTTCCCAGCATAGTACACAGCATAATAAAAACATATCAGTTATACATAATGATAAGCATCCATGTTAAAAACTAAACTAAAAACATAACACACAGCACACCAAATCTTAAAGCAGCAAGGTTCCAGGGACAAGTTACATCTCAAAAGCCTGCGAGAACAAATTTATGTTTGGTTGTTGTCTAAAATGTAGGGGCCAAGCACCCTTCCCCAGGGAGCGAATTCCATAAGTGGGACTCCACCACTGAGAAGCACCTATTTTGAGTCACCACACCACAGGCCATGCCTGTGAGTGGGGTTATGAGCACGATCTTTCCATCCAATCTTAATGCATTGGTTGCACATAAAAATGCATCTGTGACAAGAGGAACTGTGTGCCTGTTCAGTCTGCTATCCAGGTGCTAACTGTTGATGGGCAACAGTTCTTACAGGTCTTTATCTTGAAACTGGACTTGCTTGACAGCCCTTCAAATAGAGGACGGTCCTCTGTAAAGCAGAACACATGGCCACCCTATCTCCATTTCAGTCTCTGTCTTTTGTATTCTCTTCCTCTGCCAAAGCCTCTCCTCAGATGCCTTCACTTCAAACGCCCCAATTATTTTATGTCTTTCCTCATAAAGAGATGATCCACCTTTTCAATCACTGAGAACTCCTTTCCAAACCTTCTGTATCTCTACTACTGTGCTTGCTTGTTTGCTTGTGATAGCCCATTCAAAATTTCACATAATAGGCTCAATCCTGTGGATGCATCATAGAGTTTTAATATAATAGCATTTTGATGCTGGCTAGTTCCCCCGCCCCCCAAATGTATCGCTTTAATACAAAGACGCAGTTGTGACTTGTGAGCATGAAATGCATTCTTTTAATATTTTCCATCACATTTTATTACACAGGAAGCTTTTAAAGAAAATATTCCTGCCTTTCTAGTTCCAAAGTTTGTAGGGTAAATGTATGTGGATGTACCAATGTACATTCTTACATTAAGAATGTGAGGACAGGCCTTCTGGATCAGAGCGAAGGTTCATCTAGTCCCAGGATCCCTTTTCCCACATGCTTTCTGGGAAGCTCACAAGTAAGGCATGAAGGCAATAGCCCTTCTGCTTTGTTTGCTCCCCACCATGTGGAAATCAGAACCTTGGACAGATCACTGTGGTAGGTGGTGATGGCTGGAGCTCACCCAAGAAGAGCTATTGACTCAGCAGCATGCAGGGGCCTTCTTAGGCATTCTGAAGACTGGCTGTTTTGGACTTGCTGTTAACCCTGCCCCCTCTAAGGAGCTGCCTTTGTTTCCATTGCCCAATTCTGCAGCCACTGGTTCCTACAGTGTGGGGGCAGTGAAGACTGCATAGGGGCAGGTGCCTTCTGAGTCTGGGGAGTCTGGTAAGTCTGGGAGTCAAGTCCTCTGACTGAGATGGTACTAGAGTAGCAGACAATGGCTCATGTGATGATGCTTCCCACCACCACCACCATTGAGTCTGACCCAGAGGGGGAACTGAGGCCAGAGAAGATGACACCTATCATGTCCACTATCCATAGTTAGATCAGTCCTCCATGACTTTAATCCATTTTTCAAGCTAGTTACTCAGTGGTAAATTTTGACGTGCAGGCACTTGTCGTGACAGTCCACATATTCACAACCTCAAAGAAGTCCAAAAAATGCAAGTAGCTGTGTTGATCTCTCTCCCCTCCCTCCTCTCTCTGTGTGTAATATGTATGCCTGGGATAGCTCACAAGAATATATTGTTACGGGGGAAATCCATTCCCCTATCCCAGCTACTTTGAGGATTGTAGCCCAACTCAGAGCGAACAGGGACATCTGAGGGGAGTAGAAAATGATATGATCTAATCAAACTGTCCCAACACTTCAGCTCTGTGAGCCCTGGCTCTCCACTATATCACTGCCTCTGCTAGCATTCCAACAATCAGTTAAAAATAGTCTTGCTGGCTCAAGGAACAAGACAGAAGTCAGGACCAAATAACAACCAAGGACTTAGTAAGGCACCAGATCGCAGGAAGACTTTGTTTCTAGGCTAAACTGGATCAGGATGGAAGCTCTCTTATACTCCTTACAATAGCCAGGAGGATCCCTGGGTGGGAGGCATCAGTTCAGGGTCTGAGGATATTTCACTGGGAAGCTTCCAGCTGCAGTTCAGTGGCTCACCACATGGGGCATCTGTCCCCAGATCCAAGCAGCTCCTGACAAAGTGATGCAGGAGATCCATGAACTGGACTACCCAGATTTTTTAATAGTGGCAGCTGTTGGGAGGGAAGGTGCTGTTTCAGCTTGAGACGAGGGTGCAGTGAGAGGTTTCTTAAAGCCCTCTCCCTTCATGCCATTTTCCCAATGAAAATTCCACCCCCAAAGCTATTTGCTTAACATTCACATAAGGGCTTCTACTTACAATGCATTGGGCTGCAGTCATTCTTTTCAAGTCACTGTTTCCTGGCACCTGTTCAGGACCACCCCTAGTGTTTCTTCTACTGATTCGTGCTCTTCTCACTTAAGAACTCAGTCAACTCATCACATGTTGCCTCTGAGGAAGGGTCTTTTGTAGAGTCTGGCCATGGGATGAGGCAACTAGAGTTGCCAATAAAATACTGCTTACAGCAAAATTCAAGGCAAAATTGGGGGTTCCTGGTGAGGTAAGTTCTGCATGTTTTCCCTCATGAAATTTGAAGCACATTTGTGAATTCCTTCTCAGGAGAAGTATCTAAGAAGCTTCAACTGAAGCCAACAGGGTTCATAGAACGTGTGAAATATCTCAGGGAAGCTTTGCACATCTCGTTTCCTGCTGCAAATGTAATCTGAATCCACCTGCAGATATCTAATGTTTGTTTCTTCACTGAGGTGTGGTCCATGCAGCTACTTGACTGCCATATTATATTTACTGCTCTGCCAGGGCTCCTCATTACAGATGTCTTGATTTCTCTGCATAAAGATGTCTGCTCAACATTAATAATTACATTTGTATCTGATTTGCTCCAATTGCCTGTCATAAGCATTGGGGACTGCAAAGGTTGGGACTGCAAAGGAAAATGAAAGATGTGGGAGCAGTTCAGGATGCGTTGGCAATCTCATAAAATGTGTGTGTTGCATTAAAGTCAAGTTTAATTTGATTTGATCCCTGCAATGTGCAGATTGCTCAACCATTATTATTTTTTACTATTAGTGAACCTCTTATTGAGCAGTCAGATTACTGAAAGAATATTACCTTCATCTGTCTATGTCTTCCTGCTGAAAGCTTCCCATTGCCTTCATCCTCAGAGGTCCATGAATGATGAGCAAAGAAAACCATTCTCGCTATAAAGAGGCTTTGGACCACAACTCCCTTAATCTCCAGCCAGCATTGGAGTTGATTATGGGAGTTGTAGTTCAGAGCACCCATAGGGCACCACATTGAAGAGTGCTGTTATAACAGAATAAGGCCATGATCCAACCTTCTCCACTGCATGGAGGGCAGGCCTATATTAACCATTACATTAACTACTTTATAGAGCAGCAGAACCCCAGCTCTTTTGCTGTGGTTTAATTATCTGTCTCAGTGTGACAAAAATCTGAAGACTTTTGTTCTGGAAGTCTTTAAAATCCCTCTTTAAAGAAATAGTGGCCAGTGTCCTTAGCTGGGGAAACTGTTGGAATATACTGGTATTCTGTTCACCAGCATGAGAATCAGAATATTATACTGGCATTTCAGGGGCATGATAGGACAGAAACAGGCCTAGTTCAAGTTCACACTAACAGAAGATGAGATGATGAGAGTAGTGTTAACTAGGGTGAGAAAAATAAAGGCATCAAAGGCAATAGATTGGCAACATATATTAAACCAACATGGCACTGTGAAATAAAAGTGGACATCTATATATGCATCTACTCTGTATCAGTAACCCACACAGAAGGCTGCTTACATCATGTGTGGGACTCTCTTGCTTAACGGGATGCAAAGCAGTATGTAAAAACAAATACACAGTATGATTTTTCCAATCTTCAGTCTGAGTTGTCTCAGGTGTGCATTTCGAAGGATAACTGAGTTTTGGTTCGCATAGTGGTTTCAAAGTGCAAAATTAGGTAAGTTCATATTAAACTGGAACTGAATGTATTTCTTCCTCATCCCTAGTGGGGACGAGTGGTGTCACACAGTGACAGGCTCCTCTGCCAACTTTGTTGCCAGATTTCAGCTGATGGACCTTGAGGTTTCATAGATTTCATAGAGTTGGAAGGAGCCTACAAGGCTATCGAGTCCAACCCCCTGCTCAATGCAGGAAACTAGAGGAGGGGTCTCCCATCCAAGGAATAACCAGGCCTGACCCTGCTTAGCTTTCCACACTCAGACAAGCTGAGCCAGCGTGAGCCACAGGCCTGTATGTCTAACAATACACAAAGTAGATCCCACAAACCGGAATTCTGCTCACCCGTACATTAAAACCAGGGTCTATGTGGCACCTCATAAAGCCCAATGGATTTATTATGGCATAAGCTTTCATGAACTAGAAACAAAACTACTTCTTCAGATGCATGGCATGTTATTATCCTCAATTGGCAGGTTATGCCAATCATCTACACATGGAAGTAGAGGTAAAATATGTAAACAGGGAGGGTCAAAAGATTATGAAATGCAAAAAGGGGCAGCTGAATCAGATTCAGAGAATTTGATGCATGAGAATTTCGTTTTTGCTCACAAAATATGTGAGCGTACCCCATTTGAAACCCAGAAAGTGAGCATGAGTACGTTTCCGTCAAAAATATTTGTGAATTCTCAAACATTTGCTCACATTCATAAGAACATAAGAGCCCTGCTGGATCAGACCAAGGGTCCACCTAGTCCAGCATTCTGTTCACACAGAGGCCAACCAGCTGCCCACAAGAAACCCACAAGCAGGACATGAGTACAACAGCACCCTCCTGCCCATGTTCCCCAGCAACTGGTGCACATAGGCATACTGCTTCTGATACCGGAGGTAGCATAGAGCCATCAGGACTAGTAGACATTGATAGCCTTCTCCTCCATGAATTTGTCCAATTTATCTCATTCCTGATTCCCAGTTCGATTTGGGCAAATTTCTTCAATAGACTGAATCAGTCCCGCTTTAGTACATGGAGGAAATCCGCACAAATTTAGGAATTGGCACAAATGTGGGGAGATCTGTGCAAATTTTGGGAGATCTCTGGAAATCTCCCATTTGATCACTGCACAATTTGTGGAAATCTCCCGTCTGTGCAAAGTGAGCAGCAATTGCAAATGAAAATGGGAATCCAGCACGCAGTGAGCAGTGATGCCATGTTCAGAAAATCCTAGCCATCTTGAGCATCACTTGTTTGCCCATCATACATCTGTTACAATTCAACTAAAACATGGCAAATGGAATCAGGGTTGATGTGAGTAGTCATCCAAAACAACTGGAGGGCACCAAGTGGGGAAGGCTGCGGTATTCTAGCACTGTGTATTTGTAATACAATCAGTCACACAACAAAGAACACAGCAAATTGCCCACACAGTTACAGGGAGGAAGGGCAGTCCCTTAAAAAAAAATCCTGCAAATTTTGAAGGCTCTTTGCACAAAAATGAAAGCCTCTGCAATTATTTGTCTGAAGCTTGGCAGCCTCCACCCCCTCAGAAGGGACTATTATACCTGCCAATTGAATGCAATTCTGCAAAAAATAAAAATGTTACATAGGCATTTGTTGATTTTTCCATTATAGTCGATGGGGAAGATATCTGAGGTTTTGGTAGACAACCCAACCCTTTTGAGATGAATGAAGCATGATTTCAATCCATGACTCCAAGCTGAAGTGCCCCCATCTGAGCCAACAAGGTGGGTTATGAACCGAGTATCTCCCCGCCCCGCGTGGACAGTCTTTCTCCCTATTGCCAGACAGCCCTCCTTGCCACTAGGGGGTATATGAGAAATTCATTTAGATTCGTTTTTGATCAGGATTTTACCCACTTCACACCTTCCAAACTGAACACAGACTTGGACGCAATGTGCAGTCAAACATTTCCAAACTTGCAATGTGATTCACAAACAAAAAAAGGGGGGGGGTTCCGACAGCATGCGTACATTTGGAAAATGCACAAGGAAAAAAATGTATACTTTTGAAAAATGCATGCAAAAACTGATGGGTGCCTTTGCAAAAATATGCACGAAAATAAGCACATATTTTTATGCGGAATATATATATATATATATATATATATATATCAAAGCTCGCAACCTGACATAGACTTGAATCAGAACGAGCTTCAAGATGGAATTCGGAGAACTTCGGTGAGCTCCCGTTTCGCCGATTCACACATCCCTGCTGGCCACCCATTGCCTCTTCTTTCCCATGACATGCCATTGCAAAGAAGGAGTCGGGAAACATGAGGACTCAGTTTCCCAGGCTCAGTGCTGCACCTTGGGCTTCCGCCACTGCTCTTGCCTGCCACTCCAGCCTTCCTTGTCACAGCTCCTCTTCTTTGTAATGGTAAATTCTAGAGAACAGAGGAAACTGGTGGCGGGGAGGGGCTATTATAAAGCTCCCCTACGCTTGGTCTTATTACGCTTCCTTGGAGAATCCTTGGAGACTCCCTTGGCTATGTGCACTGAATGCATACATAAACCTGCCCTATTGTCCTTCAGTCTGATGTGGTTTGGGTTCAACCAGGATTGCACTGGGATGAATATCCAGGAGGGATCTGTGTGTGGTGTGGGGAGGGGGACATTCTATACATGTATTCCCTTCCGTCCATGATCTGATAGCTAATGGTCTGACTGAAAAATGAGAGTTGTACAGGAGACGCAAACAATCACACAGCTATATAGCACGTCATTGCAGAATCGTTTTTGAGACGTCCCTCACAGCAGGACCATTCATCAATTGGATGACTGCTTTTATTGCTGCTCTCAGATACGGATATTAAATGGAAAGCACAGGGAGAAAGCAGAGTTGGTGGCGTCAGCAATGCCGACAAATGGAGGAATGCTTCATTTGAAGATGAAACCGGGCGGGGGGGGGGGGTGCGCGCGCACGCATGCATGTGAATTTTACCCTCACAGTATAAGAAAACTTATCAGGTGCCCAGATAAGATAATCCCCAGTCTTAGGAAAGAATGATTAAAATCATGGAGGAGGCTAAAATGTTGAGAAGAGAAAATTTTGAAGAAGCAGAGACGAAAGAATATGGGATGAGGATCGGCTTGTCTGTCACCAGATGAAGATTAACAGAGAGCCAAGAGGGACTGGGATTGGGGCCCAGCTCAATATGGATCCATCCCTGCCACGTTCTGAGCACTTCCATTTAATTACATCTAAGAAGTATGTACAGCTACTACAAATGGGCATCTTGCGCACTCGTATCATGGCAGTATGATTTTTCTTATATATCGTTATTAATCTAGGGACAGGTGAGAATTTAGTTTCAATTTGTTTTTGACAGGAATTTAGCAAAATTTTGCAAATTTCTTCATGTTCAGGATGGAAAGAATTTGAGATTTAAAAAATTGGAGGTGGGAGAAACCAAAACGGAAAGATCAGTTAATCCAGGCCCAGGGCTTTAGAGTGCTTAGCTCTTCGACCTCTGGGTTTGAATCCCTGTGTGTATTCAGCCATGTTTGTGCCAGGGATGGGGACTCGGACTCGAGGACTCGACTCGTGAGTCGGACTGAGTCCCCCCTCTGACTCGAGTCTGACTCGAGTCCCAATATTTTTAATGGGACTCGAGACTCGACTCGGGACTCGAGACCAAGGACTCGTCAACATCCCTGAGCTGTGCCAGAAGGAGTGGAGAGGAGCGCGCAGGGCCGGATTAAGAGCATTATGGGCCTGGTGCTGAGGATTTTGGTGGGCCTTTTTATGGAAATAAATAAAATGAAGACGCAATTTTATATTAAAACAAATTAAATATTTTAATTACCATTAAAGTGCCAAAACTCAAAAACTCCTGCAGCTCATCAGTAAGGGTCTCCCCAATTTCCCCCAAATTTATTTATTAAAAAAGAAAAAGCAGCCACAACAAAAAGCCAGGAAGCTTTGCTTGACCAAGAATAATTGTGTTGTTCTTGTTGCTTTGTTTCGTTTTCGTTTTTTTTTTTTTTTTTGTTAAACTAGCATTTGAACAATTGAGCTGCGAATCAGAAAGATCTTTTGCTCGAGGCTGGAGAGAGAGGTCCCTTCTAAATCTGAATATTACAGACCCTAGCAAGCCCCCATGTGCTTCAAAGAAATGTAGTAACAGTGATTGAAATGCAAAAACCTACCGAAATGCTAATTTGAGAACAACAGTTCTTGCTAGGTCTTGCCTCAAGCCTGTAATGCAGATGTGCTTAGAACACCTTTCTAATCTTGAAAAAATCATTAATTATGCTGAATGATAACGATCAGAGCTAACTCAAATCATGCCGCGTGTCCCTATATTGTGGGCCTATTGTCTGTTATGGGCCTGGAGCGGCCGCTCCAATCGCCCCTATGTTAATCCGGCCCTGGGAGCGCGATCGCCGGCATAGATCAAGTTCAACAGGCCTCTGCCTGCCTGCTTTGGGTTTCCCTGCCTCCTCTGCCCGCCTGGTTATTTTGGGTTTGTCTGCCTGGTCTGTTCATGCCAAAATCAGTTGCAGAGTTTTGAAATAAAAAGGCACACTTGTTTAAGCCACACATCTGAAGTAGCCTTATTTTGTTGGGAAAACCCCCCATTGATTTTAATAGGGACTCGTGGAGTCAGTTTTGGGAGTGACTTGGGACTCGGGACTCGTGAGTCACCATTTTGGACCAAGGACTCGGACTCGGACTCGAGACTCGGGTCCAAAGGACTCGTGACTCGACTCGTGACTCGAGACCAAGGACTCTTCAACATCCCTGGTTTGTGCTGAAAATTAGGGTTGCCACCTCTTTTTTCTGACAGGGCTCCTCATCTTTAACAGCTGTCTGGCAGGCAGATACGTCATGGTCTTCTCCATGCTGGGAATAGTTGTACTTATTGAATTTGGCCAGTGCAGATGGTGAGAATTTTGTTTCAGTTCAGTTTTCATTAAAAAAAATTACCAAAATTTACAAATTCCTTTGTACCTCTAGTTATTACAATACTTTTAGTCTCATGTCCCCCACAAGGAGAGAACACAGGGCTATGGCTCATATGATGAGGAAAAATCCCCCCCTGATTTTCTCAGGTGTAGGGACAAGTAGAGCTGAACCAAAACAAATCCCTATTTTTTGTTAAACATTTCCCACATTTCCAAAAAAATAAATAAATTACATTATAAAAAAAAAGGCCTCCCCTTTTGGACATTTCCCCCCACGCCCTTTGCAAAAACATTCCTCTATGTCAGTGTTCTCTAACCTTGGGTCCCCAGATGTTTTTGGCCTACAACTCCCAGCATGCCCCAGCTAGCTACGCTGGCTGGGGCATGCTGGGAGTTGTAGGCCAAAAACATCTGGGGGCCCAAGGTTGGAGAACACTGCTCTATGTGTTCACACTACTAGCCTTTTCCTCCATTTTCTTCACTGGCCTTCCGCAAGATCATCCCTTTGCTGAATCTGATTAGCTATGCAGTTTTGTGACGTCATCCCATTTACTGTGTGTGTGCACTGATTGGATGGCATCATTCATCTGGTTAATGCGGGAAGGAGAGAAATAGTCACAAAGTAGCAATAGCCAGGAAAAATGGTGCCATGGAATTGGATTGAAAAAAATATTCACATAATGTGCTTTTCAGGGAGCAGGTGATGTAGTACAACAAACTTGCTGATTTCCACCGCAAAATCAAAATGGGGGACTATTTGGCACAGTTCTAATTTTAAGGTAACACAGAGAAAGGGACAGGATGAACACACTCTGCACCTTGGCCTATTGCCAATGGCAAGCACAAGGGCAAACAGCACAATGGTGCTCTGATTTTGTGTGGCAGTGCAGAGGAACCTGTGACAATTCAGAGGGAAGGGCTTCCAAGAAGCTGGTTATGCGCATAATGTTCAACAGAAGCCTCCTTGTACAAAAGGTACAACTACTGGTGATATCAAAAGAGCTGGCATTACTATTCCCTGCCCTCAACAGAGGTGTCTTTTCAGGTTATTTATTTATTTATTTATTTGTACCCCCATCTTTCTATCTAAAACATGGCACTCAAGTTTGAGAGGGGGCAATACTTACAGCAAAATTCAAAGTTTCAAATATTTGAAGCAAAGAAAGCAATTTGTGACCATACACAGAATAATGAGACTAGGGCCACAACAAAGGTAACCGCCCAGAGAGCTTCGGCTGTTGGGTGGTATGATGATGATGATGATGATGATGATGATGATGATGATGATGATGATGATGATATTATTAAAAGGTAGCTGTGTGATGGCTATATCTATATCTGTCTTGATGTGACTGGATGATCATTTGTATCAAGATTATTTTTGTGTAGTGTTTTACTGAGCTGCAGGAAGACATGAGCACGTCAGTAAAACACTGTACAAAAAGCAATTGTGATGCAATCATGCATACAATAGCATCAAGCTTTCTTCATTTTTTTAGCAGTGTTTTATCAATGTACACCTGTACCTCGGCAATGTAGAAGAGGGGGGAAGACAGAAATGAGCTGGAGGAACCGAAAGCTGCTTATGCTCCAATTTCAGAATTAGTTTGTTAGAAATTCTCTCAATGAAATAGAATTCAGGAGGAGTGGAACTCTGGGTGGGGTGGGGTGGCATGAACCTACAGAACAATAAAGCAGCAGAACTCAGGGATGATGAAGAGTCCTTGGTCTCGAGTCACGAGTCGAGTCACGAGTCTTTGGACCCGAGTCTCGAGTCCGAGTCCGAGTCCTTGGTCCAAAATGGTGACTCACGAGTCACGAGTCCTGAGTCACTCCCAAAACTGACTCCATGAGTCCCTATTAAAATCAATGGGGTTTCCCCCCAACAAAATAAGGCTACTTCAGATGTGTGGCTTAAATAAATTCTAGGCACAAGTGTGCCTTTTTATTTCAAAACTCTGCAACTGATTTTGGCAAGAACAGACCAGGCAGACAAACCCAAAATAACCAGGCAGGCAGAGGAGGCAGGGAACCCCAAAGCAGGCAGGCAGAGGCCTTTGTCTTGGACAATTCAACTGTTGAACAGGTCAAGAAGAGACCA
This sequence comes from Shinisaurus crocodilurus, assembly GCA_021292165.1. Lineage (NCBI taxonomy): Eukaryota > Metazoa > Chordata > Lepidosauria > Squamata > Shinisauridae > Shinisaurus > Shinisaurus crocodilurus. The sequence continues at coordinate 255,618,987 of CM037877.1, forward strand.
GGCAGGCAGAGGAGGCTGGGAACCCCAAACAGGCAGGCAGAGGCAGCCAAACCCAAAATGTCTGACCCTAACCCAAACCCCCCACAACAACACATCAATCAAAATAAATCTCAACACATCGTTGGGGCTGCGCTCCTGGTAGCTGTCCATAGTGGCCGAGCAGCGGCGCACCTCGCTTCCATGCGCTCTTCACCGGTGATCGCGCTCCTTCTGGCCAGAAGACTTGTCAACAGCCCAGGGATGTTGACGAGTCCTTGGTCTCGAGTCCCGAGTCGAGTCTCGAGTCCCATTAAAAATATTGGGACTCGAGTCCGAGTCGAGTCAGAGGGGGGACTCAGTCTGACTCACGAGTCGAGTCCTCGAGTCCGAGTCCCCATCCCTGGCAGAACTGTGGAAATCTGCTCCTCTCTCATATTTTTACAGTGCAATCCTGTACCTCTCTCCTCAGATGAAGGTCCTGTGGAGTTTCATGGGAGTTACTTCCAGGTAATTGTGTATAGGGTTGCATCCTAAAAGCATTTGTTGTGCTTAATACCTCATAAATAAAACACTATACATTTACAAAACAGAAGGCCTTCGCTGTGGTGGAGATATGACTGATGCTCATGCCAATCTTGCTTTCTTTTTCGTGCCAAATGAAAAACCATTCCTGTTTGCCAAGGCAATTTAAATTTTTAATGGTTTTTTTTTTTAGATAGATAGATAGATAGATGATACTAGATAGATGTACATGATATAGATATAGATACAGATATAGATAGATTCAATGGTCCATTTGTTCATTAGGCAAATAGTTCTTTATACTGGAATTCTTTATCTTGGAATTTTGTCATTGCTACTTGTATTATTTGTCTTTTTATAATGTTGTGTACCTTGTTCTGGTATCCCTTGTGAATGATGAACAGTTTCTAAGCTAAGAAAGGAAGAAAGAGTGCTCCTGAGAATTAATTCCGTGTTCTCGGGCATGGCAGGAGGGCACAACCGCTCACCTCAGCATGTGGAATTAAGGCCGAGCTGAAATGCTCCCCATTTTGCACCCCCATTCACAGCTGGCAAAATGGAGGAGGGAGGATTTTGGTTGATCTTTCAGCTGCACTTGAAATTCAGGGATGGTGGACAAAACTCATTGCCCTCTGGTGGTGAGTCATTCCCACTGACCTTTTTTGGGGGGAGAAAAATGGCAATCGTCAGCCACCACAAGGAGTCAATGAGCCTCACTGACCCAAATTTGCCACTTTCAGACCCCAACATTTGCTGGGGGGGTCCCTACTTTTGCCCCCCCCTTTCAGTCCTGTACTATGCAGAATGTTGCATATCTAAATATTTTTTTATCTCAATAACTGTGTAAGAGGGAGAAAACGGAAAGGGCGGGGAAGAGGAGGGTAGGGAATATACAAGAATTTAATTCCTGTTTGAAAATGCACATTTGTGCAAATCCCTCCCCCCATGAGAAAACTGTTCCGCAGTTCCATGGCATCTGTGTGACTCAGAAAAAGTTGGTCTGCTGCAAAGCAGATCAGACTCATAGAAATCCGAACTCATTTGAATCCGTTGCAGATAACCCAAAGATCCCTACCCTTGGCAGGTGCCAACCTTTGAGGCCAGCCCTGCCCTCAGTCGTTTTCCTGAACACCTGAACATGGCTGCAGTGTTTTATCAATGCGCTTCCATGCACTGGTAATTTTGAGGGCAGGGAGGGAAAGATGCAAATGAATGTAAAGAACAGACATCTGCAGCAAACGGTGTATCTGCAGCTCAGGAATGAACGTTGAAATTTTCCTATTTAAACCAAAATTCGGGAGGATTCGAATGCAAGTCCGAGCAAACCCACATAACTGCAATGGAATGTAACTGGGGAAATTGTCACATCCCTATAAAAATAGCAGGCCTCTCTAGATTTCCTATTGCCTGCATCCAAAGAAAAATGTGGGCCCAGTTCTGGTAGGGATGTAACTGCTCGCCTTGGGGGGGGCATAATGGGCCGAAATCGGCCCCGCTCACGCCCACCCAAGACTTGCAGGCCTACCGGTCCCGGCCCCGCTCGTCTCTCCGTGACGAGCCGCCCACGCCCGCCGGGATGGTCCCGTTGCATCACTTCCGGCCGCTCCGGGACCCTGCGCCGGCGCAACGGGACCCCACGCTGCATCTTTTCTGTAGAAACCAGGGCAACAGGACTTAAAATGGCCGTTTTAAGCCTTGTTGCCCTGGTTTCTACGGAAAAGATGCAGCGCGGGGTCCCGTCGCGCCGGCGCAGGGTCCCATCGCGTCACTTCCAGCCAGCTGGAAGTGACGCGACGGGACTGTCATGGTGGGCGCGGGTGGTTCAAGCAGCGCAGAGAATTGCTCCGCGCCACTGAGAATCGAGCGGCGGGGGGGCACAGCGTGGAGAGGCGAGGCGAGGTGAGGCGAGGTGGGCCTCCCCCAAGGTACATTAACATCTCTAGTTCTGGGAATTTTGGTTGTTTAAACAAATAGATTTCTAGACCTCATGATTGTGGGGAACACCTTGGAACAGAGGAGCAGTCACTGATTAAATTTCCACAATGGGAGGGCTGCAGGGCAGTGTTACCCCAGGTTTCCTGGGATGAGGGGGATTCTAGCCAGACATCCTGCTGAACTCCACGTCTCTCTTCCTTGGCTACAATTTTGCTCCTGTTAACCCCCATCCCCGCCCCCCAATTTACAGTCCTTTTCTTTCCAACATTTCCTTCCCTCACCTCAGGCTTTGTCCCATCTATCTATCTATCTATCTATCTGAAAGAGCCAGCCATGCTGGCTGGGGCATGCTGGGAGTTGTAGGACTTTTTTCCCTGTCTCAACATGCATAGGATTGTGCCCTTAGTGCTAACCATTTCAGCTTCTGCTTTCATCAGTATATATATGAAGTTAAATAAACTATGCAGTTGAGTGCAAATGTGGGTTTCTTATGAGAATTCACAGCCTCTCTCTCCCCCGCCCCCCTCTCTCCCTCTCCACAGCTAACTCTCCCTGGACTTTTCCCTGTTCCTTTCTCAACTCAAGGCCTTCTGCCGCCTCCTATTTCACTTCTGGATTAATTTAGTTTCCTTTAGGAGGCACCAGAGGTCTTTTCACTGGCCGCCCATACCTTTAATCACCTGGTGACAAGTGAGAGGAAGGGAAAGGAATCCTCCTTCACCCAACATGCCAAAGAAAAGACCAAGGTTTTGCCAGAAAGGGTGGTCACACACTGGCATATTGGCTTGCCTTCTCCTGCAGGAGTAGCACCTTCATTCCAGAGCTGGTTGGAGTAGAGATGTCCACAAACCTGTGGGTGCCCCCACCCCGCCTCTCCTCTCCGCAGTGGCGCCCCCCCACCGCAATATTCTCAGCGGCGCGGAGCGATTCTCTGTGCCACTCGAGATGCTCGAGCCGGCCACACCAGTCCCGTTGCGTCACTTCCAGCTGGCCGGAAGTGATGCGACGGGACCCTGCACCGGCGCACTGGGACCCCACGCTGCGTATTTTCCGTAGAGACCAGGGCAACAGGGCTGTTAAGGTGAGCGGTTATGTTAAGCCCTGTGACACGCAGGGTCCCAGCGTGTCACTTCTGGCCAGCCGGAAGTGCTGTGATGGGACCGGCGCGACCGGCGCGGCCAGCTCGATGCGGAGAGGCGAGGGAGCCCTGGGACCCGGTAAGGCCCGCTCACCTCAGGCGGCCGTGAGCAGGCCCGATTTCAGCCCGCTAAGCCTGAACGAGGCGAGCGGTTACATCCCTAGGTTGGAGTGATTGTGTGGAAGAGAACAAAGGTAAAAGACACACATGCTGCGGGACCAGCATGCGTTGCCAGAGTCACTCAGGCCAGGCCTGCAGCAGTACTCGCTGCAATTCTGTTTTCATTTGTTTCTAATCCTTATCATTGTGGCAGACAGAAACAAATGTTGGCACATATTTCTCTTTTCCTTTAAAAAAAATATCCTTCCTCAGATCTCCACATTTTCCATAACACCTTTGGTTTTAGTGCTCTTAGTGCTCGTCACCAACAGAAGTGAAGCCAATGTTCGCGTCGCTGCATTTGCGCCAGGGATGAATGGGTTTCCTGCATTCCGTTTGATCATGATTGTCCCGCAGGATTGATCGAATGATTTGTAGGATGAATTTATTTGTGCAGGGTGCACTCTGCTGCCCCAGAATTCCATTCCTCTGCTTTAACATTGAGAATTTCTAAAAAAATAATAATTCCAGTTTCTGCTGCATTGGTAGATGCGCAGTTGGCCACAGGCAGTGGGGGTGGCAGGGTCTTTCCCCCAGGTCATGTCTTATTTTCCTTCCCAATCTGCACTGGTGTAGACTGCCCACGCATTCCACCAGTTTCACCCCCTGTAATCACATGAGGATGAGAGAGGGTCTGGCCCTGCCCCGGATGTCACACCCCTTCTGGCCAGGCCCCCAATATACCAGTTGCTCTTGGGGGGGCACCCACACACTGGGGGGCTGAAGGGCTGAAGCAAGTAGGGATGTATCCGAGAGTCTGGGGGGGGGCTGAAAGCAGGCTGAAAGCAGCCCGCTCGGGGCCCCTGAGACTCTCATTACTTACCTGGCCTCCACTTGATCCATGCCATGCCGGAGAAAGGAGCTTCAGGTCCCCGGCCGGCACATCTATTTCCGGTTCCCCTGGCGTGCGTTTTTAGCGTAAAAACCAGGGCAACCCAGCTTGAAATGGCCGCGATTTGCTATTCGCGGTCATTTTTAAGCTGGGTTGCCGTTGCCCTGGTTTTTACGCTAAAAACGCAGTGCCAGGGGAACCGGAAGTGACGCGACGGGGAACCTGTCGTGTCACTTCCAGTTTTTGGAACTTTCGAGCGGCGAGAGCGGACGTGGGGTGCTCGGGAGCACCCCCGAGAGCAGGTATGCTCCCACTCGGTTTACATCTCTAGAACCAAGGAGCCTGCAGTGCTCTACGTTTGTCAGCTCTGGATGATTTAGTATCAGTACCAAGATTCTAAATCGCACGAGGGAGCCTGTGCAGGTAGAGCAAGGGTGCAGAACCTCTTTCAACCCGAGGGCCGAATTCAGTTTTGGAGAAGTTCTCGGGGGCTGCATTCCAGTGGTGGGTGGGGCCAAAGGCAAATGGGGTGGGACCCAAAATGCGAGCATATTTTAGCTTAAAGGTTACTTCCTGCCAGTAACCAAGTCTCAGGATAGAGGCATTTCAGCCTTTTAGAATAGGAAAAACTGCACAACAGCCAGGAAACTGCCCCCCCAAAACCCCAGCAGTTGGGGAAAAGGGGGCATGCCTATCTGGGGGACCGCAGAGGGCCAGACTGAAAACACACACACACACACACACACACACTGGGCTGAGGTTCTGCACCCCTGGCATAGAGTCAGGCTCCCCAGTTCTGACCTTCAGCCCCAGTACATGGATGATGGAAGGCAATGTCAGCAGGGTGCGGCATGTGGGGGGCAGCAGATACGATCCCCCCCTCTCTCCACATAATTTTCAATTGCATGCAAAGACAAGGCTGAAAGGGGCTTAAATTGCAGCACAAAAAACTGTGAAAACACCGCATGATTAGGGCTTTTCTTTTGTTTTGTGCACTGTAACGTAATCAATGCACTTGGATGCTGGTGCCTTATGAGGAAAAACAGACATGAACGGGGGACGGGGACGACAGCAAACAGCACATACGCCATAGTTTGAACAAAGTCTGGAGATCTAAAATGGAAGAACGGCAAATGGCTAGTAACTGGCTCCTTCATGGCAGTCTAGAAAAAGTAAATCAGGCAATTGGGAACCCCAACCTCAAGGGACGGATTTGGATAGGGTGAATTTAGCAAGTACCCCTGATTTGTTCACACATGCATAAGTTGCTATCTCTTCAACTCCTCTTTCTCCTTTGTCAAAATGCAGAGCAGACACAACTGGGTGAGGTCGGTGCCACCATCCAGCTCCCAGCAGTGGTCCGTCCCTCCCTCCCCCAACTGCCACCAGAGGGGCCTCTGAGGAACCATCTTTCCCTGAACTGAGTGAGGGCAGAAGATGCAGATTAAACCAGAACACATGAACAGAAAACAAAAGGAGATAAACAGCTGAAGAGAAGAACAGAACAGAGAGGAGAGGAGAGGCCCACAAAGAACATCCCAGCCCAAAATGAGAACAGTGCAAATCTGAGTACAATCAAATCCAGAACACGTATATTTCCATCCATCTGGGCAACAGAACCAACCATGCTTTTTCCCCTCCCCCTCCCCCTCCCAATCCCTTTCCTTTCATCTCATCTGCTTAGAGCAGGGCTCTCCAACAACCTTGGGTCCCCAGATGTTGCTGGCCTACAGCTCCCAGCATACCCAGCCAGCATGGCTAATGGCAAGGGATTCTGGGAGCTGTAGTCCAGCAACATCTGGGGACCCAAGGTTGTTGGAGAGCCCTGGTTTAGACTGTAAGCCTGTGGGCAGGGACTGTCTAACTATTGATCATTGTAAGCTGTTCTGGGAGCCTTTTTTTGGCTGAAAAGCAGGGCAAAAAAATAAAAAAAAAATTGTGGGCAGGGGCCTGTCTTTTTCTTTTTAAGAACATAAGTAGAGCCATGCTGGATCAGACCAACGGTCAATTTAGTCCAACATTCTGTTCACACAGTGGCCAAACAGCTGCCCTGGGAAACCCACAAGCCGGACATGAGTGCAACAGCACTCTCCCACCCATGTTCCCCAGCACCTGGTGTACATAGGCATACTGCCTCTGATACTAGGCTATCAATGGCTACTAGTCCTGATGGCTATATGCTTCCTCTAGTAATGTAACACACTTAACACCCTCAATGGCTTAGGGCCTGGCTATCTGCAGGACCACCTCTTTCAGTATGAAGCTGCTCAGTTACCAAGAGCAGCAGGAGAGGCCCTTGGGAAGACAGCCCTGCTGGCAGAGGCCTGCTCGTCAGGCCTGAGGGAAAAAGGCTTTCTCCTGTGTTGCTCCCAAACTCCGGAACACACTCCCTCTGGAGTTGTGACTGGTCTGCTGCAGTCTCCTCCATTTAGGAAGAGGGTCAAGACACATCTTTTTAACTTGGCTTTTAAAATGGTTGTTATGGCATTTTCAGGTCCGGGTCGACATTTCCACTGTGGTTGTCCACCACAACCCCAAGATCTCTTTCTTGGTCATGGGGATTCTTCTGAAATTCCGTTCATTCTGAACTCACCACCACCACCTGATTCTGGAATGCATGAACCACCGTGATGTGTTCTTGAAGTGTTTACTGGTGCATGTTCAGTTGCTTCAGTTCATTTGTGTCTCTCTTCTCCATCCCATCCCATACCTTTTAAATGACTGATGCACAGATACACATTGAAGAAACACTTCAAAAACAAACCCCACAACCCAATCTTGATATGATTATGTCCATATATATATATATATATATATATATTGGTTCTATCATGATTAGTTTTGTGCCGTGTTATTTTTTTTTTCTCCAGTGCACAGGAGTATGCATCAATAAAACACCCCACAGAGTAATTTTGATGCAATCATACATTTGATCTCATCAAGAATGCATTTTTGGCAGTGTTTTACGAATGCATCAGTAATGTAGAATGGGAGGGAACAAAGATGCAAAGGAACCCAACAAATGGATGTCTGCTGCAAACCTGAGCATCCTCCAACTCTGGAATTAATTTTGGAATCTCTCCAGAATTAAACCAGACTTCAGGAGAGATGGGGCACAGGGCAGAATGAACCTGGTGAGCAACAAAGGAAAGCTCCCATACTGATGTTTTTTGTTCACAAAACTCTTGTAAAGCACTGTGTACTGTTGCAGCAATCAGTGCCGGCTGGCCCCAGATTTTTGAGGGCCCTCAATGGATCCTCTCCCTCACTGAGTCTACCTTCTCACTGCCATTGTCACCAGCTGCAATTGCTCCTCATCCTCTTTCTCATCATTGCTTCCCATTTGCTTGCATGACAGGCAGAGAGCCAGTGAGCAGGCAGGCCGTGGCATCTGACTGCTGCTAATCCTTTTCACCACCGCCGTTGTCCGGGTCAGAGCGGGAGGCAGGTGAACAAGCAGGTTGCAGTGGTGAAGAGGAGGAGCAAATCCAGGGGGCACTTGTCAATGGGCCCCTGCTGAGGTGTGGGCTCTCGGCAAGTGCCCGACCATGCCTACCCTTGATGCTGGCCTTGGCAACAATGCATCATCAGTAGGGTGAAACGGATAAGGCCGGCAACAAAATGGGTTCCAACCAGCCAGTCATACCCTCTTCCAGGATATTCCATTCCATTCTTCCCCTCAATTTTTCCCCTCCCCCACCCCCAGCAGACACTCAGACTCAGCATCCTGTGGCCACTGAGTATGCTTAGACCTTCTTTTTTTTCCTTCCTTCGGGGTTTTCCCCCTAAAGATTTGTGCATTACTTCTGCAAACCTTGGGTTTCCCCTGCGCCTGCTGGCTGATACCTGCCTCTTGTGCATGGGTGGTGCCCAGAGGCGTAGCGTGGGGGGTGCAGGGGGGGCCAGCCGCACCGGGCGCAACATCTGGGGGGGCGCGCTCGCACTCGCAGCTCTCTGCCCCTGCCTGGCTCACTCACTCTCTCTGCAGTGCTGGCTGTGCGAATCCGATCCGAGCCGCCGGGTCGCCGCCCACTGTGGAGGGGGGGTGCCAGGCGTGCGGTGCGGTGGGTGCTTCGGCGGGGAGGGGGCAGCTCTTCCTCCTCCTGCTCCCCCCCCGAGAGGCGGCTGCCCTTGGAGAAAGGGGCGGATCAGCTGCCGCCCCCCCTTGCTGCTGCTGCCGCCGCCGCCGCACCTGCCGGGTCGTGCGCCTCGGAGAGCGCGCGGGCGGGGTGGGAGGCGAGGAAGGAGGCGCCAGCCGGTGCGTCGCGGGCTGGGCAGGCAGAGGGCAGCCGCGCGCGGCGCGTGGGCCATGGAGCGCTGGAAGGGGCGCGTGGCGCTGGTGACCGGCGCCTCGGTGGGCATCGGGGCGGCCGTGGCCCGCGCCCTGGTGCAGCGCGGCATGAAGGTGGTGGGCTGCGCCTGAGCGTGGACAAGATCGAGGTATGGAGGGAGAGCGAGGAGAGAGAGGAAGGAATAGGAGAAGAAAGAAAAAAGAAGGGGAGGAAGAAGAGAGAGAGAGAGAGAGAAAAGGGGAGGGAGGGAGAGAGAGAGGAGAA